>NW_024121432.1:2508128-2835397 GCF_016745375.1 Pimephales promelas
ACAGGTTTGTGCAACAAAACTACACTTCCCAATCCAGTCATTCTCTGTGGCAACACTAGAACAACTAAAATTCAAGTTTATACATAAATAACTCGCCTAGTGCCGGAAAAAGCTTCCTGTCTTTGAGGAAAAGGCAAAAACAAATATGAAGTGGTTGACCAAACTTATGAATCTTTTAAGACCTTGACCATCATAATTATGACTTTTAAACTTATTAGTTGGAACTTCCTTGAGATCTTGAAGGATCGATACATTGATGCATTGCAATCTGACAAGGAGAAATCAATGCATCAGAATGTAATGATTGATTATAATTACTATTACAATATGCTCATATTTAGATGGGTGAACTGGGTTCAGATGTAGATGTCGGCCGAGTTGGTTTGACAAGCTAAGCGATGCAAACACATTTATTAAAAATAGAACGGAAAGAAAGATCTGCTTGAATACTCAATACTGTGCCCTTTCCAAAAACACAACCTGTTGAAAGCGACTTGATTCCAAGACCTCCGTTGCTTTTGGAACTGCCATGTGTGATCTCCATTAACAGAAGTCCATTTGTAATCTCAGCTAAGTGCATTGACTAAGCACCATTTCAAACATCAAAGTGAGCTTGCAAGAACTTTCACATCTGAGTAAATAGATGAAACACTCATTTCGCTAATAATAGAGAAGTGGCAATTAAACAGGAGCCAGATGACAAAATCAGAGAAGCATTTGATCTGCATAAGCGACTGCCGAATGATGTATTACTCCATTCAAATGTGAAGAATGCAAGTCTTGATTGGCACTTCAAGGGAACTTTGCTCAGTGACATTAATTGAGCTAATGAATAGATGAAGTGCTGCGACGTAGAGTGAAAGTTTGCCAAGTGTGTGCATGTTTTGCATCTGTGTCTATGTGTTCAGTCCACCACCCAAGTTGACAATCAATACGGCTCAAAGGAAGACAGCTTGCACCTCTACAGGAAAGAGACGCGACCCTTGACTCTGTTTAAGAAGAGGTCAGATTGCGATAAGAGTCATTTAATTATAAACACTTGCTGCTTTCATTGCTTTCAAGCCTTTATGAGTTAAATTGGCGGTAAATAACAAGGAGCATGAAATGCCTAAAAGTAGGCCTATATAATCAACTCAATAAAGCTCTCTTTTAATTCTCTCAAGACGCAAGTATAACCAAATTAGCAAATGATGCATTTACACACAGTGAGGTCCAAACGTCAGTGACCACATTCATAAGCAGAAAAATTTAGGGTTTTGATAATTATGCAAGCTGTAAAAAAAAGGTTGAGGTTTAGGTATTCTGTAGGCTTATTAAAATCCTTTGAGGGCCTGGTACATGTGTTGCTCTGGCTGTATAATTGGGCGAATGTTTATGGAGGAAGAGTGTTTAGTTTACAGGCAAATGACTGAAACTAAACGGATATGCTCTCTTAGATTGCTTTTGCTGCTCACCCCTTACCTGATAACTGCATTCACAAGCAATGGGAGACATTCCATGTATCTGACTCCATTAACTAGAAGGAGACGGGAGGGGTGGTATATAGAGTAGTATATGGAAAGCATGAGGAGCCATTTGAAGTCTTTGCTTATTTTTTGTGTAATGGCCTTGGACCAAAGATCTCCCTGGAAAAGAGTTCTTCAAAGGCCAAGGGATTAGCGATAGTACGTCCCATTTAGAGCAGCTTGAGATATGGCAAAACCCCAGACCCCTGTGAGTGGGAGCCTCACTGGATGCAGAATAACAAGAAAAGAACCTTCTCAACTTCAGTTCACAACTTTTTAGCTTAATGCTTTGATTGGTATAGAAGAAGCAAAAGAGTTGTAAAAGAAATTGTTCATGTGACGCTGAGAAAAACATTTTAAAAATCATGAGCACTTGTTTATTTGATCTAATTCTGTGCATCAAAGTGGAGATTTGGGAGTGACTACCCAGCAAACAAATTTAGGTTCTGGGAACGTTAGTTTTTGGTTCCCAGAACGTTCCTAGAACTCTCCCTTAAGGTTAAGGGAACGTTCCCGGAACATTCTCCTTACATTATAAAAATGGAACCTAAAAATAACCTACATGGAACGTTCCTATAACGTTCTTGTTTGGTTCCCAAAAAAATAACCTCATGGGACCATTCAGGAACGTTAAGGGAACGTTCTGTGTTTGCTGGGATATTTATGCATGTGAAATGGAGGCCAGCTAGTAGTGAGCACCTAAATTGGGCACTCCAACCTAAACCTGGTTAGAGCGCCCGACTCTCATGCCGGAGACCCGGGTTGGAGGCGAGTAGGACACGTGTGGAGGGGATCACATTGGTGCCGTGACCCGGATGGGAGTGAGGTTTAGGGGGTGAGTGTAACGGAGGCCAGCTAGTAGTTGCTGTGCAAGTAAACCTCACTCCTCTGATCTCAATAGGCGCACTGTGTGTATATGTAGTTTTATGCGATTTGAGGTATCATTCTAGCCTGACTTTGTCATACTCATTTTCTAATAAGAAAATTTGAAAACATAATCAAAGCCCGCTCCGTTGGGCTTTGATTGTGAGGCGTGTCGTAACCGAACCAGGAAAAAAAAACCCTCTGCACTCAATTGGATAGTCGGTAGACCTACAACCAATCAGGGCAACGCAGTAAGTCAACTCTTTTGCATAGCGCAGTTTTCAACTACAGAACTTACTTATTTTAGATTAGAAGTTAAATAACGAGTGTTGCTTCTTTTACTTACTTCCATGAGTGCGACCAAAGGAGAAACCACAACGACCACAGGCTTTTCATTACGTCCCATCTTTTTAACGACCGCCAGAGCCAGATTAGTTACAAATTTCCCGAATCATGTTGGAAGGACGCCAAAAATATCTTTCCGATCGACAAATGCTTTGATTGCAGTACTCTGTTTGTCTATTAAAATGAATGCGCTGTCGATTTATTTTACAACAGACGTGACAGCGGAATCAATACATCTCAATTCTCCAGCTGCAGTCATCTCTGAGGGAAGACAGTTAAGCGCTCTTTGATAACGTGATGATTACGTCCTTGCAGATCACCTGTCCATCATCGTATAAAGCCCGCCCTGGCAATTTGATTGGCCCGTTCATTTCTTGCCTGATCATAATTACTCCTCAATGGATCGAGTCCAGACCGAACTTCCCGACCAAAAAAATGTTGTGGGCGGAGTTCGGGCTGGCATCCAGGCTAGTATCATTCATGTCTGTAGTGCAAATTGTGCAGGACAAGTACGCACCAAAGTTTAATACTTATTGTTTGGGGATTCTTCATACCCCTAACCCTAAGTTTGAGCAATAACAATTATGATGCTTGCCTAATTATTGGCAATACAACACGATGCCAATGGTCAGCAGGCCCCAGAACTGAAGCAAACCTACAATTTGTTAATGGCTGTGCATTCATCACTCTGCAATCAGTGCTCTTTTCCAAGGACGCTGAAAAAACAACATTTAGAGCCAAATTCTCTTTAAACTGTTCGAGCAAAGGTGGCTCAATCATTACTTTGTAAAAGAGCCACTTAGAAAAGTTAAATACTAAAGAAGAGAACAACAGTAAAAACTTCTCAGCATGTGACTGGTTTTAGTATGTGCTGTTCCTCCTAATGCAACACCACATTAACAAGCCTCTAGCGTCTCGGCTAACGTTTTTTTTTTTGTTCTCTGGCCTATTGTGCATATCATTCCTCTATGGAGAACTGAGAGAGATCGACGGAGTGAAGGATTGCTGGAGGAGAGGATGGGAAAACACAAATCCTGCTGAGTTTATAATGTCTGGGCACTGTCTTTAATGATCCCGTAAAACACGTTTGCAGGGCTTCCTTGGGAGTCGAGCGAGGGCTGGACTGGTGATTACTCCCTCTATCAACGTGCCGAATCTGAGCCGTACACATCAAACGCTCACTCAGCACACATTATCCTGCAAAGAATGTTCTCGGAGAGCTTGAAATTAAAGTCTTACTCTTGCGGGAGACTCACGAATCTGATTGTTGCATTGATTGTGACCTGACTTTTAGATCCTGACTGAATTCAATGCCATTTTCGATTAGTTGTACGTTCACTCGAGCATTTTTGACAGCTATGATTGATTCCTCAAGCCAAAGGCCTTCAAATTGCATATAAGTTATTTTAACCCTTGTGCTGCATTAGATTTTTAACACCGTTGAGTGCATTAAGGACCAAAAATGGCCACATATAAACATTGCCTAAAATATTATATATTATTATTATTTTCCACTTTTACCAAGTTAAATCTTTTAACCAGCATCAGTCCTCATCATAACTACCAAAAATGTATTCAATTTCAGGATTTTAACCCTTTAATTACCAGTTTTGTTTGCGAAACCATCGATTTGTATAAGAGGAAAAACACAAAAATTCAATTATTTTCAATAAACTAAATGCAAAGAGAAAACTTTAGATTTGGATTATCACAGTCCCACTTTGCAAAAAATCCCACTTAGCGCGTTAGAGACCAAAAATGGCCACCTATTAAACATTGCCTATTGCCTAAAACAAGGTGCATTTCCACCCATAGGGAATAAATATGTAGTGACGTCATCTGGTGGAATACACTATATAATGTAAATATAATGCTTTTGCTTCAAAATGAAAGGATGTTTGTGCAAAAATCATGTTTCATGTATTACTGACAGCCTCAGATTTAAACAACGTTTTAATGGGTTTCAATGGGCCATTTTTGGTCTTTATGGTGCTGAGTGTTACTATTTGGTCTACACAGTGTGTGTTATGCATATTTTGCAAAATGGGATCACATTTTTTACATGTATCCAAAAAGTCACAATTTTGCCAAATTTCATACCATTTGCATTAAAACAGCCAAAATGGTCAAAGAAATTAAACTGCAAAAGACCAAAAATGTCCCTAATGCAGCATAAGGGTTAATATCTTCTTTGAACTCTGAACGTCCTGGATCTCTGCAGAAGTCCAGTGGCACAGCAAGACATCGAGTTCGGGTAATACGCACAACGGGAGTGATGTGTTAAATGTGTGTGTTCTTGTCTCTTATAAACGTCGTCTCTGCTCGTATATTGAGTTTGGCTCAGATCACAGCAGAAGGCTTCGCTTTGTTAAACAAACATTGTGCTCGTGTTTATCATTCTTGGGGAAGTGTCTTTGAGAGCAAAGAGAGATGCCGGGCTTGGAGAAGAGCTGGACGTGTTGCTTTCTCTGACATCAGTCAACATTAGGAGATCTCCCCTGGAGCCAGAACTCCTACAGAGCGACAACAGCCTCGCTGATAGGGCTGAACTTTAACTTTACAGCCGCTTTGACAGTGGCATTGTATGCAGTCCATCTACTGAACACATTCAGCTGTCAGAATCAGTGACATGCTGCTACAGTTAGGTTGGTGTTTCGCTTCCTAATTGAAGTAACTAGTAGATGTTTGCAGTTTCTATGAAATTGTGAGTTTGCTATAGGGAGTTGCTATGCAGTTGTTATAGTATTTAATTTATCATATTAGTAACACTGGAAAAGATTGTGACATTTACAAGAAATAAACTTGCAATTATGAGACATGAAACCAAATGAGACATTAAAAAGTCGAGCTTCCACAGGGTTCAATTGTCTGTAAGCAAACGGGACAAATAGCATGTTATTCAAAAAAGTAACTCGGGTTTTATGATGACAGTTCTGAAAGTAGCATCAAAAAGTCAATTCTTAAAGGGATACTCCATCCAAAAATGAAAATTCTGTCATCATTTGCTCACCCTCAAGTTGTTGCAAACCTGTATGAGTTTTTTTCTTCTGCTGATCACAAAGGAAGATATTTTGAAGAACAATTGGACTTGGACTTCCAATGCATTCTCATATGGCGTCATATAGAGGGTATGCGCATGATGTCACCGTCATATATATATATATATTTGTATTGTTATATATATTAACAACTCATCAGTTAAATATTTATCTTTGCACATTCTGCATTATTGGATGTTTTTAATAAACACTGACCAAAAAAAAACTATAAAGTTCTAGGGCTGGACGATATGACGATATATAGGCTATATATAACACTGATATAAGTGATCAGCCGGATTTAGACCTACCTATATTGTATTTATATAAAGCGTTATTTATATCAAATTTGCTTTATGTTTAGGTCTATATTGCTTTTATTTCCCCGGTGTCGAAATCAGGCAAACATAAATGTCAGACAACACGATTCCTAGTTGCATGTCAATATCCATGGATCACTGGATCTTTAGTAAGTTGTAAGGAACACTATATTGAGTCCAGCATTTAGTTTAAATTTAAACAATTGTTTGTTTTAGTCGCATTTTCGCAGTTTCCCCTATTAAATCCAGTCACGCAGCAGATCTTTAGCCACTCAGTCAGGCTGAGGGGGGTTGTTCCGGTGGGAAAGTGACGTCAATGCATTCCCTCTATAGTGGCGCTTTTGACAATGCGTATACATCCAACACACATGGCGCCCTTTAGCATCAATATAACACGCTTCGGTTATGGGTAGGTTTAGGTCTGGGGTAGTATTAGGGTTAGACCACTAGGAGGCGCCTTCTGGCCCATATATATCAATCGGTAAAGGGTGCCATGTGCATTGGATGTATATGCATTGTCAAAAGCGTCACTATATGACGCCTTGGGATGAGAACGGGCTGGACTTCCATATAGAAAAAAAATACTATGGAAGTCAATGGTGCCGAAGTTCCAATCGTTCTTCAAATGTTGTTTGTGTTCTTATTATTAGATAATGTTGAATGTGTTTTCATTTGTAAGCTTGTGTGTGGTTTGAACTAGTGCGAATCTCTTGTCTTAAAATATGATTTTAGTCTCAATAATGGAATATGGAAGCAAGTGAAAAACAGTTGAAGAATCCTTTAATGTGCCTTTACTATTCCCTTTTGCACAGCAGATGCTTTTCAATGCAAAACAAGCCATGTTTAAACTATGAATCATCTTTTGGCCTGTTAATCTTCTAAAACATCTTCTTAATCGATTATATTATTACATTTAGAAGGCAAAACCATGGTAATTAGAACATACAGCAATTATTTCCTCAACATACTTTGATAAATGTGGTATCGCATTGATTTAGCCATGTGAATATTTACATTATTCTACTTCATGGCATTTAATTACACAATCATGCTATAATATCACTATGTTAGGTCCTAATCACGCTTATCCTGGAGTTTGTCTCAGTGATGATAAGGGACTGAAAGCAAACATTGTTGAAGTAAGCATGTTCTTTGTCTAGCATCACAAGTGTCCTGAGACATGAGGTTATGGGTTCTTGAGTCAGCACTTCTCATTCTTTGCTCTTGTGCATGCATCTAGATTCAGCATCACGCTACTCGTGTAAAAGCTACAAAGCAACCTTATTTTTGCAGTTTTGGTCGGTAACACTATATGCATGGAAACTGCACACTTAAAGCCGGGTGTACAGGGTACGATTTTTTCTGTTGTACAACCAGGTGACGTGATGTGCAAAGTGTCTAAACTGGCTTAAGCAATGTAAAAAAGCATGAGACATTAAAAGTAAATATGTTGTGAATTAGAACTAATGCAGTCTTTCATTTTAACCTTTTAGAATGAAAAGCTTTCCAGTAAGACTGAACCTCAAAAACCAATTTCCATCCCACACCTGGAACTTTCTGACTCTAATTCCAGACCAGTGGCTCATTGGTCTTGATAACAGGTGATTAGTCTTGAGGTTTGCTGTTCAGGGTTTTGTCTTGGGTTGATCAAAGGCATTTTTTCTAAGTCAACTCATACTATCTGGTAGCAGCAATTTACCCCCACCACCACTGTATATGCAGTAGACTAAAACTGTGATAACTGTCTTTCTTCATTTCCTTGAAAAACCTAAAAAGGCATACTAGTAATAACAAAAGCACAAGATAATAAATGTGCATCCTGTTTTAGGGTCAAACATGGGGATCACATGGAAATAAATGCTTTCAACCTATTCTGTCCCCACTTGAGAACCCATTAGTGTTGCAACCCTCAAGCACAAAAAAGGGGAACCCTCAAGTACTGGACCATCTGTTGTGCTGAGTTACAGCTCTGTTGCTTTACACTGTCTTGTTACACTTCTGTTTTTTTCTTGTCGATGTGAAGGACTTTCATATAAAATTTCAGTTTGGACAGGTTCAGCCAGAATTTCCAACGGCACATTACACAATTGCAATAATCCATTATATGGAATAAAATTGATGCTTTTACAAGAGATGGTACAGATGGGACTCTTATACCATTACTTTCTCCAAATATAGAAAAAAAAAAAAAGCTGATGCGTTTCCATGGCTGCACATCAATAATAAACAAATGTGTAGATGGCTTTTCTGTAGACGTGTAGATAATGTGTAGATGTGTAGATCTATCTATCTATCTATCTATCTATCTATCTATCTATCTATCTATCTATCTATCTATCTATCTATCTGTCTGTCTGTCTGTCTGTCTGTCTGTCTGTCTGTCTGTCTGTCTGTCTGTCTGTCTGTCTGTCTATCTAGATCTGTCTGTCTGCTTGCTTCAAACTTTCATTCAAAGTTTATGTCATTACATATACATATGCAAAAGACCATACTATATATATATATATATATATATATATATATAAAATCTTTTTTATCATAGTTAAGTAGGCTATAAATAAATGATCAATTATTTTATTACTTTGGTTTGAGCTGATTTATAAAAAAAAATTAATAAACAAATATATTATATAAATTCTGAAATTATTTTATACAACGCTAAATTATAAATTTATTATATTTTTAATTCTAATAATCTCCCTTTTTTCATTTCTTTAATCAAAATGTTTCAAAAATACCATATTTTCAGCAATGTCAATTTTCACCCTAATTTTTTATTTTATGTTTTGCTTATGACATCCTCTTCTAGGAAGTGACATAGTAAGTATTGGATCTGATAAATCCTGTGATGTTTTGTGACATACTGTATTAGATGGCTTGTGTGTGCCACTCTAAAATAAAAGCCCATCTTGTTTGAATACAGAAATCAGTTTAAAAAATATCAAAATGTCAAAACATTAGCTTCAAGCTACCATCATAAGATAACTGTCATGTCTCTTCAGTTCCATCCTTGAATAAATCCAGTTAGTCTAAATGTTTAGACCAAATGACGCACATTTCTTAGCCGTTTACCCGATCGGCCTTCAGTCTCGTGTCGTCCATGTGGATGTTCCTCGGCCCTGAGCGTTAGCCCTGCGTTTGTTTGTTTATGTTAGCTCAGAGAAAGAGGAACCACGGCTCTCGCTTCACAGCTGCACTCCCGTCTGCCACAGGGTCAACAGACACTCTCTGATTGGCTGCAGCTCCATCTGAATTGCAAAGAAAACACGGTTGTCTTCCAGAGGAGCATTTACTTTGATAATCATAATTGATGGTAGAGTCTAGCTCAATCAAATATAGTCTTAACCCTTCCACCTCAGAGTATAGGCTTGAGATTAGAAAATACAAAATGAAGCAGCAGTTTTTGGAGTGGCTTGTTTATAACAATCAGCATCTTGATATGCCACACCTGTGAGGTGGATGGATTATCTCGGCAAAGGAGAAGTGCTCACTAACACAGATTTAGACAGATTTGTGAACAATATTTGAGAGAAATTAGAAAAAGTGTTAGATCTTTGAGTTCAGCTCGTGAAGAATGGGGGAAAAAACAAAGGTGTTGCGTTTATTATTTTGTTCATTGTGAATAATACTAAATTAATACTCGTCTAATTGTGCTGTGGCAATTCGTGGGTCCATTATGATGCAAAGTCGACTTTTGCATAAACAGTGCTTCATTGTTTAGCTGAACATCATGCACTTCACACTCACATGATGAATTATAGAAACTCATCAATAGTAACTTTAACGATTCAAACACTAACATTACACAAATAAACGTAAACTGAAAATACACTTTTCCCTGAATATAACAAAAACAATTGCACAACAGTACAATGAACTAAGAATTTATTACATCATTATCCACTGCCACAGTCCAATTTGTTAATGAATCAGCGGTTCTCAGATGTAAATAATTCTGTTGATGTTATCAGTTGCAGATGGTTTTCATCCTCATCTGATTGCATTACCAGAAATGGTGACTACACAATAAAAGTGTAAAATATGACATGATATGATATCCTCTATTTCCCGTTCTTGTATTCTAGTGAGTATGATGGATTGCTTTCTTCCCTTAAGGTCTCCTTGGCAGATCGCATTATCAGACTGTGTTGTAAAACATAACTTTTGACAGGCAAATCGTATATTTCACATCTTTTAGCACTACTCTGTATTTTGTATTTGCTTTCCATAATCTTTAAAGCCTCAGCATCTGTGATGGGTTTACAGATAATAAAGCCATAACCAAATCCCTGTAATCGTAAATTTGGCTTACCACAAACATATTTTTGGCTTATTTATGAATTATAGTCTGAAGACGGAAGGTAATTCTGGTGTTTAATCCAAGAGGGAACCATTTCGCTATATGGGGTAGGAAATGTGAAAAGAAAAAAATGTCGTGTTTTTTTTATTTTATTTTTTAGCTACATCATCTTCCACAACATATATCATATAATCTGTGTGATGGGGATTCTTTTTCAGTGACTCATCATACTTAAATAGGGACTGTATTTATGAACTTTAATAATCAAGGCACATTTAGGCTGTGCCAGAAATCGCCCCTTATATCCTTAAATAGGGTACTATTTTTGAAGTGGAAAGAAAACATAATCTGAAACCATAGTGGCTGTTATCGAATGCACTCACTCAGTCCCATAATGTCATTCTTTCTTCAGTCGAAAAGAAATTAAGGTTTTTGATGAAAACATTCCAGGATTTTTCTCCATATAATGGACTTCAATGGGAACCAAACGGTTCAAGGTCCAAAAGACAGTTTTAGTGCAAACCGCAAACTGTTCAAAGGGCTTTAAACGATTCAAGACGATGAATAAGGGTCTTATCAAGTAAAACGATCACTCATTTTTTTAAAAAAAATAAAGTTTAAATTTAATCACCTTGCTCTGTTCTGTAATGCGCGTTCATGACTCTCCTGTTCGAACACGTTCATCCAAATGAACAAATCTTTTTTCATGTCATTTGGTTGATTCAATTAACGAAATTAACGAATTGACTTGGAAAAAGATTCGTTCATTTTGATTCGTTCATTTTGATTCATTCATTTTGATTCATTCATTTAGATTTGTTCATTTAGATTCGTTCATTTTGATTCACTGCTTCAAGTTAACTATATTAGTAGTGTAAAAAATAGTGAATGGGGGTGATTTCGAACACAGCTTCATTCTCTGACTGACTCACTTCATGAGTAAGTCATTGAATCATTCTTTCAACTGATTCGTTCAAAATGATTCAGGAACGGCCTCTGCTGTTTGTTGCTTATAGATGTGTAACGATTCAGGTTTATGTGAAACTATTAGAGCAAAAACAGATAAAATAACTGCAGATATTGTGTGTAATGTGTACTCAATTACTCAAAACTTAACTAACCATAAAAATAAAAAAAGAATTTATGCGTTTGATTTAAAACCTATAGGCCTAGCTCGTCTCTTTATCGATTTGTAAATATTGTTTAGTCATCATCAGGTCGAATGTGTGTCAGTGGGAAGAATCTGTACAAACGTCAGTGTTGTTGAAGTCTCCAGTGGCTGTGACAGTGGGGCGGCTCTCTGTAGCCATGCTGATTGAATTAGCAATAGGATGTTCTCAGACTATCCGGCTATTTTTGGAGCATTGAATAGAGGCAGGATCTTTGTGTTCTTTAAAAGCCTCTCTGTGTTTTCTGTTTGTGTAATTGGGTTGTAGTGTAAAGGGAAAGCTGGAGATTTTCCAGACTCCACACATATGTATGTGAACATGCACACACAAACTCAACAGGGTTCCCCTTTGACATCAAGTTAAACACATTAGCTACTGAGGGACACATAACATCCCACTCTTTCCTTTTCGGAGTATCCGGCGGTCTCTCTCTGGACGCTTCCTGTGTGATGAATGTTAATCATAATCCATATGCAGTGCATTGTTAATGACAAATGAACTGTCACATCATCACATGATTTTGAGAGTATGTTAATATTGTTCACAAATGAATTGAGCATATTTAGTCCAGTCTGTTTCCTAAGTGCACATTCCTGTCCCGTTACGGCACACTGTCATAATGGATTAGTGGCTCAATGCCACCACACAAAGCCTCACCATCAACACAGTCATTCTTATGCACTGTTAATTCCCCATTTACAATAAACTGACACTCTGAGACCCTTTTGAAAAGATGCCTTTTGTAATTTCTATCATAATTTGGAACCAATCCTAAAGGGATTTTTCTAGAAATTTAATGTTGCACATGACAAAACTAGGCCACATAGTTCCCAACAAGGGTATTACATTTTAAATAGGATAAAATACTCCTCTAAAACTTAAAAAAAAAAAAAAATTAGGATTTTAAAAGTTAGCTTTCAGTGTATATATTAGTAGTTCAACCTAAAATGAGGGTGTGTAAATTACGATAAACGATTGTGAAATATTATTACAATTTAAAACAACATTTTGTAATTTATAAAAGTAACATTTTTGTATAAATTACAACAAAATGTAATTTATTCCTGTGATCAAAGCTGAATTTCCAGCATCATTACTCCAGTCTCCAGTGTCACATGATCCTTCAGAAATCATTGTAATATGATGATGTGCGATGATTTTTTGATGAATAGAAAGATAAAACAGCATTTATTTGAAATAGACAAGTATTTAATGTCACTTTTGATCAAATATTGATAACAAAAATATTGATTGGTAGTGCATTTGGCATACTTTTTTATTCACAGTGATTGCACATTGAGTGTGTTTCTTCAGAATTAAACTTATATCATATCAGAAGTTAAGCTACAAGAACAGTAGGATTTATTTGATTCCTAGAGGATTCAGTCTCATTCGGATCCTTTAGGATTAGGATCATGGAAATTCCCAAAAGATTCCTGTCCTTCTAATTAGCCTAAGATGTTTCTCAGACATCTCTGAGTGACATTGCCTGATATCTCTCCAGTAACAGACTGGTCTCAGACAGGTCAGTGGTGGTAAACCTGGGAGATGGGATGTACTCCAAATGCAAATCTGCTCAATTCATTGGGTCGTTAATTGCATACAAGTGTTCTTAATTATGTGCAATTTCAGTTGTCACAACATCAGGTGCATGCTGAATTAATTCAAGTGAGGGAGTCTGTGCTCTAATTTGGAGATTGGGAGCAAAATACCATTGTTAAACTTCAGAAAGAAGTCAAGTCAAGTATATTTATATAGCACTTTTCACAATATAAATTGTCAAAGAAGCTTCACAGTATTAATCACAACATAATAACACTATTCGTTTCAGTGGAAAAACATCGACGTTTGGTAGAGCTGATCATGATTGGTTAATTAATTTGAATATAGGTGATGATTAAACACAATAAAAGCCTTTTACATGGGTTCAAATTTGATTTTAAATTGATACAAAACTTCACATCACGCTGTAAAGGTTTTCCACTCAGATTCATGCATTTCTGAATGAAGAATGATGATTGACATTTGTGACTTTTTGTATGAGTGGGTGGAAAAATCAATATGCCTTTTTACTGAAGAGGCAAAAAGTGAAGAGCGAGTAACAGCACAGACTCTGTTCATCTGTTTTTAGTTTAAAAGCGAGGTGTGTGTGAGGATTGTTGCAGGAATGATTCCCTGCGGGTCAGCCCTGGTTCTGTTCACCTTGGCCTCGTCCAAGCCACAATTTAGTTCACTTGGTCCAAGTATTAACACAAACCTATAACTCAGGAAGTCCTTGTGTCTAAAGCCGTCCTGCTAAACTGAGCTCAAATCTAGTCATGTTAATCACATTAGTCATGTTATTTGTTGTGCTCTTTGACCTTGAGCATCTGTCTTAACGCACAATGTCACGCTAAGGCATGAAAGGCCACGTTTGTGCAGTCGTGTTTGAGAGCAGCGAGGCATGCTGGGGTCTTAAAGTAGAAAGATAACATGATAAAAATTGAAGCAGGCAGCACACAGGGCAGGGGTCTGTATAAATATCTCCTCTTCCGAGCAATATTTCTCACACCTACAGATTTACAAAATCACATCCATAAAAGGATGTTCAAAACTCGGAATATTATTAAGTGGAAATAACTGTAGCTGTAATATTTACAGCAGGCTTTGTTTGCAGACATTGAACAGTGTTTAAACATAATATGTTTTTAGAATGATGTTGTATTTGTGAAGACTTCGCAATGGTGCAGGATTTTTTTTTTTTCTGATGATGAGCAATGTTAAAACAATGGCGGATATTAAAGGAGTAGTTCACTTTTATAAAAAAAACTTTTGCTGATAATTTACTCACCCCCATGGCATCCAAGATGTCCATGTCGTTCTTTCTTCGGTCGAAAAGAAATTAAGGTTTTTAACGAAAATAATCCAGGATTTTTCTCCATATAATGGACTTCAATGGGAACCAAACGATTCAAGGTCCAAAAGACAGTTTCAGTGCAAACTGCAAACTGTTCAAAGGGCTTTAAACAATTTTAGACGATGAATAAGGGTCTTATCAAGCGAAACGATCGCTCATTTAAAAAAAATAATAACAAAGTTTAAGTTTTATAAGCACAAATGGTCGCCTTGTTCTGTTCTGTGATGCGCATTCGTGACTCCTGTTCGAACTCGTTCTCGAATCTTTTCTCTTTTTTTATTATTTATTTTTGAGGTGACATTTAGATTGCAAGCTAAAATTGTATTTATTCATTAAATTATTTTCATTCATTTGTTTATTTCATTTAAAATTCATTTGATTCATTAAATTTAATTTATTATCGGATACTGCGTTTAGTTTTACATACTTTTTACAGTAGGCAGTGTACTGTGTGGTGTGTGTGTAAGTGAACACTGCATTCATACTAAACGTAGCCATATGCATTCATACTAAACAAAACTTAGTGATATATACATTCTGAAAATGTGCATACATTATATCTATTGCAAAACTAGCTAACATTGCTCTCTAGTAAATATGTATAATAACGTCACAGCTGAAGACAGACCCTTGACCACCTGTGCTTGAATCTGGTGTTTTCTGCTTGTCAAAAGAGAAAGTAAATGTACGTATATTTAGGGCAGAAAACCATTCTAGTATAGACCACACAGATTTTATGGAAAAGATTCCCAAAAGACCCTTGTCAGAACCGGCACTTTTCTTGACACGGCCTGTCAGAAATGTTTCTATATACAGTGTTCCACCGAATATCCTCCTAAAATGCATGCAAAAGATCAGTATCACTATTATTATATAAAAGGTGAAAATAATCAAGATTCACATTCCCGTTCACCCTCACAAAGAAAAACAGTTTCCCTCTGCAGGTCGTCTACACTGTCAGACCTAATTTGACATGATTTGTTGTCAATGGTGCGGTGACCCCTATAAAGCACTAAAGTGAACAGTGTGCACTACAGGGTGAACAAAGACTCTTCCTTTTTGAAAACCTCTGCCAAAATGAATAAAGAAAATTTGATCTGTGTCAGACTCGTAGCTTATGTATTAAACTTCACTAACTCGTCCTGCGCCATTTGTGAACGATTCCTCAAATTGTGTGACTATAGGAGTGGATGTCCAAGTGGATCCTGACAGGATCAGACTAAAATCTGATTGACATACAGAATAACACTGGCTTTTTCTGACAGTCTTAAACTCTGTTTACGAAGCATAACACAATAAAACAAGAACATTCCCATTATAATTCATGAGGCTGTCTGCACTAGACCGATTTTTTGCAGTGGAAACATGCGGTAAATCTCGGATTCCAAGATCGTTTGATGAGGGAACGCAATCAAATGTGTTAAAAAGGCCAAACATTGACAGCGATTTTCCAGTGTATTTGTGTAGTTTTAGTCTGTTACAGTAACACGAAAGGGAAATTTTGGTGTCGTTCCAAAACCGCATGTCTCGAAAAAAGGAGAAATTTATCGCTCAATGTTCAACTTGTGAAAATGAAGGGTGACCACAGTGTCAAGCTAAATTTTCACTGAAAAATATCAGTCTATTCCTCACTCAAAGCTGTCGTATGACTTCAGAAGACCTGAAATGTAGCTCACACATCATACATACTCAGAAAAAAATGGTGTAAAAGCGGTCACTGGAATGGTTCCCTCTAAAAAGGTTCTGATATGTAGCTACCTTTTAGTTCCCAATCAGTCGCTCACGTTCGACGTCACGTCGACGTAACGTCTCCCGATCCCTCCTTCAGGAAACAACGGTACTAAAATGTACACTTTTGGTACAAATGGTACATTTGAGCTATTAATAAATGACAGCTTTTGTACCTTTTTAGGAGTGTATGGGTGTTTTTATGATGCTTTTTGAAGTTTGCCATTCACTTTTGAAGTGGTCATTCACTTGCATTGTGTAAAGAGCAGTGTGAACATTCTTCAAAACATGTTCCACAGAAGAAAGGAAGGTTTGAAATTGACATTATAGTGAGTAAATGATACAAATGAATATGACTGAATATGTTAAATCTAATCAACAAAACTGAGGCAACAGATTGCAATCAATATTATTAATTAAATTTAACAAATTACAATTGAGTAATAAGTAACCAAGTGAGTTACTTAAAAGTTAACTATTTACAAATTTTTCTAAACAAAAATATCGGAATAACAGACTGACGTCAAAGATGAATTAAGACCTCTTTTTTATTGCCATCATTGAATAAACCTGATGTTAACAAGCAGAGTCACTTAAGGAGTAAACCGTAATTTTTAAGTCACCATTGTGGAGATCAGTGTGTTGGGCTCTTGACCCTTCAATCATTAACTTTAGATGTTGTTTGGCTGTTATACGTGATTTATCACCGCCAGATGAACAAGTAGAAAAGTTGATTTGATGGTGTTGGTTATGTTTTAATATAATCAATAATTCAAAATCGTTTGACCTAAATCACTGAACTCTATTTGTTTTTCCGATATTTTAAAAACTAATGTGTTTTTCCGATATTTTTGTTTAAAAAAATGTGTAAATTCTACTCATTTTAAATGGTTAACTTTTAAGTAATTCATTTGGTTAATTGCTACTCAATTCTAATTTGTTAAATTTAACTAATAATATTGATTGTAATCTGTTGCCTCAATTTTATTGATTAGATTTAACATATTCAGTCGTATTCATTTTCAGCCAAAAAGGAAGATTTTCATCATGACTGGCTGAACTATTTATTGATATACATTTCTGACTTTTAATCACATCTTGGCTTTTAAAGCATTTCAACAGTATCTTTTAAACGTGAACTACAGCAAATTTGTATGGTCCATTAAAGCTTTAAACAAACATTAGCATATTTCCATCTCTGTTTAGAAAGAGATTTGAGAATCCTCCTGTCTGTTATGCTCAATAATCCTCGTTAGGAAATGAATACCTTACAATAATCCACTGGATTCCACCAGCCAGCCATAAATAAATGATGTCGCTCGCGTGTCCTGGCTGGGAGGCTTTTCTAAGTAAGTGTGTCTGTAGAAATATATCCCATGTGGGGTGAAAAAGAAGAGAAGATTGAAAACGACACTAAACAGAATCAGAAGAAAGGAAGGTGTAAGGAAGCTGCTGATTGTTTGGTAGGTGGGTGAGTTTGGTGAGGTGTCCGAGATGGCAGAAGACCCCAGAGACGGAGGATTAGAGCAGATTTAGTGGATGTGGAGGTGCAGACGTCCTGCGGGGAGAGGCTCACATGTTTGCTTTGCTACTGGTTTAATGAGAAGGTTAATCTCACTGTGTTCTTGTCATTCTCACTTTCTGAGATGTTCTGGTGGTAGATTGTGTGTTAAACTGGTTCTTTGTTTTAGAAAGACAACAGAAAGCAGCCTTCACAACACATTTTACTTTTATAATGATAAGACTATATTTTGTCCATTGGGAATGGATTGCATCATGTAAAGTGGTGGCTGACATGATTGCCGAAGTCACCCGAAAAGGAAAGTTGTTTCAGAGGCAGAGCAAGTTATTACATTTTGATGAAAGATTACGAAGACAAACAGTTTTTTTTCTTTAAAATAACGTGCACTGATTAATTTTACGCAATAAGGCCAGGAACATGTTTAAGAAAGTAAATATAGAGTTTATTTTGACTTCATGTTGCCCTCGGAGTGTAGCGTCTCTTATTCTGTTGATGAAAAGGGATTCTGAAGGATGTTTATTTTGCTTATAAAACAGATATTGATGGAATGTATCGTTTATTATTCGTTATTCATTTAATTATTTAATAATGTAATAATAACTTAACAATATACTTTCTTTCTATATATGTATAGGTGAACTGTAAATCACCTAAATGACAAAACAGTCAAACAAAATGGCTTATTTATATTATTATTTCCAGGCCATGAGTAAAAACTAGAATTTATGCTGTAATTAATTATTTATTTTTTTATTTTTTGGGGGGAAATGATGCAGTCTCTATGAATGTTTGTAATACACTCAAAAAAATGCTGGGTTGTTTCAACCCAAATTTGGGTCAAATATGGACAAACCCAAATTTTGAGTTAAAAATATCATTAAAAAATGTACCATTGAAAGTGAAAGTTGAAGTTGGGTTAACATTTTAAATGACATTTTTAATGGCTAGTTTTCCATATTTGACCCAAATTTGAGTGTATATAAAACCATGCATTATCATATGATAATGCTTTGTAATATTTAGTTTTTTACATTTATTAGCATTTTATTTAAAGGTTATAAAACAGATATCAAGTCATATCTTTCATTCTGAAACAATTTGATCAATAGATGTAAAATGTGTATGTGTATTACATATAGAATATGTCTATATATATATATATATATAATAATTACAATCGTTTCAGATATTATTATTATATATATATATATATGTTTGTGTTTGTGCTTATAATTACTCGTAGTATGTATAAATGTGTTTGTGTGTGTATATATATATATATATATGTATAATTTTAATGTGCTAATTTGGTGCTCAAGAAACATTTCTTATTATCAATGTTCAAAACAGTTGTGCCTCTTAATGTGGTACCTTATAAAAGTTACTTAATCAATAGTGATGGAATTTATATGTAATACTAAACTATGACCCTCCTTTTTTTTCAAGCCTTGTAATCCAATATTTGTCCTTGTGTAACCCATAATATATTATAGTGGCTCAAAATCTGCTCTGTTAACAGAACAGTTATAGGTTCAAACCCCCCAAGGGTTGATCCATGAACTATACCAATGTTCCCTTGAGCAAAACACTTAACCCCAGGTTGCTCCGTAAGTGTGTAAGTGTACTGTAAATCACTCCGGCAGCCAAATGACAACATAGTTACTAGTTGGAAAGCAAAACGATAATTCATTGTCATTGTGAGAGGCTATCACGAAACGCTTACTGGAATTCATGCTGTTGTTTTTGAAAATGATGTAATCTACATGAATCTTTATGAAGCAAACAACCCAACACAGTCCTTCTGAAACGATCTCTTGTAAACATCTGCGGTGCATGTGATCGATGATCGTCCGTTCGGGACTTTGCAGATCGTCATGACTCAAACGAAACGCTTTACCTTCACATTGGTGGTGACTTACAGAACATCCCAGGAAGCTCCAGTCAAAATGAGTCGAAACATCTGGTTTTGGTTAATGCTTGTAAAGCTGATCCAACTGAATCCAGATCAGTGTTCCCAAGCTGGACTCGTCCTATGTGATTTTAATCCAAGGCAGGAAGCTCGGGTCAATTAATCGGTCAGGGCACAATGCGTCTTTGGGGAGTCAACAGCAACAGAAGAAAACCCAACCTTTTGCATTCTTGTTTACGTTAATTCATTTTTCTAAACCAACCATCATGTCTTAATTATGACTATAACAAACAGAAGCAAAAATGCCAGGGCATTGAGTGTGCTTTGGAGCGTTTGAAATTGAAATATCACCATTTCTAACAGACAGTCTCTACATCTTTATTCTGACAGACCACATCAAGCACATGACTTTCCCTCGGGGTTTAACGTGTTTATTTCCATTGTGATAAAATTATCCTTCATTAGTCCTCCTCTCAGGGTCCATGCGGTCTGGGTGATTCCATATTTATTTTTGCAGAGCTCAGAGTCTTTTGGGACTAAAAGGGTCACTATACCGCACCTTTGCCTGGCACTGGATCTTCTCCCTGAGGAATTAAAACCCACTGGCTAAACCGTGTTTGATGAACTCAGCTCTTAAGTTCACACTGTTGAATGCTTCACAAAAGGGAGCCACAATCGTGGAATGACAAATGCAACTTTATAGTTACATGCAAACGAAGGCCATGACACTGGAAATCCACTTGATACAGTGTACAGTGTATCTTGATACACTCTTCTACATATTCACCGTACACATGGGAACCGATGCATGTTTTCCTCCTCATTCTGTCATGAACTTCTGACATCTATTGAGTTTTGCGGTCAATCCAAAATTTTCTTTAAGCAAAATGCAATATCATCATTTTTTTATTCTTTGCTCAACAGTTAGAAAACTACATCCAGCAGAAGACGGGGATGGTGCACATTCAAGCTGATGCTGTCCATAACCAGACGGCCACGATGCTGGAGATCGGCACCAATCTGCTCACCCAGACCGCTGAGCAAACCAGAAAACTCACTGTGGTGGAGGCCAAGGTAACCACAACGCATTCTCATCCTAGGGCATCATATAGTGACGCTTTTGAAATTTAGTCTAAATCCAACACACATGGCACCCTTTAGCGTCAATATAACACGCTTCGGTTATGGGTAGGTTTAGGTGTGTGGTAGGGTTAGGGTTAGACCACTAGGAGGCGCATTCTAGCCCATATGTATCTGTGTCTCATGTAGATGCTAAAGGGTGCCTTGTGCATTGGATGTAGACGAAATGTCAAAAGCATCAGTATATGACGCCTTGGGATGAGAACGGGCTGTTTCACATCGGAGAAATGCTGTAATGCATACTTCTTCAGTGTAAATACAAGGAGTGCATATACAAATACATACAACGAACATTCAAAAGTTTGGAGTCAGTAGGATTAGTAGTATTAAGCAAGAATGAATCAAACTGATCAAAGTGACAGTTAACTTAAGAAATTTACAAAGTTTTCCATTTCAAACAAATGCTTTTCTTTTGAAATTTCTATTCATCGTCAAATAATCTTGAAGAAAACTGTATAACAGATTCCACAAAAATATGAAGCAGCACAACGGTTTTATAACATTGATGATTGTGGTGAGCAGGACGGCCGAGGGACGTGAGAGAAAGTCGCGAGGCCGGTGTTGCGATTGCTAATGAGCAGCACCTGCGAAGCACACCGGTCTCGCATCTCTCACGAAGGAGCGGAGCCATAAAGGGGGAGCGACGGAGTGGATGATCGAGAGAGGAACAGGCCTGCTTTTGTTTGTGTTTTATATTTTATTTGGTAAGCCAGCAGTCGTCCGCGAGGGGCTGCTGGCCGGTATTTTATATTTTATTTTCGGTAGCCAGCAGTCGTCCGTGAGGGGCTGCTGGCAGGTATTTTGTTTGTTTATTTTGTTTAAATAAAGTTTTATTTTTCATTATTATCCGGTTCCTGCCTCCTTCTTCCCTGAACTTTGTTACAACGATAATCAACTAAGAATGATTTCTGAAGGATCTGAAGACTGGAGTAATGATGCTGAAAATGGAGAAATTTTAAAATTGAAAAATTGAAAATTCAGCTGTCACAGTCTTCGTCTGCACCATCCTGTCTGCGTCTCCAGCACTACACTTCCCAGGATCCTCTCGTCTCCACACCTGAACTCACTCCCTCATCAGCCTCCCGTTCAGCGTCCTGTTAATCTGTTACACCTGTTTTCCACCTTGTTATGTTTGATTCCCCTGTGTATTTAGTTCCCTCAGTTTCCTTCAGTCTTTGTCGATCGTTGTGACTGTTACCCTGTGTTCCGCCTGCCTGTATCCTGTTCTTTATGATTAAAACCTTTTTGTATTGGAGCTTTCTGGACTCTGCCTGTTCCTTACGCCTGAACCCGCAACGTGACAGAACGATCGACCCCCAAATTGGGATTAAACATGGATTCCTTTGTGGCGGTTCAACTTCTCTGCCTGGAGCAGGAGGACCGGTCCCTGGAGGACCATTTGACGGATTTCCTCTCCCTCATTCCATCCACAACCTTCCCGGACGACAGCCTCTGCAGCTTTCTTTATGCTGGCCTCAACACCGCCACCAGAGCGCAGTTGTCCGGGAACGGTCCCCCGGGGAGTTTCGCAGCATATGTGGAGTGGGTGCTGGTGTCCTGCGGATCTCCCTACACCATCGATGACGGCACCAGCCCCACTCCAACGCTCGAGCCTTCCTCTCCACTGGTTCCGTCCAGCCCCGCCGAGCCGGGGCTCTCCTCTTCGCTGGTTTCGACCAGCCCCGTCCAGACCGTCCAGCCAGCGCCCGAGACCGTCCAGCCAGCGCCCGAGACCGTCCAGCCAGCGCCAGAGACCGTCCAGCCAGCGCCAGAGACCGTCCAGCCAGAGCCAGAGCCCGAGACCGTCCAGCCAGAGCCAGAGCCCGAGACCGTCCAGCCAGAGCCAGAGCCCGAGACCGTCCAGCCAGAGCCAGAGCCCGAGACCGTCCAGCCAGAGCCAGAGCCCGAGACCGTCCAGCCAGAGCCAGAGCCCGAGACCGTCCAGCCAGAGCCCGAGACCGTCCAGCCAGAGCCAGAGCCCGAGACCGTCCAGCCAGAGCCCGAGACCGTCCAGCCAGAGCCCGAGACCGTCCAGCCAGAGCCCGAGACCAGGATCCCACCCTGCCTCCCTCTCCCGCCTCCTCTCATCTGTCCCCGTTCTTCTCTCCTGCCCTTCAGCTCCCCTAAACCAGCCTGGTCCGTGTTTCCCCGGCCTTCGCTTCACACCTCCTCTATCTGGACACTTCCTCGGCCCCCGGTCCCATCGGCTCCCCCGTGGCTGCTACCTCCCTCAGCTCCTCCATGGTCCCACAGTCCACCAGCTCGGCCAGGCTCCCTCGTCCCTCCGAACTCCCTGCACTCCCTCGTCATCCTCCCTTCACCTTTGGACTTCCTTCCCTTGGCTCCGCCCCGTCATGTCACCCCCCCGGTTCAGTTGGACTCCTCACTCCCTCCAGTCACCCGTCAGCCCTCACGCCCTCTGACCTCACCGTGTCCCTCTGTGCCCCTGTCAGCACTTCTGTCACCAGAGCCTGCGGTGTCCCCTTGCTCCCTCAGTCCCTCCTCAGCACCCATCATCGTCGGTCCCTCAGCTACACCCTGGTCTCCTCTCCCATCCGCTCCGCCCCTGTCAGTCGGCCCCCTGGTGTTGCCAGCCCCACTACCATCGGCTCCACCAGAGGTCCTCCCTCCAGCTGCTCCGCCCTGGTCTCGCCCTCATCATGCTCCGCCCTGGTCTCGCCCTCAGCCGGCTCCGCCCTGGTCTCGTCCTCAGCCTGCTCCGCCCTGGCCACGCCCTCAGCCTGCTCCGCCCTGGCCACGCCCTCAGCCTGCTTTGCCCTGGGGACGCCCTCAGCCTGCTCCGCCCTGGCCACGCCCTCAGCCTGCTCCACCCTGGCCACGCCCTCAGCCTGCTCCACCCTGGCCACGCCCTCAGCCTGCTCCACCCTGGCCACGCCCTCAGCCTGCTCCGCCCTGGCCACGCCCTCAGCCTGCTCCGCCCTGGCCACGCCCCGCCCAGCCCCCAGTTCGTCCCCCCTCCTTCCTCTGTTATGCGGCGTGAGGTCACGCCTCCCGGGAGGGGGGAGTTCTGTCACAGTCTTCGTCTGCACCATCCTGTCTGCGTCTCCAGCACTACACTTCCCAGGATCCTCTCGTCTCCACACCTGAACTCACTCCCTCATCAGCCTCCCGTTCAGCGTCCTGTTAATCTGTTACACCTGTTTTCCACCTTGTTATGTTTGATTCCCCTGTGTATTTAGTTCCCTCAGTTTCCTTCAGTCTTTGTCGATCGTTGTGACTGTTACCCTGTGTTCCGCCTGCCTGTATCCTGTTCTTTATGATTAAAACCTTTTTGTATTGGAGCTTTCTGGACTCTGCCTGTTCCTTACGCCTGAACCCGCAACGTGACATCAGCTTTGCATCACAAGAATAAATTATATTTTAATATATATAAATATATATATATATATATATAAACAAACAGAAAACAGTTTTAAATTGTATTAAAATTTCCCAAAATATCACTGGTGTATAACAGAGAAATACAGATTAAAAATGATATATATATTGTATGTATAGTTTTCTGTTATTTTCCATTATTCTTTTCATTGTGTTCCAGGTTATGAACCAGACTTCAAGAATTGCAATTCAGTTATTAGAGAATTCATTGTCAACAAACAAACTGGAGAAGGAGCTCTTAACGCAGATTTCAGAAATCTCAAAACTTCGAGACAAGAACAGGTAAGACTTTAATGAATATATTTGTCTATTTCTATTATTTCTGTTTCACAAAGCCCAAGAGCAATCTACACTAAAAACTGTAAATGAAATATTTTATTTAAAGCTGCATTCCGTAATTTTTTGGGTTATAAATGATCCAAAATGAATGTTTGAGCAAGTACATATCCAGCCAGTGTTCAAAACTCTCTGTTTGCCTTAGCTTGATTCTAAACATTAAGCTTGTAATAATGTTTTTAATTCCAGTGGTGGATTTCTGCGGGAGATTCGAGCATGTCTTTGCGTCATTATGTCACATCAGAAGATACACATACATACATGAATCGGATTGACATTAAATTTAGTCATGCAATGCTGATATTGTTAACATTAACATTAACAATTTGAGGACAAAGTATAATTTGCACATTTTGACGTGATATGATAAGCGGACGTTAGATTTAATCAGTTTTTTCCCTTAGTCGGTCAGAACAAAAGTGGATATTACTTGTTCTGATGACATTTTCCGGTGATAATTATTATGTTGATCATACTTCCGAAAAGTAGATTCTGTGATCCTGATCCACAGCGGCACAGAACCGCATATTCTCCTCAAAACATCGGATTCATCCGCGCAGTGCCGTGCCGAGGCACAACCCACGTAAAGTTGCTAATTCCGCGAATAACTGCAATTGCAGATTTCAAACAGAGATGGCGACAAAGAGGAGAAACTACGGACTGCAGCTTCAACCTAAACAATACTTGTTGCTCTGAAAAAAGCAATGAGATGAAGAGAAATTAATTTAGCTCCATGTCAATAATTAGACACTATTTTATTTCTCCCCTGATATTGTAGTAGGAGAAATATCAAAGAAAAAATCCCTGAATGAATCATAAATGTGGACTCCATTATGTAATTGTGCTCATTACAACTCTAAACAATTACAGAGCAATAAGATCTTCCCGGGCAAGTCATTTTTAAGGGTCAGATCGCATCTTCAACAGCGTAGTGTCTCTCTTGTTGTTCTCAAAACTATATTTTCCCATAGTCGGCCAGCTCTGAATGCACAGCAGGGGGAAAGGCTTTGGTAAAAGGAAATAATCAGCCACTTAATTGATTGTTTGTAATGTTTAATAACTACGAAGTAAGCACAGCACACAAAGCAGACTCCAGGCAAGTTTCCTCTGCACACTTCCAGAGCGGGACAAAGGGTTTTCCCAGAAAGCTTTGTACTTGGCTCTCGCTAGATTAAACAGATAACGCTTGTTGTCATTCAACTTTGACGACCAATTGAACTGTGTTGCGAGTGATGTTTTGGTAGCTGCATGGGGGCATCAGACGTAATTATAGTGGACCGCTACGTTAGAGACAGGCCAGAGCCATTCAATTTTTCATGTTTGCCTGTATGAGTGAGAACAGAGAGTTTTCGACCTTTCCGAGGAGACTTACAACTGTGCAAGTTAAAAGTGTTCGTAATTGCTCCCAGAATTCATGCGGGTTTAGCGAGGGTCAGCTTCATAGTATAATAGCAGCAAACAATTGCTCAGCATTGTGTACACATTACCAACCCTGGCAAGGGATTTCAACAGGCCTTGCCAATTGATTGTGCGAAAACTATTTGTGTAATCAATCATGAACAATTTATAAACATATAAGCATCGAGAACCACTAGCTACAAAAGCATGTTTAATGACTATATCTACTGTAATTTAACAAAGCAAGCGTTCAGTTACATGGCTCGATGGAGTTTTGATTTGCTTTCCAGTTATTTTCGGCCTCAAACCCTCGGGTGATGTGGTTTTTTTTTTTTTTTTTCAGCGTTCACACACTCACTCACTAAATCACTCACAGATTTAAGTCGGCAGGATTTTGCAGTGTTTTTGTAGCAGTGGCTCATAGTTGTACGGCTGTAAATTGTTTTGACGGCAGGCTTGATCGATTCATGCCATCTCCTCTGATCCAGACACTAAATCATGAATCTGCATAAACTAAGCTAAGCACTGATAGAAATCTGTATCTCCATTTACCAAAGGCCCAAAGTTCAGTAGACTTATTTCACATGACACTGCAATACGCTAGACAGTAGCAAGCAAACCGCTACAATCTAACAATAGTTGGCCATTTCAAGATGATAATATCGCACATATCACACTAAATGTTTGCATAAAAATAAACTGCAGAATTAAAGTAGTTCACTTTTGAAAAAACGTTTGCTGATAATTTACTCACCCCCATGTCATCCAAGATGTCCATGTCATTCTTTCTTCAGTCGAAAAGAAATGAAGGTTTTTGATGAAAACATTCCAGGATTTTTATCCATATAATGGACTTCAATGGGAACCAAACGGTTCAAGGTCTAAAAGACAGTTTCAGTACAAAATGCAAACTGTTCAAAGGGCTTTAAACGATTCCAGACGATGAATAAGGGTCTTATCAAGGAAAACGATCGCTCATTTAATAAATAAATAACAAAGTTTAAGTTTTATAAGCTCAAATGCTCGCCTTGCTCTGTTCTGTGACGCACGTTCGTGACTCTCCTGTGCGAACTCGTTCATCAAAATGAACGAATCTTTTTCAGAGTCATTTGGTTCATTCAACGAACGAAACAAACGAATTGACTCGGAAAAAGATTCATTCATTTTGATAAACGAGTTCGAACAGGAGACTCACAAACGTGCGTCACAGAACAGAGCAAGGCGAGCATTTGAGCTTATAAAGTTGAAACTTTTTGTTTTTGTTTTTAAAAAAAATGAGCAATCAGTTCGCTTGATAAGACCCTTGTTCATCGTCTAAAATCGTTTAAAGCCCTTTGAACAGTTTGCATTTTGTACTGAAACTGTCTTTTAGACCTTGAACCGTTTGGTTCCCATTAAAGTTCATTATATGGAGAAAAATCCTGGAATGTTTTCATCAAAAACCTTAATTTCTTTTTGACTGAAGAAAGAAAGACATGGATATCTTGGATGACATGGGGGTGAGTAAAGTATCAGCAAAAGTTTTTTGAAAAGTGAACTACTCCTTTAAGTACATTTGTAGTTTTCTAGGGGGTTCTGGGTGGTTACAAAGATTTTCCAGCCATTTCACGAGGGTATTCTAAAAGTAATAGTACTCTTCTTCTCAACAAAGCAAATGTTTTATGGTCAAATTCAGGTCTGTAAATGGCGAGGGACGAGTTAAGAGCCAAAGTGTAATAATTAGATGTAAATGTTTCAAACAAACCCCTAATGGTTGCAAACACCATTAATTAGTTCAGACATGTCCATCCTAATGTGAAAGTCCCAATGCTCTTTCTAGGAATTTCTCAGAAACATCTGGAGATACTTGAAAAAGGTTTCTCTTTTGACTTAAGGTTTTTTTAATGCATACATTATTGTTTCGACCAGTCGTTTGGAGAGTAAGGTCTTAGTCCTGGAGTCGCAGCAGAGGACAGAGTTGGAGGACATAAGGGAGGAGAAAGAGCGACTGCAGGACCTGGTGAAGAGACAGACAGCCGCCATTACGGCTCTGGAGAGACAGCTGAGAGCGTCCAGTAGCAACAACTCAGCCCTGCAAAGACAGCATCAGCAGCTCATGAAGTCCGTACACACACTTATTGGCATGGTGTCTTCTGGGACAAGTAAGAATACACACCTTGTACTAAATATGTAACACTAAATATCTCTGCACAAATGTAATTTTCATGTTTGTATTTGATTATCATCATAAATTGTGGAATATTATCTCAGTTTATTAGTCTACAGTAACATAGATTGTCTAGAGAAGTGCATGATGTCAAAGCGCTGCTTTTGGTTGGTAGTAGGCCTGTTTCACTTGAAAGTGTGTCATATTACGGAAGGGAAAATGCATTTCGAAAACCAATTCATGTCGATAGCTAGTTTGCTGTAAAACACTCGGTTACAGTGTAAGGTTAGTTGTCTGGGAATGATGGTCATGTCTGAATCTTGGGCTTACAACAGCTTTTAAATCTGGTGGCAGATTGTTAACATGACCTGAAAGTCCTGGTTAATTAACTGAGACACTAATGATAAATCGAGCAGCCGTGATTCATGGAGAGAGAGTGGATATAAGCTCTCGCTATAGTGATGTCTTTGGCAGCGTTCTCTCATGTCTTGGATGAAGCTCGCATGCGTCAGAACACGCACTGATAAGCTAAATCAAGACTGCAGCATTTTATACAGACAGAATACATATCAGTTTATAAATGTCTGTGTGGAGGTTCACTCGAAGAACCAAATATACCGAATTTTAAAAATAAACTCTCTCAGATGAACAAACACATTGCGTTTCATGTTTAAATGACTCATCCCGAAACTTGACCACAATAGACGTTCTATTTGAAAAGTTGAGGTCATGTAATGAATAGAAATCTTGTTCTTTTGACAAGACAAGAGAAACCACATCGTTTTGTTGTGTCGCATTGTGTGGCGAATCCACAAAACAACGTTGGCATGTGATGTTTCAGCACCAAAACCCGCTAATCATCAGTAGTTCAACTTGAACAGGCGATAAATGTGCTGGTTTAACGCGGCACTACACAGATTTATTGTTATTTAAAGTTATAGCCACCTTCTTTCTATGCTAATGAGGTCAATTTCAAATCAGTGTTATTTTACTATTTTCTCATTAATATACTATTATAGCATTTATTAATGTTTTGA
This sequence comes from Pimephales promelas, assembly GCF_016745375.1. The sequence goes on from NW_024121432.1 coordinate 2,537,181, forward strand.
ATTACTTTCATTTCGTTTTCATTTTTTGTCATTTTTATTACTTTTTATACATTTCTATTCATGTTAATTTCAGTTAACTGAAATTGAAACTGAAATTAATTTCAGTTAATTTCTAGTACTTCCACTTCCACCAAATTTAAAAAGTTTTCTTAGCAACTAGTTAGTTCAGTTATAATCATTATTTACTCATCCTCATGTCGTTCCAAACCCGTAAGACTTTCGTACATCTTTGGAACACAAATAAAAATTTTGTTTTAACGTTATCTGAGAGATTTCTTTCCCTCCTTTGTCAGATACGCTACAATTACTTTAAAAAGTTCATAAATAGATCGTAAAACTAATCCATACACTGTAAAAAAAATATTTTCAAGATTTGTTATCACAACATATTTTCTTTTGTCAAATCAACTTTATAATAATTTATTTAGTTGAGATAACTTATTATTTTGAGTTTCTGATGATTAAATTAATCTCCTTCATTGTATTAACTCACTTTTTCCAGTTCAATCAACTTAAAATTTTAAGGCAAGTTAAACCAACAATATTTTTTTACAGTGTAGTAATCACAACATTTTTTCTTTTGTCAAATCAACTTAAATAATTTATTTAGTTCAGATAACATATAATTTTGAGTTTCTGATGATTAAATTAATCTCCTTCATTGTATTAACTCACTTTTTCCAGTTCAATCAACTTAAAATTTTAAGGCAACCAGCTTTTTTAAGTTAAACCATCAATATTTTTCACAGTGTGGTTTAGTCCAAAATGTTCTGAAGAGACTCGATCGCTTTATATGCTGAACAGATTTAATTTAGACTTTTATTCACATTTAAACATTGAACAGTGGACATAAACAGAAGCTCAACCGAACCTGCTTGACGTGAGAATGAATCTTATTGGTTCTCGAACATGCTTGAGCTCCTGTTTACCACAACTGATGTGTGAGTTGATGAATGTTTATTTGTGAATAAAAGCCTAAATTAAATCCGTTTATCATATAAAGCGATCGTGTCTCTTTAGAAAATTTGGAGGGGCATACCGTAAAGCTCTGAGATTTCATCAAAAAGATCTTCATTTGTGTTTCGAAGATGAACGAAAGTCTTACTGGTTTTGACATATTTTTATATATGCATTTTTGGGTGAACTATCCCTTTAATGTTTATTTTGTTTCAGTCACAGTCAGTGCAAAACACACATTTAAAAAAAAATCTTCTTTGTTATTATGATAATAACATAGAAAAATGTTTTATGGAGCACAACAGTAAATATTTTAGTTTATTAGCCCACACTCTAAAAAAATGCTGGGTTGTTTTAACCCAATTTTGGGTCAAATATGGACAAACTCAAACATTGGGTTAAAAATGTAATTTAAAAATTTAACCTAATGGCAAGGTTTGTCCATACAGTATTTGGCCCAAAATTGGGTTAAAACAACCCAGCATTTTTTAGAGTGTATACTAAATTATGTATAGATGACTCATGCTGGATTTACACAAGACTATCACATTTTTGTCTAGAAAGGCTACGCCATAATGGCCTTTTTTTGGATGATTATCTTTCCTACCTTTAAATCAAATTCTGAACCCCAGTGTCATTGTATTTTTCCTTTACAGGCTTCTCGCCAAACGAGCAGCGCTTCCGAGACTGTGCCGAGGCCTATAAATCCGGTCACAACGCCAGCGGAGTCTACCACATTTACATCGGAGACATGACGGAGCCAACCAAGGTGTGGGATGCGTTCTTTCACAAGTATGGGGAATCAGTGTGATATATCTTGCAGTGCACATGTAAGAGAGTGAGACTGAGATGTATCATATGCTTCTGACAGGTCTTTTGTGATATGGTGACAAGTGGAGGTGGCTGGACAGTATTCCAACACAGAGCTAATGGAAGTGTGAACTTCCAGAAAAGCTGGAAAGAGTACAAACTGGTGAGTGGACACGAAGCCAAAAATCACACTGTCAAGCAACCATGCTGTACATTAGCAACCACCCAACCCTCTAGCATCATGCCAATACAGACAAATGTTACTCATTAGATTTGTAGACAATGAGTAAAATCTTTATTGATTATGTTTAAAGAAGATGGTGACATTTAAGAAATGTTTTTTTCTGTGCTGGGAAGACTTGTTCAAAAGCTTGACATAATTCTGATGACTCAAAAACTGGCCAAAGCACATTGAAGCACAGAGTCTAAAATTGTACGTGACTGATTGGCGTCATTGGCAGCAGCCTTCATGTTTGGTGCATTGTGTATTTAATAGCGGCACATTTCGCTGATATTTTAAGTGCTTAAATATGCTGAAATGGATTTAACACTGGCAGGTCTGTGAGACCACAGCAGTGGAAATCAATACAGCAATTTTCTATCTTTATTGTGTATCTTGTGCCAAATGACCTTTAATTAAAAAAGCTGAAATGGATAAGTCCCTTTTCTGGGAAGCACATAATAATAAAAGACTGACAGTGTATTGATTTATTTTTTTAGAAAACAAAACTGCCGACTAATGCTGCGTTCGATTCAAAGTTGGATATGTGATACTACTTGGTCTCTAACCAAAAAGTGTTGTCCAATGATAAGAAGATGAAGTACAAAGAAGTAAAATGGCAACAGAGATGATCATTTACTTTGTTTTTCACAAGAAACTTTTACTCTTTGAATCATTTTAACTTGCTTAAAGGGATACTCCACTTTTTTTTTGGAAATAGGCTCATTTTACAACTCCCCCAGAGTTAAACAGTTGAGTTTTACCGTTTTCAAATGCATTCAGACGCTTTTCTGATATTTCGAAGAATATCAGTAACCAGACAGTTTCTGGTCTCATTGACTTCCATAGTAGGAAAAAAATATACTATGGAAGTCAATGAAACCAGAAACTGTCTAGTTATCGATATTCTTCTAAATATAAAAAAATCGGCTGAATATATTAAACCCAAATGCTTAACTCTGGAAAAAAGTGGAGTATCCCTTTAAAGTGTTTATCGTTAACTACTAATCATATGTTGGAAAACTTCCACTCAACTTCAAGTGCAGTTTTATTGCTTTCCCAAATAGGAAGTTAAAACGCCCAACTTTACAAGATGAATGGAACATAGCATAAGTTCGGTTATATGTTGTTCCCACAGGGATTTGGTGATCCCAACGGAGAGCACTGGTTGGGTAATGAGGCTGTTCACCTGATCACCAGCCAAGCCCGGTATTCCCTCCGAGTGGAACTTAAGGACTGGGAGGAGAACGGTGCCTATGCACTCTATGACAAATTTCAGCTAGCCGGTGAAAAACAGCAGTACAGGTATCACCCGAATACTGTAACAATTAAGACTAATTCACTGAGATATTTCAGATAATGTTCGTCAACATGTCTTAATCGTAATCTTGAACGTTTTTCTCTTTCTCCAGACTCTTGCTAGGGGGCTACAGCGGAACATCAGGACAGCAAAGTAGCTTAGCGTCAAACGGCACAGGCTTCAGCACTCGTGACGCTGACAATGACAAGTGCGTTTGCAAGTGCGCCCTCATGATGACCGGAGGTGAGCTACTGCACATTTTCTCATTCAAAAACATAGTTTTCAAATATTAAATATGAGCTGTATTTTTGAACGCACTGATGCAATGTTGAGGAGTACTTATCAAGATGTAGATAATTGATCATTAACCAGCTACCAGGCTGTAAGGATCATTTCTCAAGGTGATAATGCGGACAAGACCTGTCTTTTTCAAAAAGAACAGAGCCTCTGCATTTAAACAACAACAAAAACATTTGGTAGCACTTTATGTTCATGGTCCCTTTTAAACATGCTGTTGACTATAAGTTACTTTGCAACTATATGTTAACTAGCTCTCATCAGAGTATTAGTAGACTGTTTGCTTTGCTTTTGGGGTGGTATAATGCCCTTTTCACAAAATGTAAAATAAATCTTTGGTGTCCCCAGTGTGTGTATGTGACGTTTTAGCTCAAAATATCCCACAGATATTTTATATAGCATGTTTAAGTTGTCACTTTTTGAGGTTTAGCAAAAACGCATCGTTTTGTGTCTGGCCCTTTAAATGCAAATGAGCTGCAGCATGAATCACTCAATTCTCATTGGCTACCTGCCAATGTGGCAGGTAGATTGACAGTGTTACCCGCCAATAGAAAAATTCACCCGCATTTGGCAGGTGGTCGGGTGTTAATTTCAGGCCCTGGTACTGTGTATTCAATGCTTCTTTTGTCACATACTGTAGGGAAGTATGCGATTTTGGATGCAGCCTTTATCTGTTGATCGAGTAGATCAAGTCATCAACACCCCAAAAGCTTCTTCGGTCATATACTTCTTTGTGGGTTTGACATTTTTGCTGCTGAATGCTTGATGATCACATTAGCTTACAAATTTTGGTTTACGCAGATATTCTTCTTCAATGGAAAAACTCATCAATGGCGAGGAAAGAGTTCATTTTCATTCATCCATGTGATGAAACCATCACCAGAATTGAACAAAGACCTTGATCTTAGATACTTGTTACGTAAAGACTAATCCGATCGTAGACGGGCACTCACTCAACTTTTTGGATGCATTCATATCTTTTCTCTTCGCACATTTCTTCAATTGTGGCCTGGATCTGAAGCCGAAAAGGTAATGCAAAATCCTTCTGATCCCATATCGACGAAAATTCAACCCCGTCGCAGAATTATGTAAAACACGTCCAGAGATCAGACCTGCTCATCCAAACAATTTACTCTATGGCTGCAGTCGACTACAGATCCCACACCTCTGGGCTCCAAGATAAACAGCTTTTCAATAGCATGCATTGCGATTGATTTTGAAAGTTGTTGGAGTTAATTACAGTCGAACAGGCTGGAGACCTTCGAGTGCCCTTTTTGTTTGCATTTCAAATGGTAATCAAAAGATCGAAAGATTGATCCATCTGTGCGGACGGTCCAAACTAAACACGCGTTGAGGGAGGTGATACTGATTTAATCAGGGTTAGATAGACAGTGTCCTCTCTGAAGAGTGAAAGTCTGGTTTTTATTGAAGAAACACAGTTTGCTTTGACAGGTCTTGCTGAGACATCAACCGCACAATGGGAATAAAATACTCTTTGAAACACTGACAGACTGCCGGGAGAAACATAAAAAGACGTAATATAGAGGAGAGGGATGGGTCAAAGGGTTTGGTTGTTTTGAGATGTCATTTTTATTTCTTCTGTGGAATGCAAAATAAAATATTTTGTCAAATCTCCAGGTAGCTTTTTTCATTAAGTGAAGGCGTGTGTCCACCAAAGCGTTTTTCCACACGCCTGGCGTATGTTTTCAATTGTTTTCAATGGGAGTGCTGCGTTTTTTAAACGGCATGAGCGTAACGAGGCGCTGAGCTTTTTTTTTATTTTCACGTTGAAGCGCCCTGCGTTTTTTTTTACTGGTCGCCGGGAGTTGAAAAATGTTCAACTTTGGATAAAACGCACCGCTGATCAATGTCACTTTTTAACTACCCGTCTAATCACAGTGGAGGAGGGGCGGGACTGAACCACACTGACCAACTTCAACATCAACCAGCTGAGCTAAACAAACAAAATGGATGAAAAATACATTTTTAGTATGAAACAAATCTGCAAAATCAGTTTTAAGTAAACTGCTGTGGATATTCTGTATCACAGCAACGAAACAAGCACGGCGTCTAGCCTTTTCAGCTGGCTAAAAACACTTTGGTGGCAAGCGGCCTACCCGGAAGTGCGAAAAACTGCAATACATCTCAAATCCACTAGAGGCCGGTCCCAAAAGGGAGCAAATGTCCATAGACCCCATGTTAAAATGTTCGTTTTCACAGCATAAATTAATGCTTTTACGGGTTGGTCCCAGGGACTTTTATTGTATTTTTGGATAGGTTCCGAGTGCCTGACAACTGTGAGGTTTAGATCGTTAGTTTAGATCGTATTTAGATATAAAATGTATGACAAGTAAGGGCGGTTAACTTTGATTGACAGCTGATAGCGGGCTGCGCCGAGTTGAATTTGACGTCTCGGCCATGATCTGACACAACACATCATACCTCCTCTGTATCCTTTCTGAACATTTGTATTTTGTATTTCCCAAGATTTTCCAAGATGGCGATGGAATACTTTTTAGTTATTTTGTTTTGTGCTTTTGAAATTTATTTTTTTTAAACTAAACTAAATGTGTCATTTTCAATAACTTAATTTCAATACCAATAATAACTCTGATTAAGACCCAAAGTGAAAAGACTCGTGAGCAATAATATTATACATTTGTTTAAAATATTTATCTCAATCTCTTCTTATTTGTCATTTTTTCAGGCTGGTGGTTTGATGCTTGTGGTCTGTCCAACCTTAATGGAATCTACTACACCATGGGCCACAACATCCGCAAGCTCAATGGCATTAAGTGGCATCACTTCCGAGGACCCAGCTATTCACTCCAGTCTACTTCCATGATGATCCGCCCAGCTGATTTCTGACGTGAATGAAGCTTTTCATGTTGTCTGAATGACAGGACTTCGAGCCGCTTGCTTTGGGACATAGAAGCAACGAGGTGGAGACAGATAAAAATGTAATTTAACGGATGAACAGTGATGAATGGAGCTGGAGCGGACAAAAAAAAACCGATCAGACTGAAAATTCAGCTGCAATCCAAAACTCATGCCACAGTTCACCTTTTACACATGCAAACATGCTTCACCTTCACAGCTGAATCCCTGTGTCGCTCATCACCTAAAACATTCTCAATGACGGCCATGGAGACTTTCGTTGTACTCTCATGGTGTCAGAACATCATTTGTGGCATGAAGAAATTCCAAAGGAATACCTTTCGAAACTTAACGAGACTCCCGATCCTCACTAGATTCCGGAACTGTTCTGGATGTTCCAGAGGAATACCAGAGGCTCCGTCATATCTGAGAGGTTTTATACTACTTTGTAAAAGATAATAGCTGGTAACTACTTAGCGAGGCAGCTGACTAAGTACGTAGACTACTGTTAAAAGTTTGGGGTTGGTATGAATTTATTTGTTGTTGTTTTATTAAAGGGGTGATGAACTGAGAAATTCAATTTTCTTTGAGCTTTTAACATCTAAGAGGTCATCATATTATAAGAATATCCTGTAAGTTTCAGAACTGAAAACGTCCTTGTTAGTCCAATAAAAGCTTTTATTGACAGCAGCCTCAGCAAACGATTCGTTTTTAAATGTGGAGAACTATGGCGTCAAAGAGGATAAAACACCACCCCCGCAGAAGGCAGTTTTAGCCCCGCCCACCGATTCGTGCATTACACGCATAGCTAAATAACATAGATGCCTACCTCGTGATGACAAACCGGATCGAGCTAGCGAGTAATAAAAATATTGTGCAGCGCCTGGTTGTGGAAGAAGACAGTCGCTGCATGAGCTTCCTCTGGATTCCAATAGGACTGCATGGTTAACTTTATTTTTAATGACGTTCCAGCTGATGAGGTAAAACATCGTCCGTCTGTTCGCTTCATTTCACTGAGGATTGTTTTGTAAACAATACTGGATTTGCAGACCGATTAAGAGTAAAGAACGGTGCTGTGCCGTCTATATTGGATCTGACAGGAATGCTGCAACACACGGACTTTGGGACGAACATGTATGGGCGAATCATTCCGGTTGGCATTTTACAACATTGGACGTTTTCAAAACAATTTCCCCCAAGTGCATCGACGGGTGAGTCGAAACTCATTATAATATGCAAAACTGTTATCCACTCACAGCAGTGGGCGTTTACTTCCAACTCTTCAATGCGAGACGCCCATAAAAACCGAGCGTTTTTCATCTAGGCTCAAAACTAGGGTAGAAAATAGCCTATTACTTATTAATTTGGATGTTTTTGAATGCATAAACCAAGCGAACGTCATAAGCTGACCTCAGACAAAAATATGATAAAATTTAAAAAGCCAGTTCATGACCCCTTTAAAGAGAACGCCGACCAAGGCTGCATTTATTGGATAAAAAAAATACACAAAATTTTTAAAAATTATTTCAATTTTTAATAGCTGTTTTCTATTTGAATAACATTTCAAATGTAATTTATTCCTGTGTTGCAAAGCTGAATTTCACACGGTCCTTCAGAAATCATTCTAATATGATAATTTGTTGTTGAAAACAGTTGCACTGCTTCATATTTTTGTGGAAACCATGAGACATTTTTTTTCAGGATTCTTTAATTAAGCTCATTCCAACAGCCTTTTTTAACTATATATATATATATATATATATATATGTGTGTGTGTGTTTTACTGACCCCAAACTTTTGAACGGTAGTGTAGCTAACTAAGACAACTAGTCCGATAGATAGATTGAGACATTGCATCATTTTGTGTGTATTTTTAATAACTGGATATTTTATTATATTTTGCATTTTTCTTTTCTGTGCTCATTAGGCCCGAAACATACTCTACACAGGTATGTGAACACAAACGCTTCTGGCTGTCGTTGTATTTCTGAAATGTGTCAGAACACAATTGATATGCATCACATTCTTTGTAAGGGCCACTTTAGCGAAAATAGCCTTGCTTGGCTGAGCAACAGTTTGAAGAGTTAGTAAAAGTATTTGCCATGTTTTTAGCTACTGAAGGTAACTTTATTGCCCTCTTGAGTACAGAAGTTTGTTACAGCAATGCAAAATCAAAGTGTTGCGTTTGTGTGCTTGCACAAAGCGTGTTTCTGGCCTTATAATTGTTGTACCGGCGTGATTTGTGATTTGTTTTGTATGTAAGAGAAAGATACTATATTTTGTTTACTGATGTTCTGTATGACCTGTTGTTTCCATTTCAAAAATATATCATGTTTTATTAGGAGGATGCACTTTAAGGAGCACAGTACATTAAACTACATTCGCTGATTTGAGTTGACTGTTCCTACAACTGTACAAGATGAACAATATTAATTGCTGCTGTGGTAACACATTCTGAGCATAAACCTTTCAACATGCATTTTTACCTTCTGACATGAACCTTTCATCACATATCAATACTGTTTGATAATAAACCCTTCAGATAAGTTGGGGAGTCAAACTGGATAACAGCTTTTCAACAGGTCGGGTTTATTTTACTATCCTGCACAAGAAGTTGAAGACGCCAAAGGATTTCCTGTCTTTTTGTGGTTCAGGCTTTGTGTTTTTTCAGTTTTTCTGCCAAGAACAGCAGGAGCATATGGAAGACATTCCCCCTTGATCATTCTTCATTCGCTTTGTAAAAATGTCAATTTGTCATGTCATATTTTCAATTTTTTTGGTTTATTTTGTTTTAAGAGGTCTACATGAGCAATAAACTGCTTCTTATATAGATGTTTGGTGCATTCTTTGGTCATATGTACTGTATTATATGATCTAATATTTCATACATGAAATGAAATATTAGATCATATTTATTAGATCATATATAGACCGAAGGATGTGGCTGTGGTTACAAGAGGTAAAATCTATATAAATACTGTTTGTTTTCTCACACAAACCGCTCGTTTCATATCTTAGGCCATCAATGTGTACTTACATTTACGAGTCATTAAATCATGTTTAATTTTGGACTTCTCTGTGCATGCTCTTTTAGGTGGTGACCATAGACCTGCATTATATGACTGACAGACAACAACGGTTTGAACTAAAAATATCAAAACTGAAAATACTTTGATGTGTTTTAGCTTACCTCAAGAGCATCCAAGATGTAGGTGTCTTTGTTTCCACAGTATTTTCCATTTTTATATTTTTATAATGCAGGTCTATGGTCACCACCTCAAAGAGCATGCACAGAGAAGTCCAAATTAAACATGATTTAATGACTCGTAAATGTAAGTACACATTGATGGCCTAAGACACGAAACGAGCGGTTTGTGTGAGAAAACGAACAGTATTTATATAGTTTTTACCTCTTGTAATCACAGCCATGTCCAAGTGATCTGAGGGCGCGTGCGCTTTGTGGAGACGAGGTAAAAACTATATAAATAATGTTCGTTTTCTCACACAAACCGCTAGTTTCGTGTCTTTAGATTTACGAGTCATTAAATCATGTTTAATTTGGACTTCTGTGCATGCTCTTTGAGGTGGTGACCATAGACTCCATTATATGGCTGACAGACAACAACGGTTTGACCTAAAAATATCAAAATTGAAAATACTGTGGAAACAAAGACACCTACATCTTGGATGCCCTTGAAGCGAAAACATATCAAAAATTAATTTCAAAGTGAACTATCCCTTTAAGATGTTTGGTGACCTGTGCACAAGAACACACAAGTCTCAATAGATAAATGTGCCACAAAAAATTGCTTAGACTGTAAATCTCATTTGCGTGCAAACAGAAGCCTATAGAAATTCTGTTCTATTCAAAAATAAACTATATAAACCAAAACAAAGATTGGAAATGTTAGACCTTGCCAAGACCATTCAGCAGAAAAAATGGTTAAATGCAGTTATTCTCTAGCTCCATCTGCTGACCAGCCCAGTCACATCAACTCCATGAAATCAATCTAGCACACCTCATGCCTCAGGTCTGCAGCATGACCTCTATACGTGATCATTCTAAATGTGTATGAAATATTTATCTACTGTATGTCTATACCAGTTTACTATCAACAGTTTTCAGGTCTGGATGAAGACTGTAGGTTGCACATTCAGGTCAGAGCAGTACTGCATGACAACTGAATTTGGCTCTTTTATTCATTCTTTCTTGTTCCTTCTCTCCCTCCCTTCCTCCTCCGACCTCGATTCTGTCTCTCTCTCTTTTCTTTTTTTGCTCTGCCCCTCCAGCTCTTGTTCCTCTGGAGAAGCTAAAGGGAAATCTAGGTTATGATGAAAATTCTCTTAGGCAATTGCGTGAAGCGTGTTGCAGTATAATATTTATCTTTATATAATCCATATATTTAACAAGACAACCAAGATTACAAGAGATCATCATTGTGAAGTGCCATTATTATGTTCTTGAGAAATCAGAGGTTCAGACTTCACCAGAAGGGGGCAGATGGTGACAGTGGTTTATTAGTATGGTTAAATGACCAAAGATTACCAGGGTCACTGGTGTTGTACTTGTGCAGTATGTTTTCATTTGTTTTCATCTTAATAAATTGCATTAAATATGCATGAGCATACAAAATTTAAAGATGGAAATCATGTCTCACAATGAAGTGAACATAGATGTGAGTTTTAAATAATTGTGCTTTTTTTTTGTCATGGATTGAGCTGATAGATTACTATAATATAGCCTGTTAAAATTGTCACTTTTTGAAGGTGAGCAAAAACACAGTTTTTGTGTCTGTTCCTTTAAATGCAAATGAGCTCCTTCTCCCAGCACAGGGGCGGAGCTTCAATAGCTTGTGTCCTTTTACCTCACACACACACACACTGGAAAATTCAAAAACTTTTAGCCATTTATGTTCAAACTGAAGTCCGAAAGATGGAGAGACTCAAGAAGGAGAGATGGAGAGACATTTCTGAATGGTTAGTTTACGAATTTATGTCTCTTATGTGTAGTTATATTTTAGTAAATAGCATAATCTGTCTTGATAATCTATAAATCGTGTTCCAGGTGGGGGTTTGTGCTAATTTTAGGTTTAGTGATGTCACTGTGGTGTTTGTTGTAGTCTTTAAAAATATATATTTTTAAAGAAAATATCTCCTTTTGCTTTGAGCTTTGATTGTTGTAACTTTGCAGATGTTGTTTATGCTCAAACAGCAAAATTACACTCTAACTAAAGTTAGAAAAGTGAAATCATAATCAACCACCCCTTTAAAGAAATATTTAAACATTTAGCCTTCAATATAGATCTTATGCATCAGAGAAACGTGGGCGCCGTCATCTTTAGAATATATTGTCTTTGAACTTCAATTCTTGAGGTCGCTCTATGGTGAAGTGGATTTACTTATTGTAGAGTTAACAAAAGTTATCATGAGCATTGTAATGTTTATCATAAGCATTGTAAAGCAGATGTCTTAACAAATGTCGACCGGAATTTTTTTTACAAGCAGTTTATTCATACCTATGCAAGATCGCTGTGAAAATACAAACCGGAAGTCAAAAGACAACGAGCGCAGTGCTGAAAAGGGGCGGGGCTACATAAGGTTGCTTCTGTCTTTATGCAAACTGTTTAAACCAAAACATGTTTTACTGTGAATAATGTTTTAATCGCTAATCCTTCAAATTATATCACTTTCCAACCTAATAGTCTCTTTTGTAATATCACTATAAATTACAAAAGCTATTTCCTAATGACATCATCTACAGGAAGTGACATCATTTTGGAGGGAAAACAACAGTGCAGTGCAAACATTAGTGAGTATAAGTGGTTTGACTTGAGTTATGAGTTATGTGATGTTAGTTTTTTCTCACTCTAATACTGTATATATACCATGCTGTCTGATAAAGTTACAGATATCAGCAGACATCCTAATTCAAAGTCAAATTATCTTGCTATTGTGCAAATAATCAAGCCATGATTGATAAAGCTTGATCAGAGTGTACAATAACATCTGAAAATGTGCAAGCACTTACAATTCATCTACTCTTAAAAAAAAGAAAGGTTCGAAAATTTGCTTCAGCAGAAAAAAGAACCATGTTTGGTTCCCCAAATAACATTTAAGTAAACAATCCTTAAAAGAAACTTTTTTCTTTGCTTGAAGAACATCTAAATTATCTGAAGAATCTTTTCCACTATAAAGAACATTTAATGGAATGGAAAGTTCCATGGATGTTAATGGAACCGTCAATGCCAATAAAGAACCTTTGTTTTTAAGAGTGTGTGGGGAAAAGCTTTATGATGAGTTTGTGCAACTCATGTTGTCAAAATGCTTATATTAATTATTCCATGCAAAATTGTTTTATTTAAGTTAATAATGGGATTGCATACTTACTGCATGTAACCTTGCACAAACAATTTTAATGATCTCACTAGTCTTGTCAAACACAATGTATGTTTGAATTTTCCTTATTAAACTCAAAATATTGAGTATTTTAACATGTATATAATATAGGCTTCCATTGTGAGTGCATTACTGTAATTATGATTCTTGCTTGTTTGTCAAAAGTATTTCTTGCTGTCATTAGAGCTTAGCTTGTATTGAGTGGGGAACATTTCTTTAATTCTTTTGAAAATGAACCTCATTGGTTCTTGCTGAAGCTCAAACGTGATGCGTAACACAAGAATGAACCTCATTGGTTCTCGCACGCCAAGCTAACATGCTTGAGCTTCCATTTACCACAACTGATGTGCAAGTTGATTAATGTTTATATTGTGAATAACAGCATAAATTAATTCTGTTATTATATAAAGTGATCGTGTCTCTTCCGAAAATTTGGACTAAACTGCTCAATTCACATGGATTCGTTTTATGATCTCTTTATGAACTTTTTAAAGTGTGTAAGTTATGTCAACGGAGGAACAGACATCTCTCAGTTTTCATTAAAAATACCTTCTTTTGTGTTTCGAAGATGAACGAAAGTCTTACGGTTTTGGAATGACATGAGGGTGAGTGAATGATTGCACAATTAAATTTTTTGATGAACTGACCCTTTATTTAGTCGGAGAGCAACTAAACGAACGTAAGCAGAATTCCCCCGTCACTGATGTCTCATGTGCCATTAACATGGAAGATTGCCTGCAATGTTGGCATGTTAAACACTTTTCCAAAACAGTGGTTGGTAATGCAGCTGTCCTGTCCCATCATCCTTAAAGCGGGGGGTTTGTGCATGCTCTCGGCTATTCTAGATTGATCGTAAACATCTAGCTCAGGGGGTCTGAGGATACTGAGACTATGGTGCAGTTTGAATCTATTTTTGTGTGGTTTAATGTATCACTCCTGCTTTGATGTTAGTCTGTTTTTATGCATTTTTACACACTTGCTGATGCATAATTCTAGAGCTGGATAATGAAGTTATTTATACTGTCTGCTGATGTAAGGACATTCGTTCTAGTATTTTACATATATTTATATATTTTAATCTTGAATGCAGTATCATGTCAGACTGGTTTCAAATTACACAGAAATGTTTCAAATTACTGGCTTGAAAAAAGCAATTTTTCTGTTATTTTGACATGGTATGTCAAATTTTCTTTTTTTTACCATTTTTTTAATATTATTTGTTTGGATGGATACACACACACACACACACACACTATATATATATATATATATATAGTACATATTATGATGGTACATGTACAGTAGTAGTATACTATCAGTATTTTATAAGTGAAGTTTCTTCTAAATGGATGTTATTGAAGCATCAGAGTGTATTTAGAAATGTGATGTCACTCTATCATCAATAACTTATTAGCACTTCACCACTGACAAACTGATTCATTTGGGTTGAATTATACATGAACCATATTAGGCGAATGTCATAATGAACATGTTGTACAGTATATCTCACTATTTTTGAATATATTTTTGCCAATATCTACATTTCTTTATTTCTTCAGAACTGAATTGTTTGCTAATGAATATATATTACGTGTAAGAGTGAATAATTGGATGGTATATAGAAATAGCGCTGATGTTCACATGATACCAAAGCATTAAAACCGCATGACAGTGACAGAATGATGTGTACATTACAGAGATACTTTTGTGCTCTATATTTGCCTTTGTCAACAGTGGGGCAAAGAAACGTGTGTACATGCATGTTTGTTTGTTTTGACATCATCATAATGGCTGACTGTTTATTAAAAAAAAAGTGTACTTGGTAATGTTAATAACATTGGCATACTCTTTGATAATGTAAATAGCACAGTAGAGCACACATATAATGAAACTGATGAAGTCAACATGGACATTTTGTTTTATTATATTATTTTATGCTGTGCTATATTTTTCTATTAGTGTTTGTACATCTTAGGTAATACTAGGACATGACTCTGTTTTTAAATTTAGCATTTGTCCCCCTCACCTTTCATTACATGTTTCCAATCTGCTGTCCAAGATGTTATAAAGTAAATATACACACTGGGACTATTACAGGCAAATCGATAAATCATTCAAATTATGCAGAGGCCTCTCTGGGGGCGACGTGACAGACTCACACTGTGTCTAACACAAATCTCACATGCAGGTGAAGTCTGTCAAGACTCAAGAAGAAAGAAAGAAATAAGAAAATATATTTTACATAAAGAAAATAAAGTTTATGATTAATATATATTAATAAGTATTTTTAGGACAATTATTCTTGTTATGCAAAATATTCCATAGTCATTACTGTAATGCAAAATAGATAGTTTAAACCATGTTAAATGTGCAGTATTGTTTTGTTTTTATTATATTTGTGTGTGTGTGTGTCACAAAATTGCAAAATATTGTATTGTTATATGATAAAACGATTTACTCTTCTACACTTTAAAATGGTTCTTTTAAACTGTGAGCAATGAACTTATATTTAAATGTATTATTTATATTGACATTTTTGCTTTTCTGCTTTCATTTGACAGCTCAGGATAGTCACTGGTGGGACTGTTTTTGTTCATATGGTGCCATCAACCAATCAGCACTGTGTATGAAAGATGACAGAGTGCAGATCGTGGATTGTGAAGGATGAATGCAGCAGCCGAGGTACTGAAATTGACATTTTAAAAAAGCCAACAGATATCTTTCTCCTGGTATTACAGACCTCCTTGTACAAACTGGTTGGCTATATACTTGTATATACAGGTTTGATACCTCATATACTTTATATAAAAACTTGTCCAACACGTTAAAAGTGTGATGTAACAAACCTCCGTCCTCAAGGGGGCGATAGAGGTACCTTCAGATGTCTGTGCAGTTAAACTGGATGTGTTGTGGCAGATCATTTCAAGAAAATAAAAAGATAATGTTCAAAATGCAGCATGACATTAGATGCTCTTTACAATAGATTGCGTCCATTGTGACAGGCTGCAGATTTTACACAAGATAATTTGTTTAGTTTTGCACATGAAGAAATGGTTGTGAAAGGCGAAATCTGTTTGTAAAAGAAAAATCGAATGCGTGATAATCTGTCAAATCTCATCAGATGTGTTCAACAAGGCCCAATCAGTGACTTCTGTGTGCATGCGGTCGGGGGTCGCGACACGCTCCCGAAGCAGAACTGATTGCATCTATTGATACGAGAAAGAACGGGAGAAAGAAATGCAGGAAAGCAGTTGGCAGAAAAGGGAATCAAGATTCAAAAAGAGAGGGGGGAAGATAGGGAGGTGAGAAGGAAAAGTGGAGAGACATGGTTTATTTTCGAGCATGGGCATCTTGAGCAGGTGCTACTGCGTGCTGAGAGTGTCTGAGGACACTTTGAGTATCTGATCTGAGTCATAATCAGATATGACTCACAAACCACACCAGCCCTTATTAACATAGAGAGAGAGAGAGAGAGAGAGAGGAGGGACGTCTGGGTGTCGTTTAACACCTTTTGCAGTACCTGGTGACAGTCCCTTATGTAAGCTTTGTACTTCTGGTTTAATTCAGACTCATCGGATGGCTAAATTAGGTGCCCCATGTGGTAAAATGGCATCGACTTCGAGGGCGCTCTGAGAATCCTGAAGCTCTTGCATGAAAATAACTGCAGTTCCAAGTCTTAAAAAATGCTCCATGGTAAAAAAATCATATCAGATGATAATGTCAACTTTGGACTGTGACATGTTTCACAAAGTTGCATTTGTAAAAAGTGATCAGTGGACTCAACTTAAAAAGTGAGGAAACCCATTGATATAAAATTATTTTATACCAAAGTACACTGTAAAAATGAATATGCTTTATCTAATCAATAAAGCTGTGGCAACAGATTACAAGCAATTATATTAATCAAATTGAAAAAATTAGAATTGAGTAATAATATTCCTTAAAAGTTAACCATTTAAAATGAGTAAAGTTTACACCAAAAAATTAAAAAGAAATATCTGAATAACAGACAGACATCAAAGATTAATTATTTTATATTATCTTTATTTTATATTGGCAACATTGAAGACACCTGATGTTAACTAGCAGAATCACTGAAGGAGAAAACCCTCATTTTAAAACAAACCTGAAAACAAACACTGATCACCACAATGGTGACTTAAACATACTTTAAAAAAAAGTTGTACTCATTTTAAATGGTTAACTTTTAATGAATTAATTTGATTAATTATTTCTCAATTCTTTTGTTAAATTTAAGTAATAATATTGCTTGCAATCTTTTGCCACAATTTTTTTGATTAGCTAAAGCACATTCATTTTTACAGTGTATTAGCCTACCATTTTACCATGCCCTTACAAAATATACCATGGTATCAAATGCACGGATGTTTTTTGTTGGACATGTACCATAATACAACTATGATAAATTCTTGAAAATCTTGTGATTATAAAAGTCAGTGTTTAATAATTTGTTTAATATATTATCATGGATTTTTATGGTTCTTCAAAGAATAGCATGATATTATCATGATTTTTTTTTATGTTGTACTATGTCCCATAAAATCTTGGTAATTCCATAGTTTTTTTGTAGTGAAACTAGAATTAATCTGACTTGTGAATTGATATATTCAGTTCATGTCATACCCCCAAAAAAGTAGAATTGGCGTGAAAGAAAGTAATGACGCTATATTAGTCACAGCACGACAAGCTTGTCATACCAAGCTGCTGACAAAGCACAGTAAAAATATTGTGGTGAATATATAGCTCAAGGGTACGTTTTGTAGGTCAGGTTGTCTGTTAATAGAACAAAGACAGAAATACAAAGTGACTTCAACTAGCTTATGTTAATCTATTATTATTTCTACCCGGTCTGGTAACCCATTATTAATAGATAATAGAGTCATTCCCAAATAAATCGGCTAAAAAATAAATAAATACAGTTCTGCAGTCATAACTTTATGATGAGACCCAGCCCCAAAACATGTGGTACTTTTTAGCTAGCATTGGCTAACCACAATGTGTGAACATTAATAACCTTTGCTAAATAAACTTGGCTTTCCTATACATCATTATTTACTTAATATGAAATATTGCAACATCAACCATGTTTTGGCTGGTTAGCATAAGCAGAGACAATTAGCGATACAGCTGTGTGCTAACTCTGTGCTAAAATGCAGGGTTGGCTTGTTTACAAGGAGTGTGAGGACACTAATTGTCTCATCCAAGCTGGTTTCTAATGATACCCAAGCTGTCAAACCACCACTGCTGTGTGCGCTAAAGCTAGTTACGCTGACACGTAGTGCTGTCAATGAAAAGACTGATACTGTGCAGGGCTAGCGTCATTGTGTAGCACAGTGTTGATTAGCCCATTTCTCATGGTCTGTTAATGAGATGACTGCGTTAAAGAACAAATGGTTTTATATGCAGTTCAATCTTTGTGCTAATGCCCAAGTGAGATTAGACATGCATTCAGGTTATTGAGTTGAATGTCGGCTCGTTGTATTTATTGTAATGTGTTTTTCGATGCTAATAGCTTTATCGTTTAAGTCACTGCGAATTGTTTACGTCCAGGACAACAGAGTCTAATAGAGTTCTCAGTTATGTATAATTTCAATATGTAGTGTACAAATGAGATGTTGTGGAATTTTCTTTAAATAACAAATACATTTCCGAAATTTCAGAATGATTGCGGATCATTTGGAACCCAAGACTAACCCAATAAGAAAAGTTTGAGTTCATATTGAGTTTGAATTTGATGTTGAAATATCTTCTGAAACAGTAGACAGACAAAAGTCTCCATTTGTTCTTCATATAATCTTATTGTTGAGATTAACAGTTGCAGTATTAAATCTATTACTGAGATGTCAGAAAAAAAGGTACGAAAGCTGTCACTGGGGCGGTACCTTTTCAAAAGGTACACTTTTGTACCTAAAGGGTGCATATTGGTACCATAATTGTACAAATATGTACTATGAAGGTACCAATATGCACCCTTTAGGTACAAAAGTTTACCTTTTGAAAAGGTACTGCCCCAGTGACAGCTTTCGTACCTTTTTTTCTGAGAGTGTATAACTTATCTCCCCAAGGAAAGCCGTTTAGATCTGTGAATGAGTTAAATGTGAATTGTCTGAGGTTGTGAATGTCTTGATTTTACAGATTACGAGTTGCTACATTGAGGAGTCAGTGAAGCTTTTAATAAGCATTAATGTGAGTATGTTGAGCTGCGTTGTGAGGCAGTAAATGCATGCAGCTGGTGGTGTTAGCGGTGATATAAGTGACGGTTTCTTTCCTCGGTACACTCCTACTCCGTATGTGAGTCACCAAAAGCCAAGGGAAGCAGGAAGAGATGAGAACAACACCCAAAATGACAGTTGTTTTATTTTTGTCCCCACCAAGACTCAGGAATCTTGTGTGGGAGCTAAAAACAGGCAAAGACATTTATGAGGAGGACATTTATTTCTTATAGAATCACTTTGAGTTATGGGACCATGCATTTTATTATTACCATGCATGAGCTGTGCAAAGTTATAATGAGAAAGGCTGAATAAGAAAAGAAAATGTCGATTTTGGTTTGTAAATATCTCTTGAATATCGACATTAGAGATATTATTTAAACTTTGTTTTTATTAAGCCCATTTATTTTACATTCTAACTACAGTATGCATGATTGAATGGCTTGTTGCATTTTATTACTGTAGCACAACACAACTAATATACTTTTACGTTATCAGGCAGTGCAAATTGAGTCTTAAACTGGTTTTGCTTCACAACCAAGATTTTACATTATTTACAAATGAACAAATGATCTTACCAAAGTACATAAAAAGTAATATTATGAACTATGCAAAATAAGAAACCTGTGCTTTGTGAATGTCTCTCGAATATCGATGATTATCGACATGTTTAAACGTTAATAAATCGGTTTAATTTGCTATGCTGTTTATTTTACAAATAGTGACAAAGTACCATAATTATCCTGCAAAAGTAGGGCAATTTAATTTTGATGGGACACTTTCTGCCATTGAGGTGACTGGGAAAACTAGTTATTTCCCCTGACTATGAGGTTCAGCAGCTTTGTTGTATAAAACAGTGTGGTCTGGGTCAAACTTTTGTCTTGGGAATTTTTTTTATAAACTCATTCAAACACTCAGCGATACCAATTTCAGTGGTTTTCTCTTCTGGTTTTGTGTCACATGGGCCTAACATGCAAAATGAGTAACACTACATGACCCAGACTGAACACTTTTAATTTTGTTTTCTACATATCTCTCAAATAAAAATGACTGCAAGCATTTGTTAACCCTTGCTGCAGATGAACCTATGTATTTAATGTAGTCTGGGTCTTTTTTTAATCTTGCATAGTTTCGTTCATTTGACGAGCAAGCAATCTGTATAACTTTTACCAACAGTTGAATTTGCTGCAAAATATACAGTTTGATTAAATGCATTATATATGGGAAGTGTTTCTCCACCCGTTTAAACAATTGGAAAGCCTGCTATTTTACCATTCTAACTATGTATGATTATATGGCCTGTTGCGTGTTATTTAAAATGAGCTCTTCGTGACCTAATCAGAACAGATCTGCAGCCCATTTTTTGGGTTGGAGCACACCAGTTATGAATCACATTATTACTGCAGTTCAGCAGTAATCTAGTTGTTTAATGGTTAACCTTATGAAAATGTCTAGCAGATTTATACTCATAATCACCATTTTATCAGAGAAGCAGCATGAGTGTGAAACAGAGGATGTGCAAATCCAAGGCTCATCCCAAGTTTTCCCTCAGCACGACTCCTGCTTTAAATAGCTTGGCTTGCGGTTTAAGAACAGGCCTGTGTATCAATCAACAGAAGCGCGCACATGCACAATTCAACACCCGGTCTGCAAAAATAGATCATCAAACTGAGTGCTGGCACGTTGTACAAAAATATGCCACGGCAGTGGAGAAGAGCATGCATTTGTAGCCGTTTTATCAGGATCTTTATGCGTCTTTGAGCAGTTTTGGGGTTTGATGAGGTCATGGGTGCATCTAAAACAAGAGCCACAGTCAGGTTGGATGTCTGTGATTTTTGCATGGTTGCACAGTTGGACAGAAGTGTTTTTGGTTGGTTATAACGGGGCCACCTGTTATTCCACTGGGGAAATTCCATTAGCATGTTTAGGGTCATGGTGATCACCACCCACCTCAGAGGACACTTCCTCTTCCCATTCATATAAAAGACTGGTGACCACCAGTAGAGCCCAAACGGATTATAAACCTGGAAATTGCAACTTACCAAACCAGCAAACACAAGAAGAAGAACCATGAGTACGGCTGCCGTTCAACCCAACCAGTCTTTAAGCAGAGCCGTCAGAAAGATCAAGGTGGCTTCGGCGGTGAACAGCCTTGCCAAAAGCTGGCAAAGCTGGGCGAATAAACACACCGACCAGCAAGACACGATCCCAAGCGGCTGGATGCCTGACACTATCATCGAGGACGAGAAAGAGAAGCAGAAGGAGAAGAGTGAGATGAAACTCTTGGTCACTCCTCGTGTGGTGTCGGAGAACAGCGAGGACTGCGAGGATGACCAGATCAAGACTGTATCCGTGACTAAAGCCATCACGCCAAAATGTAACGAATACGGAAAAGACCAAGTGAGCATCATCAAGGACAAGATCAACACCAATCAGCTAACCTCAGAGGACACCAAAAACTTCCTCGGCAACGAATCTCCCACCAGGAGACGCTACTGTGGTTGGAAAGCTGGAAACTTTGCGAAGACAACGGGATCCCGGAGTAGCAGTTTAGATGCAGAGGACAGCGGTCTTGGGGAGGAAGCGTCTCTGAGCGACACCAGTGATCAGAATGAGAATGAACCAAAGAAGCATGTCACCAGACACAAGGTAGGTTGATCCATGTGAATCAAGCTATGATTATGGCGTATGTTTTGGTAGTTAGAAGCAAATAACTACTAACCCCCGCCCACAATTTTAGTATTAGTACAAATAACATATTACTACTTTTGATTCACATAGTGAAATGTTTGATATTTTACATATCTACTAGTGCTGTCAGTTAAACGCTTTATTAACGGCGTTAACTTTAATGGCGTAATTTTTTTTATTGCGCTATTAACGCGCTGCTCTATGAAACCCCTTTATTGCAATGGCTTGCGCCGTGTGAGGACGTTTTGTTGCTTCGTCGACCAAAGCGCAAGCGGATCTACTGTAGCTAGACCGGAAACAAAACAACGGGCACGCCGCACACACTCGTTTGGGCTTGCGAGCCAGCCAAATAGTTGGTTAACGTTACGTTTTGAGTGGATGACGAGCGCGAGACGCCGAAATCGATGCCAATACGATTCTGAATGTAAAGTTTACTTTTAAAAAGTTGCCAAATGGTTCCATCGGCAAGACCAAAGTGATCTGTGTGTTTTGTCGTTGTGAACTGAGCGATCATCATCGCAGCACGTCCAGTCTGAAATACCACTTGATGATGGCCAAGCGCACACACACACACACACACGCACACACAGCTGATGCGAATTCTCTGCCCCCTCGTCAATATCAGGACCTCGTCAGTATTTCTTTCACCCTTTTATTGATGGACAGTGTTGCATTGTGTGAGAGAGTATTTGCTCCAAGTGAGAATTTTAGTTTGAATTTGAACACAATAAATGACAATGTTGTTTTCAATAAAAAAACATTTGCACAAAGCAAGCTGATCCACTTTTCCATGTTGATAAGAGCATTAAAATGAGAAAAAATAATGGGACAAGAAGAAATAAAGAGACATTTAGAATAGATAAAAATGTGCGATTAATCGCGAGTTAACTGACATTAATGTGATTAATCGCGAGTTAACTATGACATTAATGCGATTAATCGTGAGTTAGCTATGACATGCAATTAATCGCGAGCTAACTATGACATTAATGCGATTAATCGCGAGTTAACTATGACATGCGATTAATCGTGAGTTAACTATGACATTAATGCGATTAATCGCGAGTTAACTATGACATGCGATTAATCGCGAGCTAACTATGACATTAATGCAATTAATCGCGAGTTAACTATGACATTAATGCGATTAATCGTGAGTTAACTATGACATGCGATTAATCGCGAGTTAACTATGACATTAACGCGATTAATCGCAAGTTAACTATGACATTAACGCGATTAATTGCGAGTTAACTATGACTAATGCAATTAATCGCGAGTTAACTATGACAGTAATGCGATTAATCTCGATTAAATATTTAATCGTTTGACAGCACTAATATCTACATGTAACAGTGGCTGTAAAAATCGCACAACGAAGAGAATGAACTAGATTCATCTTTAATCAGAAAAAACAACGGAAACACAAACAATAACTGACAATGACTAAACTGAACAGAGGCTATGTATGCAGGGGATAATCAGGAACTAAGTAAGATATAGCTGATGATAATTAATTGAAGAAACAAACAGAGACATTAATCAAAACAATAAAGTTAAGTATAGATTTAGCCTGTCACAGTCTCTATACACTGTCGTTGCAGCACAATGTTCCATCATAAACTCTGCAATGGAATATATGTAAATAAAAACAGTGATGGATCATTTACATCTGACCTTCAAAAAGCAGCATGCTCTCCCTCAACTTGATGAGTGAGATCCATCACAGCTGTGTCACCCTGGTGTTTGATTCACCATCTTGCGTTTCACAAGACGCATTTACGCCGGTTCAAATGGCGCCCTTGTGAAATAAGTGGCCCTCGGAGATATCATGGCAAATATTTAGCAGTAATGCACAGGCATGTCACACAGTAGTGTTATGTGACTGTCTGGTGACAAGCCAGGTGTCTACACCTCAAACAAGACCTGAATAATAGTATAAAAATCATAGCGGCGATGATTTTTCACGATCTTATGACAAACAATCACGATATGAATCACAATCTTTCCAATTTTAAGATGTACTATTGAGAATATACAGACTGGAACAATATATGTGCTCTTCTATTTGCACAATTTAAAACAGGATTTCATTAAACAATAAGTTGGCAAACTAGTCATTAAATCCAGAGTAAAACTCTCACTGTATGAATTAAGTATACATTGATTCTTATTAAAACTACTAAAGTTATTCAGTCAAGAGCAGTGTGATATTGTCTTTTGTTGACACAGATAGCCGCAGGTTTTTGCATTAGGCTGTTAGACTGAAGGCATTGATCTAATATAATGACACACATCCGATTTCTTTCCCAAATGTTTATTCACTTAATACATAACTGACTGTCTTTATGTAGATATTCGCCAAGACGGACATTTTGGCATATGTTTGTGTACAGTATATTACCGTTTAGGTGCTCACCTGAAACCCCAAGTATACTTTGTTCGTCCGTGATCCGCTCCGTCTCGCAGAAAAATTACTGATCTTATTGTGCACATTAAATAATGAACAAAAAAAACATTATCCTTGGAATTCTGCTTTAAATTATAATATAATTATAAATAAATGTTACTGTGTTAGTGTGGGGCTATTTTGAGCCTTGTTAGTGGTATAAACTAGCGATTTCTTTTATTAAATGCCCCCATTACTAGAGTTAAATTCTAAAGTTTTATCTCTAAAGTTTTTAGAGATAAAACTCTTTACATCCGATTATCATGAAAGCAAATCTCAGAGAACGGACGACTAGGTACCAATGTGTAATTAGACTAAAGGTTCATTTTGTGCCGGAGTTCTCCTTTAATAACTTCCATGAGAAAGTTTTGCGAGCAAACACAACATTTGCATGCAAATGCTTTGACATTGAATTTTCCCTTTA
This sequence comes from Pimephales promelas, assembly GCF_016745375.1. The sequence goes on from NW_024121432.1 coordinate 2,561,835, forward strand.
TTTCCGTAACTATGTCTCTTTAGGGGCTCCATAAAAATCCAATGCAAATTAGTAAAGATTATTAAAGATTTGATTATTTTTTTTATCATTTAATTTTCAGTATTGACTTTTATTATCCAGACTCCATTTTATTTTGCAGCACCTCTATAATTTTTTAAAACATCCCATTGACTATGCGTTTCTTAATAACATTGCCATTTGTGTTCGTTTCAGATTAAAATAACCACGATGAATGACCTGAAGAGCCGGTGGCAGCAGTTTGCTAAAGAACACATTGAGGGTCAGAAGCTCAACCCTTTCAGTGAAGAGTTTGACTATGAGCACGCCATGGCTACTCGACTCCAAAAGGGCGACACAGGATACGGCCGGCCCAAAGAGGGATCCAAGACGGCCCAGCGTGCCGATCGAGCCCAGAAACACATCTATCGGGAGATGGATGAGATGTGCTTTATCATTCGCGACATGGGCCAAATCAATGAGGAGGGACTTCGCTGGGTCACCTTCGGCCGCCTGTTTGACCGATACGTTAAAATCTCCGATAAAGTTGTGGGAATTTTGTTGCGCTGTCGTAAGCACAAGATGGTGGACTTTGAGGGCGAAATGCTCTGGAAGGGCCAGGATGATGATGTTATAATCACGTTACTGGTTTAATGTTCTGGAAACTAACCGTAACGTGACATTAGCTCAATTCTTTTCAAAATACTGTAGCTTGTCCACTTAAAACAAGTAATGGTGGAGCCATTTTCAAAATGTACTTTGCTGTTTTTTACGCATTGCAAAAGCAAATTCAAACAAATGATTTCCATTACACGAGAGTAGATGTTAAAACTTCATGCTGATTTGTACACAAACTAAGACGTAGCTTTACAGTAAACTATGCTTCTTCATCCATTTATGCTTCTTTTGATGATTGTTTTTTGTTTGCACCAGATAAAAACTACTTTCAAAAGGATAGCTTGAGTGTAGTTGAACTACTTTAAGTTTCAAATTAGTCTCTCTTACACTATTTATAATTTCTTAAGCAGGATGAAATAGCAGAACCTTGAGAACGTTCCAGAAATCTGATGAACTCTCTGAGATGTTTTGGTGCATGAGGCGTCAGGAGTTAGTTTTAGAGGTGAGACTGTGAAGGTTTACACGAGAAAATCCTCGATGTCTAGACATGTTTTGGAAATAATCTCATGTTTCAGACAAAATCATGTTGGCCCTGTGAGAGCAGAGTTAAGGTTTCTTTGAAGTTTTTGCACAATTATTAATTCCCATCTGAATATTTTGTTCATTTGCGTCTGTTTTCAAACACAACTGTTGTTTTATTGTCCACTGTTTGTCACCATTAATAACCTCTTTCAAAATGAAAGCATGATTGTCTTCTTACAGAAGGATTTGTTATAAATATTTGATTATGCAGTATAAAAAATTATTTATTTGATGTGTAATTATTATTCTGTCAGTTAAGGATGAAATAAAACCACAGAAAACCACATTGACCTTATGAGAGGATGTCTGTGTTTTCATTATTTGTAGGATTGAATTGGCTTAAATAATTGTACATATTTTTGTGTTTACTTCATGCTTCAAATAAATTGTAATATATATATATATATATATATATATACACACACACACACACACATATATATATATATATATATATATAGGATTTAAGATGTTTATTTTAATTATTATATAATATTAACAACAATAATGATTATTATTTTTATTATGAAAATGTGAAAAAAAAACATTTTTGGTTTAGGGTTGAGATTTAAGTTAGTATTTTTTAATTTCAATTAGTTCAATCGAGTGAGGACATGCAATAGAGAGAGATAGTGTGTGTGTGTGTGTGTGTGTTTCAGATATTCCCCAAGTTATGGGAACAAAAAGCCCCACAATGATGGCAATAATTGAAAATCCTGTCCTTGTGGGGATGTGTGTGTGTGTGGGGTGTGTATAAATGAACCCTTTGTAATTACATCAAACAGGGACGAGATTATTCATCTGTCCCTTTGTAAGTGACAAATAGTGGATAAACACACATACACACACACTCATAATGAAACAACCGTATCCTCTAAATACCAACATCCAGCTCAATTCCCAAATCAAGAGTGCTTGATCTAATTTTCCTTGATCTAACTCTTAAAAAGCCATTTCGTCTCCTAGTAAAGACTCAAATGAAACTGACAGACTGGGTAACTATAACACTCGAGCAGTCAGAAATATCTGATTCTCATTGATGTCCTCAACAAGCTCATCTTTATCTGTCAGTTGTCAAAGGTTATCAGATGTTTTCAGAGTAAGTCTTCTCTAAACCACAGTGCTTCAGGGAGCTCAGTCATCAGATGCACGCATGTTTTGTAAATCAGAGTGAGCTATTTATTCTTTATAACCATTTGCAACAGAGTAACAATACACTAAATTGTGCATTAATTAACAGTGACATTATTACGAATTCAAATTCATTATTTTACATATAATAAATAATAATAATAAGGATTAAACAAGTATCTCCACAAAGAAAAATATCACAGCATCCAATTTAGGAATATGTCGATTATTTTGCCACATCAACTTCAAGTATATTTGATATGGTATATCGTTAATTAGTAACAAAAATACGTGGTGAAAAATGCGATGATGAAAGGCCATGACTATTTACTAGATTAAAATAAAAATGAATTACAAAAAGAAAGAGAAAGACAGAAAATTAGAGTTGCAATACACAAAAAACAGAAAACATTCTTGCATGCTCGTTTCTCCTCCGTACAATTGAATTGTGTTAAGACCTCTGGTTTACAAGTTAAGGCTTTACAAAAAGTATTCCTAGTATTAATTCAACATGTAAAATGAAGATAATTAATTTGTATACTCTATAATTTACATTCTTTAAAACATCTGGAGTGTATTTGCAGTTTAAAAGCTAGTAAATATTTCCAATCCAGTTTACAGTATCAGAAAGACCATCATGCTGATAGAAACAGAAGAAGTGTGTTGTCCAAGGTATTACAGCCTAGAAAACTAAAATGTCAATATTGACATCCTTTGACCATTAACTGTTTTGCCCACTAAATCCAAGGTGTCTATTTACAATAAACAGACAATAAAATGAAACATGTAGTTTTTTGCTGTATATTAAATGGATGCATTTCAATATATATGGTATGGTTTATATTAAAAGTACACTATGTAACTTTTTGTTGTTCAAAATCATAATGAATCAATTTATATTTTAGATCTAGCGGGAAGGTTTTCGAGGGAAATCGCATAAATATGTCACTCACCCTTGTGTTGCTCCGCCTACTTTGACACGTGTCTGGTGTGATGCTGCGTTCACTTGCTATGGAAAGTAGGATATTTTCCACTTGTGAACTGGTATTTACCAGTGTGTTGCGTTCAAGTGCTTTTGTTGTCGTAATGTGGTAAAAAGATGGAGATCCAGACATGTTATTTAGCTAAAACTATTTTAGATTGCTTAAGTCATCTGCAACAGCAAGACAATGATTTATCAAAACTCAAAAGGTAAATAATATGCTGTATATTTTCTAGATCATACAGTATATATTTTTACCATTCACGACTCTCGCGGTGCTCTCCGCCATTTTGAAAAGGTCAAAGTTTATCTCATCTCGGCAACTCGTCCATCAAAATATTCTACGAGTTGCCCAGTGGAAAATACCACACGAGGGGGTGTTCATGTGCATTTTCCACGTCGGCTATTGGTATTTATTACCATAGCACATGAACACACCATGAGTCGCATACAAGGGGTCCACCAGCCAGAAACTGAAGCTATCACTTGCGTTAGCATTTCCATTGACTCCCATTCATTTTGGCGTCACTTTGACAGCGAATTACTTTACATCTGAGGTGTTCAAAGACTTCATTTGTCCATTATTTATTTCTTAAGAAACAGGACAATAGATAAAAGGCTCCATTACTTTGTATCTTACGTTATGGCCCCGTAGAAGCCGTTTTTGTGAAAATAGGCTAAAGAATGTGTCATTACCACGGGACTCTCTGTCGTACAGTAGAGAAATGACCGTATAGACAGAAGTAGAAGCTCGTAGGCAATCTTTTACTGTCTTTGAGGCAATCGGGTGGTATATCTATTTTAAGCTTAGTAGTGGCCGTCTTATGAACAGTAGGATAACCATATTCATCCGAAGAGCCAAAGCACAACCAAAACAATGTTCTTCCACAAAATGCATGCAGTTTTGATTTTTAACCAGTAAAGGCCCAAAAGTTACATAGTGTACCTGTTATATAGCGCTAATCACTACATTTCTCAATTTTCTAAGCGTTTTCCAAAATATTCATTTCTTTTAGCCCATCATCAACACAACATTTTTTGGCACTAGATTCTTGAGGATCTCAGACATTCAGCGCTTCGTCTAAAACTGAGCATTTTCTATATTGCTACATGGATGCAGAAGTTTCTAATGTAATGAAGAGAAAATCTGGCTTTACTCCCTGTAACAAACAAAGTGAGCAAAAATTGATTTAGTTATTGCTTTTTAGGACAATGAACATTTAATTCTTCAAAAAGAATGTGGCAGTGCTTGTATATGGCCTTAACAACATGATAATGTTGAGGGTGTTTGAGGTATGTTTTTCAGCGGTAATTGAAATAATCACTCCCGGGATTCTCCGAGAGGAATCAATCTTTTTAAAAAATCCTTTTGTCTAGTGGTAAATTGTGTATTTTCTTCACAAAAAGTCCTTTTTATGCTGGACATAAAAATTCTTCTCTATGCAGAATGCTGTTTTCTTCCCTTTAGTTTTAGCATGTAGGCCTATACATGTTTTGCTTTTCATCATTTCAGGACATATGAAAAGAATTTGAATCAGTATTATTTAATAATAAAGATGTCACACAGTATTTCTCTGTGCAGTGTAACAGTATTCGTTTGATCATTCGCTGCTACATGTTTGCTCGACTGCCAGCGAAAACGCTCTAAAATCCAATTCCATGCAAAATCTCATTAGATCGTGGCAAACTAAGATGCCTTTCATGCGTATGCTACTATCTAATGCTACAACCTTATCATTGCTACTAAAGATTCTGCATCCTGAAGTCACAAATAATATAAAGAAGAAAATGGCTTATAGCGAACTAGCGATTGCTTGTAAGAAAGACATTTAAGATTAAAAAGTGCAAAAAGAAATGATCTTTTTAGAATTTGTGATTTCGACCAAGGGTGAGTTTCCCGAAAGCATCGTTAGCAAACTAAGGTTGCAAGTTTCGTTGTTATCAGCAAAGTTCAACAAGTCGGTGTTACCCGAAACCATCGTTCCAATGAACATTCGCAAACAGGTTGTGACCTGTGGTTGGAGCGACAGCTCTCGATCTGTGGTTAGAAGCATAGTATGCTGACATTCAGTACAATATGTATCTTTTATTTAGAATACATACAAATGTAACTTACGTCTTTTAGTTTGTCAAGAGTTTTAAAGCACCGTTTTTGAAGAGTGTGCATGTGCGTACATGCCCTAGTATGTAAGAACGCCTTAAATCTGGACGTAAAGCTAAATAACTGAGAAAGATGAGAATTAGTCCGCAGATGCCATTCGATCTCAATTCGATCTCAAACGGATTCATTAAAAGAAGTTAATACTCTACCACGTGCGTGACATCGTTTACCGGTTAAATGACAAATTTGCGACAATACGGTTTCGGGAAACAGTCTTGACTAGCTAGTTCTGTCGTTGTACGGAAAAGCGTCCCAGACCGATTAATTTGAAATAAATTTGGCAAATTTTTTTGTCCGATTGGCCGCATGGTGTTAGTTTTGTCGGAAATTTTCTTTTTTCAAATATTTGTCATTTGTTATTATAAAATATGTGCATATCATATCTGCTTTCTATCACCCTGCTCTGTAGATATCAGCCATTAAAAACCTCTTGGTCGCTACTGCAGTTATAACTGTAAGTATTTACTGACATTTATTCCATAAACACTCTATAATCCTATGTTACTTAAGTGTCTTGCACCCATACGAGGCCTAGTGTGGAAAAACGTACAGTGATGGAACTGGAATATGTCACTGTTACCTCGGGAAAATATTAGCATCTGTCTTTTTAAATTTGTGTCTGCCTAGATTATTGATTCACAAAGCATCTAGTCACTGAATATAGACACAGATAACCACAAATAAAGCCACTTGCTGGCAACATTGGCACTGTTCAGTAATGAGAAAGACGAAACGGAAGAGACACGAACAGAAAAAGATCCGTGTGCAAAGCAAATCATGAAGCAAAAACGACTCTTTTCAAACTACACGTTTTGGATCTTTTTAAGACATGTATCTATTCCTGTATTGTTAATTACGTAAGATAATGAATGCAAACCCGCACTTTTTTACCGATACATTCTTCTTTCTATTAGATGTCATATTGCACAAACCCATCCGTTTCATCTAATAGGAATCAATCCATTGCAGAGCCCACAAACATTGGCCTGTTTTCTGGAAATCAATTCAAAATCGAGGACATTTCCTCTGAAAGACGTACGGACCATCACAAGCTAATGTGTTGAAAGCTAAAATAAAGCCCAGACGTTTTGCTCTGCGTTCTTGAAGTCTTTTTCTCAGAGGCTGAAAAAGAGCATTTCCTCTGTGGTGGATTCTGGAATATTCCAGAAAGGCTATTAGTTCCGAAGAAATTCTAGAACATTCCAGAGGGTTCCAGTGGGTTCCGCAGTCATGCACAACCAGCGCTTTTAGGGCAGGGGCTGTGAGAGCCCTTCCAGAGAAAACATAAATCTAGTTGAGTTGTTGGTCTTAGGAGCGTTCACAGCACGGGCCCACGGTGCTCTCCAGAGAGAGCTGTGAGGAGTGTCGGATCAACGGCGCCATTGTGGGATCCACCATAGAAGAGGTGGGGAAAAGCTTGTACCAGCCAATCACCATGTTTGTCAAATCCAACTCCTCCAATAGGATGCGTGCCACGCCCATGAAGCATTTACGATCCATCCGGCCGTAGTTCCCCCAAACAATGACCTGTTCACGAGAGATGGAAGTATTATTTATCATATATGAAACAATCAACAGTACTTTTGACTATAATATTGTTAAAGAGTAACTAAACACTTAACCAACTTTTTTTAGTTAATGATCTGAAAGAATGGATCTTTATTAATACCAGTCATTGATTCGAGTAACTTTTTTGACATTTGTTTAAAAAGTGTTCTATTTCTACAATATATGGTGTAAAAGCGTCTTAGTGCTGCCCTCTTCAGGTTGAGCGGTGGCTACTGCAGTTAAAATTTCCTATTGGCTGTTCCGCACTTTGTGATGTACGCAGGTTTCAGCTCACCACGCGAGCTACGCCCTTGGCAATATAAAAACCATCTTGCGTCGTCAAAACCACTGTAGGGAGTCAGGAATTGAAATTGTGAGTATTGAAAACGATCAGGATAGAGTGTTTTAGCATCTATTTCGTCCTCTCTATCTTTAATTACACCACAAATATCTGAAGAAAATACTAAGAAATCCTGTTTTGCTTAAAGAAAATGTAGCCTTTTCCAAAAAAAACTTTTGTGATTATTCAATTATTTTCACGACAATAAACCAATTTTTATTAAAAAAAAAATATTGCCAGTGGGTGGAGTCAGGCTCTAACCAGGGGTTTAGTTACCCTTTAACTTAACGTATTTAAAGCTACACTGTGTGATTTTTACCCCCATCTAGCGGTGAAAAGGTATATGACCATCCAGTGAATATTAGTTTCTGTTCCTCTCGATTCCGATTTCGTTTTAACTCCTATGTGGCCAATGTAGTCCAAGATTAGTTCGACCAGTTCGACCTCGTCCATGGTTGTTAACTCAAACGTAAACGTGAAAGGCGAAGTTTGAATTAACGGGTATGTCCCTCTTTGGCTAATGTACTTTCAAGATGGAGGGGCAACATGGCGGCCAACATTAGAACCCCTTACCCGTATGTATTTTCAATGGCATATTAAACACTCACGACTTGAACGAAGTAGATATATATTAATAAGCACATATATTTTTGAAAGATGTAAGTGTTTTTTAGCTAAGAATAAACTAAAAGAGTTACACGGTGTAGCTTTAAATGTAATACATAATTTCATAATTCTCGATTTTTAATTAATCATAATTCACAATGATTTCAATGATTTGAATCTGGGGAAATCTCACAATTTGTATATAATCTGTATATATATAAACATTTATTTGTATATATAAATGTATATAATGTTTGTAATTCATAAATTTGAAATTGATTTAATTCTCAATTTTAAATGTATCAAATTTTGTTAGGTTCATTAATCTTATGTCCAGAAATAAATGTCCAGATCACTCCAAAATGAAAAGTAATTATATTTTGCATAAAGAAAATAAAGCATATTTTAGGAGCATTACGATTTTTTTTATATAAAAATTGGTTTATTGTCGTGAAAATAATTTAATAATCACAAAAGTTCCTTAAAGTAGGCTACATTTTCTTTAAGCAAAACAGGATTTCTTAGTATTTTCTTCAGATATTTGTGGTGTAATTAAATGCAGGCATGTTTTTAATAGGTTTTGTACTGTAAAACAATATTTTGTTGCTTTAACTTGAAATTTTAAGGCAGCCAGGTTACTTCATTTTTTAAGTTCATTGAATTGGAAAAATTGAGTTAATACAACAAAGGAGATTGATTTAATCATCAGAAGCTCAAAATATTATGTTATCTGAGCTGCATAAATAATTTAAGTTGATTCGACAAAAGAAAAATTGTTGTGATTACAAATCATGAACATATTTTTTTACAGTGTAGAAAAAACTGAATAACTGAATTCCCAAATATGATAATAAATGTGTGAACATTTTTAAATAATAATCTCAAAAAAAGGGAATCAAGTGCATTGCCTACGTACATCAATCAGAAAGTTCCCTTAGATTCATTGCATAATAACAGAGGACGCCATACATCAGTGGATAAACATGTTTTCCCTCCACACGATGTTCTTGCACATCCTGTTCTAGCCATTAGTGTTTGCTGTGACAGGCTTTCATAAATGCTTGGAAAATGCAGGCTTGGAAAAAATTTATAATTCCCCCTATTCCTTCTCCACTGCTAAAAATAAAGCATTCACTACATTGATCATTTCTTATACCGGTACATTCTCTCAATCACTGGAACTGGAGAACTGGCAAAGAAAAAGCATTCACTGAGGTCAACGTCACCTACGGAGAAATTACACCAAATTGGAAAAGCGTAGGGTAAACTTTGCTGTAAATTAGAGCCTATGATTGCTGCTTTCTTTGTTATTTAAATGGTGCTTGACACAATAATGTTCAATGCATTAAGAAATTCCAGTGTTCTAGGGTTAGTTTGCTGGTTTCATTTTGCACTTTTATAAGGCAAGTAACACTACTCTATTGCTCATACTAAGAGTTTGAGATTTGAACATCCCCTAACCTTAAATATTATTGTAACACTTAATATTTAGATGGTCCCTTATAAACATCCTGTTGACTACAACTACATGTCAACTAACTGTCATTAGAGTATTAGTAGATTGTCTGCTTAATATCTGTAAACTCTTTCTTGTGAAGGTCCTTCAACAGACAATCTACTGACTATAAACAACTTTGCAACTACATATCAACTTATTCTATCCCTAACCCTATCAGTCTATTAATACTCTTCAAAGAAAAAAAAGGTACAAAAGCTGTCACTGTGGCTGTACCTTTTCAAAAGGTACACTTCTGTACCTAAAGGGTGCATATTGGTACCTTAATGGTACACATTAGCACCTAAAATGTACATATTAACACTTAAAATGTACACATTAGCACCTAAAATGTACATATTAGTACTGTATTTTAGCACCTAAATGTACATATTAGCACCTAAAATGTACATATTGTACATATTAGCACCTGAAATGTACATATTAGCACCTAAAATGTACATATTAACACCCTAAAATGTACATATTTGACATATTAGTACCTAAAATGTACATAATTTAGGACCTAAAATGGACAAAAAATTACCTTATGAAAAGGTACAGCCCCAGTGACAGCTTCAATACCTTTTTTGAGTGTACTAACACTCTAGTGAGAGTTAGTAGACATGTAGTCGCAACGTCAACAGAATGTGTTAAAGGGACCATCCAAATAAAGTGAAACCAAAATGACTTCTGTAAACAACCCTATGACGAAGCATAGTTTTATCGCGGTCGGTTTTGCACAAGCAACCCTAATTCATTCTTCAGAAGAGGTAGAAATCTTATTTACCTGTACAACCTTCCCCTGCGGGCTCTCTGAAAAAACGAGGACTTGATTGTAAAGGGGATCTAGCGATTTCCGAACAGACTTTGTCTTCTTTTTGGCAATGCAGATGCCATTTTCCAGAAGATACACTTTAATATAGGCCGCTAAAAAGGAGGGAGGAAACAAAAGATATAATAGTTCAAACGGCATCCCTGAAATCTGGAAGACACTGAAAATCACTTCAAAGACCCGAGCCACCAATTTAGACTTTTCAATGTCCCTTCTTTTTTTCAACAAACACACACTTCTGGATAATGAATGCTCAAATAAGAGGAGAACAATCACAGTTTGGATCTAAGAGAAACTTGTGTATTTGAGAACCAATCTATAAACATTTCCAGTCAGTTTTGTCCTCTGGCTAAACAAATGTAATGGTTCTGTCAGACTCATCGCTCAGTACGTCAGGCTCTGTCTGATGAAGAATCACCTGGAGGGCCCTTAGATCCAGGCTTCATGATGAGTCCTCGAGCCTGAATGATCTCCACCTCTAGCTGCCCGTTCCTCTCCATCAGTCCGATCTCTACATCTCCTGCGAAACATCAATACACACATTAAACAGTGGCAAGTGATATGTGGGAGGATACAGGTCAACTGACTTGATTTCTTCCTTTTTCAAGAGCATTGTGTTGATCCTAGCTGTAAAAAATAATCCTGTAAAAAAAAAAAAACGGTAAACTACTGGCAGCTGTCGTTGCGAGCATCATACCGTAAAAATATGGTGTGTTACCGTTTTTGAAATTAACAGCTAAACAGCATAGCTGACAAAACAGTATTTAGCTGTTTTAAAACGGTAACACCATATTTTTACGGTACGATGCTGGCAACCACAGCTGGCAGTAGTTTACCGTTTTTTTTACAGTGTGTCACTGACAATTGCAAAAAAAATCTCTTGCAATCTCATCTATTGATTATGAACTGATAGTTCTAGTCTTATGCTGATTGGTCGATACAATATTTTGGCTAAATGGCTGCTATGCAGTAACAGATGCTCAGCATCCACTCTATTATTTGCACTCCTCCAACAAAATCGGTAATCATAATTGATTTCTATAATTTTACATCACTTGAGAATGAAATAAGCACTGGTTAGCTTTCAGTGACCATTTCTTGTAATTATATCCTGCTCGATCGATATTACATTTAGCTTTTTTTAATAAACTGTTTTTGTCAGAGGTTTAATGAATTGTTTTTTTCATTATAAATTCTTAGAAGCACCGAGACGGAAAAGCATATTTATTTTTATACATCCTAATTTCCAAGTATTTAAAGGGATACTTCAGGATTTAGCATTAAGCTTTGTATAAGTAGAAATCCTGTAGTATTTTCGAATTACCGTGCTTTCCATCCTCATATCCCCCTAAAACGGAAGATTTATGTATTTTTTGTCTGGAGAAAAATCGTCATTTTGGGCGATCTCGAAACACATTTGTGGGCAGACTCATCACAGAGACTCACTAGTAGCCTAGACTTGGTGTTTAACTACTGCGCTCTGTTACCGGTAGGCGTGGCCTCCTAGGGCAGCGAAGCAAGTGCATTCTGGGATTTGTTGTCTTTCATCCACATATTCCAAAAATACATTTTCAGCCTTTTCTCGGTCTAGAAAGCTCAAAATTCCAAAATAATTTCACATTTCTTCTACATAAATTATCCATTTTATACACATTCATCTTTCCAGAGGTGAAGTATCCTTTTAATTGAATATTTTGTTTAACAAACAAACCTTTTGGCAAGAAGCTCTGACAATTACAAACCATTTGTCGATTTTTGTATAACCTGTACCTGTAGTACATTAAGAAGTGATGTACTGTAGCATCAATTGTCTGGTGTATAAATGCACTCACCCAATGAAGTTGTAGCTAGTGTCTGTCTCCCCACAAACTGAGCCGGTCCCATCCCATCCAGAAAGTCACCAAACTGAGCATCTGATGCCAAACACATTCCACTGTAGTTCAGACTAAAGGGAAGAAAACAGGACAGTGTTAATGTGAACATTTGTACTCATTTTATTTAAAGGTTTATAATGCACTCTAAAAAATGCTGGGTTGTTTTAACCCAACTTTGGGTCAAATATGGACTAACCCAGCCATTGGGTTAAATTTTTACATTACATTTTTAACCCAACATTTCGGGTTTGTCCATATTTGACCCAATATTGGGTTAAAACGACCCAGCATTTTTTAGAGTGTGAGTGCTGTGTTTTGTCGGCCACATATTATGCTGGATAGAATATACTTAGAAGTATAGAAGTTCAGTGCAATTTGTTCATTTTGCACTCTCTTTAAAGTAAAAATTATCTGGCTTTCAGAATTGATCACATTTATCTGTATCTTTGAAGATGCTAATGAAATTTTCACATTAGCTGAACATGACAGACATTAAGAGTTTTGCTTTATTCTGTGATGTCTGGACTTATAATGTCATGGCTCTGTGATGGGACGGGATCGGTGGACGGAAGGCACTTCTCTTTTATGTAATGAAGATAGACAGCCTTTAAGCTGGACAGTGAAGCTCTGCTTTGATTGTGAGAGTGCTCCACTGGAGCAAAGCCAACACAGACACATATAATCACACTGCTTTCCTGCTCCTATTTGAGATGTATGTGGCCAGAAACATTCATTATAACAGTATATGTGTGTTTAGGAGATGAGCCCGATGCTCCATGTCATATTCACCCTCGTGACCCCTTGAAATAGGAGGCCTGGCCCTCATCGAATAGCACGGCGGTGACTGGACGCTTTTTCATCAGCCTTGGTTTCCGGAAATGTTTTTCTGATTACTTTTACCCCCAAAAAGTCTTCCGTAAATCACTCTAAGCCTTAATAAAATCAACAAGCTCCAATTCGAATAAAATACGAAGCAAAAATACAAAGGTACAGTACAAGACTAATGTGCACTTGATGTATTTATTGATTGAATAAACTAGTCTTGTATGTATGTATGTATAAACTGTATATAGTTTTCAGATATATATTTTCTTTTGTCAAGTCAACTTTATAATAATTGATTTAGTTGAGATAACTTATTATTTTGAGTTTCTGATGGTTAAATTAATCTACTTCATTGTATTAACTCACTTTTTCCAGTTCAATCAACTTAAAATTTTAAAGCAACCAGGTTACTTACTTTTTTAAGTTAAACCATCAATATTTTTTTACAGTGTAATCACAACATTTTTTCTTTTGTCAAATCAACTTAAATAATTTATTTAGTTTAGATAACATATAATTTTGAGTTTCTGATGATTAAATCATTCTCCTTCATTGTATTAACTCACTTTTTACAGTTCAATGAACTTAAAATTTTAAGGCAACCAGTTTACTTACTTTTTTAAGTTAAACCATCAATATTTTTTTTACAGTGTACACTATTATACTACATATACACCATCTTATCATATATATATATATATAAATGTATATATATATATATATAGTAAAAGTTACAGGTACACACACACACACACAAAGAAAAAGTATACTTCGGCAGTATATATATATGATATTAATAATATTATTAATTATTCATATACTGTCAAAGAAATGGCCATGTTCTTGTCTCATTTCTAATGTTTCTCCTTTGCCAAGCCCCTTATTTTCTTTTTTACTCCTCAGTTAAAATTGACTTAATTTCAGCTATCTACACAGTGAAGAAGCTCATATTTGCTTATTGTTGCTTTTTCACATTTTTTCAGCAAACAGAAGGTAGCCGCTTGTGCATGGATGAGATTAATTAGGTGCAATTTTTGTAACAAGAGATCCATTTTGAAACAGATGGTGGTGAAAAAAAGTTTTCCTTCAGCAAGAAAGAAAGGTCACTTGGGCCAAAAATGGGAAAGGGGTGCTTATTTGAGCCCAATGTAACCACCCTGCTCTGTACATCTGCTGACATCAGGTGTTTAAGATGTAATGCCACATAGAAGTTGAAATAGGGCAAATTTGATGTGGCTGTTGTTGTAACTTAAACTGTCCGGCACAGCAACATTGGCTCAACCAATGGCCCGAGTTTGTTTTGGCCAACCAATGTTCAGGAAACCTGTTTGAAAATAGTCATTATTTTTGTAGTTCTGCAAGAAATTACACACATTTCATCTGTAATTATGTCAGTTTAAAAAAAGAAATTGATTGCATTTTTAAAAGCTATCCTTAGTTGTCTTATATCACATTCTCATTCAAGCCTCCTTTCAAACCCGTCTCTCCATTCGCATTGCTCTGTGTTTGTTCTCAATAACCCTCCACACTAATGTGGACGGATTCATAATTAATTTTCTTTCTGCGGTTTGACCTCGATTCTCTCCGGCGCTCTGTCTCTTTTGCTTGCCATCTTCACAGGTCTATTTTTAAAATGCTTTTGGGAGGGTCCAGACAATCCTGATGCCTAATACTCAGACTGGGCATGCCAAGAGACGCCATTTTCATCCGCTCTTCGTTCTCTTGCTCATTTTTCATTTTATCCTGTCTCTTTGTCCCATGTCAATATCTACTTCATCATTTAGTCTCTCGTCTGTTGTTTCTATCCGCTTGTCTCTCTGTTCTTTAAGGAATAGTCATCATTTACTCGCCCTGATGTCGTACCGGAACCTTTTAGAACACACACTGGGAATTTTTGAAGAATCTTCATATAACCACACCAATCATTAGAGATTCATAAAACAAGCAGTGTTGTAGTCGAGACCACCTCACTCGAGTCTGAGTCAAGACCGAGTCCATAGAGAGTCGAGTCCGAGACCAGAGACGGTCGAGTCCGAGTCGAGACCGAGACCAGTGAGGGTTGATTACCTAATTTACTTTTATTTACTTAGAGAAATCCTTTTTTTTTTTTTTTTTTTTTTTACTAAATGTACTTAGAGTTTAAAAAATATGATCAGTTTAGGGTAAAAAGGCCACATAGTAGGTGGTGTTAAAAGTAATTTTATTACAATTTGTCATGCGCAGTTGCGCACTAGAAAATCACCAATCACTGGGCGTGTCAATCAATTTAAAGACATATTTTATTAACATACATTAATAATCATGAAAAATATTTTTAATTGAACTCGAG
Organism: Pimephales promelas; assembly: GCF_016745375.1. Next base: position 2,577,158 of record NW_024121432.1, read on the forward strand.
TGGACTCGGGAATAATTCCGAGTCCTAAAAAAAAAATGTTCGAGTACGAGTCAATTCCGAGTCCAAATGCACACGAGTCCATGACAAGACCAAGACCATTAAAATATGGTCTCGAGTACTACAACACTGAAAACAAGTATTTTAAACAACTTACTTTCACTATAATAATATATTCAAAATAAGTATTTATTTGTCTTTTAATTTTACGATTAAAATATGAACAAATAATGTTACTTGAGAAGCAACACTTTTTAACTATAAATAGCAAAATACACTTAAACAAGCCTTAAGATTTTATTAGTCAATTTAGTTTGTTTGAAATATTGGTTGATTTACAGTCATTCAAAAGTTTTGGAAATTTAATAAATTTACTTTTTCTTTTATTCCATAAGGACGTCTTAAATTGTTAAAAAAAAATTAAAATATAAAATATAAATAAATATAAATATAATTTATTTCAAATGTAATATTTTACAGCATTACTGTTTTTACTGTATTTTTGATCTAATAAAGGCAGTCTTGAGGCTTCTTTTAAAAATATTAAACTGTCCTTGCAAACCCAAACTTTTGAACGGTAGTGTATTTTCTGGCAAGGCAAAAATGTATAAATGTACAAAAAAACTATATTTATTCAGTGTTGAAGCCATATGATAACAAACCAAAAGTGTTTAAGTGCATAATAGCTTCAAAAACAACTTAGCTAAAAAAAAAAAAAAGCTAAAGAAGCAAATGTATGATGCCATTGCTGTCATATTTTATTGCGGATTAAAATGTGTTATTTAAACAATCTTGACATAAGCTTTGACTTTCCCATTCAAGTAGACAGAATCTGTACTTGTGGAAATGGGTGAAATTGACATAAATGTGTGAAATAGGCTGCATTAATATTCTTCAAAACATCTTTTGTGTTTCACAGAAGAAAGAAATTCATACAGGTTTGGGATAACATGATGGTGAGTAAATGATGACAGAATGTTCCTTTTTGGAAAACTATTCCTTTCCCTCATCATGTGACATTTCATCGTTCTATCTTGCAAAAAGGAGTCATTATTACTCACTGGTCCCTGTGTGCAGTGGCGTCAGCAGCAGCCATCAGTAAACACACATACATTACTACAAACACTTCGGCGAGTGACAAATACACCTTTCACCGCTCCACATATTACACGCCGCATTCTTGATGTCACTCGAATAAACATTTGTCTGTGTTATGTGTTAATCATGGCGTCTCAGCGCACTGCTTTCAATTGCTTTATATATCACTGTCTCCACGCTGTTCTTCTGGCACTCATTGCATGCAAACTTTTTAAACAGATGCTGCATTCTTGCATGCAGGATTATGTACAAGAGTTAGTGTTGACCAGAAGAAGGTGAAAAGTATGTAGGGAATGTTTCTGCATCTAAAATAGAGTGCAGAGATGTCAGCTTATCTTTGAATGTGGAAGAAAATGGAGATGATCTTCTGTTCAAACTTGACATCACACTCCTTAATTATACAATTAAGCACACACTTTTCAAGCAAAACATTTTTAAATGATAAAACGTGTATATATATATATATATATATATATATATATATATATATATATATATATATATTAGGGCTGTGCAAAAATTAATTGCGATTAATCGCATCCAAAATAAAAGTCTGTGTTTACATAATATATTTGTACGTGCTGTGTATAATTATTTTGTAAATATAAATACATATGCATGCATGTATATATTTAAGAATTATTTGCGCTTAAATTCTGTATATATAAATACAAAATCTATATTATATAAATATAAATATTTTATATATGAATAACACATTTTCTTAAATTTATACATACATGTGTGTGTATTTATATATATATATATAAAGTAATTATATAATGCACACACAAATATATTATGTAAACAAAGACTTTTATTTTGGATGCGATTAATCGCAATTAATTTTTGCACAGCCCTAATAAATATATATATACAAACACAGTTCATAATTAAGTATTTCGACACTTTTGGTTGTCAAACGCCAAACCTGTGGTGACTTTGTTAAAACACCTGTGCATTGACACTGATAGTTTCTGACAAAATGCAGTATACCAAATATGATTTTATTCAGGACATCTATGATCATATTTTTGGTCCATGCACCAAAGCAGTTCTGCTTTTGGCATAATAATTAGAGCACTTTTTGCTTTCTAGGGCATTTTGACAGATCCATTACATAAATGTCACTCAAGTGACCTCTTTCAAACTTCCTGCTCCCCAAAAGATGACTTTACTGATAAAAGTGGGAGTTCAGGCAAGATATTTGTAATTTTAACTGAGAAACATTTATATCTTTATATCATTTATATCTTTGTAAATATAACTGAGAAAGTGCATCAGTCTTTAATTTAGATTCATACTATTTTTGTTTTAATAACACAAAAGCACAAGAAACTATGCTTCTGTAAAACAGGTGCAGCCAGATTATAGAATACTTTTTTCATTTTTTTATTTTTTTGTTATACAATTTCAATTTCACTTCCACATCAATTAATATGACACACGACAATACTGCAGTGCATCAGTTTTGTTCTTTCTATTACTTAGTCCCCCAACTCTGATTTATTAATGCTCTGTTAAATTGTAATATTTTCAATGTTTTTATATATCTTCTCGTCATAATGTTTTAATACACTTTTAATATCATGATTTATAACATCATAAAAGTGTTTAAGGGCAAAAAGCCCAACTTTATCTAGCCTTAAAGGCAAGTTACAAATAATATCTAATGGAAACAGCATAAATTAGACCCTAGATACTGAATAAATATTACAGAAACTTCCACAGAAGTCTATCAAAAAATACCATGGAATCAAATCAACCTTGCCCCATGATTTTCCATCACTGTTGTTTGTCAGAACTCAGACAGCGGGTGTGTATTTCAAAAATGTTTTTACTCCATTATGTATTCATGAGAAGCATAAGATGCAATGTAATATGGTAAAATATCCTCAGCAGTGGCAGCAAAAACTGTAACCCCATCATGCACCATAAACTGTGCAGTAATCCGGCTGAATTGGGCTGGATTTGACTCCCATGATGGAGTTGCACAGGAGGAGTGTTCGTATTCTGCATTATGTAAGGTTTATGGGGAGTTTTTGTCTGTGAATTACTTATCTCTGGGTATTGGACATGGAGTTTGAGGGGAAATTTATACAAAATTGACCATCGGTTGAGCACAACGTATTGCTATTTTTATGTAAGTGAACATACTGTTTTGAAGTGAACCACACGAGCACATTTCAGATGTTTTTGTCATAAATGTATCTTTTTTTTTTATTGTTTTGCCTTGGACATCATGTCATCTACTTTAGCATTTGACAACCACAAAGTACTTGTTTAGTCTTCGTTTTGAACTAAATATCTATTGCTTAACCATCATGTTTTGTTTGAAATGTAAAATAAATGACACTTTCTTAAAGGGATAGTTCACTTTGCTGTGGTTACAAGCGATTTAAATACTGTTCGTTTTCTCACACAAACCGCTCGTTTCATGTCTTATGCCATCAATGTGTACTTACATTCACGAGTCATTAAATCATGTTTAATTTGGACTTCTCTGTGCATGCTCTTTGAGGTGGTGACCATAGACCTCCATTATATGACTGACAGACAAGAACGGTTTGACCTAAAAATATCAAGATACTGCAGAAACAAAGACACCTACATCTTGGATGCCCTTGAGGTATCCTAAAACATAGCAAAAATTATTTTCAAAGTGAACCATCCCTTTAAATATTTTTTGTTATCTAATGCAACGACTAGTTTGCCTGTAAATTTCACAGATAATTACAAAGAAGTATAATGCACAGAAATTACTCTAATAATCTTTCATTTATTTAAACATTTGAAAAATCTCTTTGCCGTGCAGTGCAGTACTAGTTGATAATCAGTTTGTTTAATGCACTAACATGATAAAACTGTAGCTCATCTAGGCAGAAAAGCATATTTGTCTGAACAAGCCCAAACTGGCAAATATCTTCTCCATTTATGTATCCAAACTTTCTGGCACATCAGAACTGAAGTTAAACAGCTATTGTCCTCCACAGAGCTAAAATAAGACTACATCGCACAAAACCCTAAACCTGTGGCTTTGAAGTGACACACCAGACGGTGTCCAGATCTGAAATAAGTTTACAGTACGTCTACACACAATTCTGGATTTCATTCAGAAATGGAGGCAGCAGAGAAAAGGTTTATTACTGAGAGAGGGGTTTATATGGTTGGTTATGTAACTTATGGGAATACCTCAAACACGTTTTATTTATTGCTTGACATAGCAGACATAAGCGCAATCTCCTGACAGTAAAGACACTTTTAATGCTTTTCTTGTGTTATTGGATGAGCATTTCTGTTTATAGATGAATGCAATGCAATAACACATGTAGTGTGTCCCAAAATAACAATGATATAACTAGGAGCATTAAGTCCAGAGGGTACATGTAATGATTCTGATTTTGATTTGTTAAACTGATAAAACAGAAATGTATTATATATCTCATGTTTTTTTTTTTTTGTTGTTGTTGTTGTTTTTTTAGCTGAAAAAAAATAAAGATTTTGTATTTGTAGCTGGATATAAACAAAGTGTACAAAGGTATATTTGTGTTTTTTCTTTACTCATCTCACCTGGGGCCTCATGCATAAAACTTTGCGTAGATTTCATCCTTAAAGTGTGCGTACGCACATAAGGCAGAATTTGCGTACGCACAAAAGTTTTCAGATTTATAAAACCGTTCGTACGCCAGAACCTGCGCAGAATTCACTTTATAAATCCCAGTCAGCGGGAGATTATGCGCACGTGCGTCTCCTCCCCGAAATAACCATATATGGAGATTACAACGCCTAGTTTTACTATGCATATCCTCATCTGCATATCATTTGCATATGATTATTCATCCACGTGATACCAAGTTTAACGGTACAAGACGTTAGGAAAATATGAAATGCGGATGTGCCGTCACATTATTACAAACATTTTTTTTTTGTAGCCTATATCCTTGCCTTGTTTTTGAATGAATAAATCAAATAGTGTTAAATACATTTCAGAGAAAGTTTTTCTCAATCTTTTCCACTGGCCAAATAGTATTTTTAATTGATTTATATTTTAATGGATAATGGAAGAGATTTTAATGGAAGAGATAGACATGGTTGTGCATTATTTGCACGAAACAGTTTTCTCAGACAATCTGTAGTTAAAACATTAAAACACAGCATGCCAGAAGAAAAGTGTTCAAAAGCAATGTATCCACAACAAATAGGTCTATTTCTATTTATTGAATATATATATATATATATATATATATATATATATATATATATATATATATATATATATATATATTGTAACTTCTCAGTAGGCTAATGATTTCATGTAGTTTAAGAGTTTAACTCCATTAATGAGAATGGCATATTTAATCTAAATGTTTATATCAGAAGTAAAACATAGTACCATTCTTTTATTTATTTAAACTATTATTGTGAATATGGACTGTATTTATGATTTGGACTCATAATGAAGATTTACGGTTTTACTCCATCTGCCGTTAGATTATAGGCTATATGTGCGTCAGTTTCACTAAACGGAACGCGCGTGCTGGCGCGGTCATTTAAGAAGGGATGGATGTTTGCTTCAAGTGATAGGTTTGTGAAATTATATTTGTATTATCTTTCTGTAGATGTATAATTTTCTTTAGATTCTCTGTCTAATAGTGAGCAAAAAGACATTTGACTCCAGCTCACCATCGGTGTCGCCAAAACCCATAATCTTCTAAAAGAGTGCGTACGCACGGTCAAGAGCATCCTTACGGTGCGCACTTATTTACGCCAAGTTTATTTTTTATAAATCCCGATGTGCACGTGGAAAAATGCGTACGCATATTTCTATGCCCATTTTGTGCGTACGCAACGTTTATACATGAGGCCCCTGGACTTTTCGGTAACTCTTCCTTTTACAGTACAGTACAGTGTACTTACCTAGAAAGTACTGCTAATATAAGGTAAGTACATGGAACAGGGGTAGGTTTAGGGGTAGGTTCAGGGTTAGTACTAGTTATTACCCAGTAATTGTAGTTACTAAAATAAGTACATAGTATTAACATGGGTAACTGGACTGTAAAGGGAAGCGTTACCGACTTTTCCTCAATTTTATACAACAGTCCTTCCTAATTTTATCCCATCAAATATATCAGCCAATCAAACCGACAACAATCTGAAAGCGGTTGCAAAATAACAGATTTTAGAGGAGAGGAAGCATCTTCTTTGTGAATGTTTTTTACCCTCAGTATTATTTGTTGTAAAGTGAGTCGTTGTGATATTAATGCATTTTTTAGGTTATTAAAATGTTCTTCACACTAAGAAAAATACAATTATTTGAATAACTCTTCACTGAAAGGTTCTTTAGGGATCCAGAAATGGCATTGACGGTTCTTGACTCGATTTTCAAGAATGCTTAGTGACAAAAAGGTTCTATATAATGAGAAATGTCTCAAATGATTGCATGTTTTTTTCTAGTGATGAAGTATGCTAATTATCTGCTTAATTAATAACATTTAATGAGAAGTTAAAAATGAATTAAAACTAAAATCCCTGAAAGGTATATGTAAGTTTCTATAGAACTTTTTATTCTAAGAGTTTGTATATATATGGTGGTGTTGTTGGTTGTGTCAGACCTTACTGATGAATCTATAAGGATACATTGATTTCTGATACTCACTTTCCCTCTGAGCCGTAGCTGTTCATGCTGTCCTCGATGGACTCGTGGCTCGCCTGCCGGACCGTTCGACTGGGCATCTCTACAGCCAACCCTGTTTCTGTGCTCCTCTGAATGCTCTTTAACCTGCGGCCCTCAGGGTCTGAAACAAGGAAAGAAGGGTAAGTTCATCAAACCAAGGTTTAATTCATATGATGTTTTTCTTCATATTTTTAGCTTGTTGCCTACTGGCTGAAGTCTCTTTGATTTGTAGTCCCTCCTTCAATGTAAATTTGTGGGATTTTATGTCTTATTGCAGTTGGTAAAATCATCATACCTCTCTTCATTAAGCTACATGATTTAAGGTATCATTCATGTATGTAAAAATGTAAATTGCTGCCGTCCATTTAAAAAATACAGTACATTTAATTAATTTGATTTAAGTACATGTTAAAAAATCATTTTGAATGAATGATTAACTCACTTATAAAGACTTTCATTACTGGATGTATTGGTGTTTTTGAAAGAACCCTTGAACGAATGATTCAATGACGAATACATTTTTTAGCAGTCACTTGTCGCCACCTACTGGTGTGATGATGTAATTAAAACAGTCTTTATTTGAACGTCAGGTTTCTTACAAAAGTTGATTTACTCTATTTTGATGGCTTCCGTGGAAATCAGTGTTTATATCCGAACCATAAACTTTTATCCCAGTATGTCTGTGATAATATGAATATTTGTAACAAAGAAATAACAATACAGTGTGGCCAAAACGACTGTTTGGGAAGCCGTTTCACGCCAACGCAGATCTGAATTTGGCAAAGGTTTCGAATCGCTGTCATTTAGTAATGAGGTTGTGTGTAAAATGCTCTAATATGTACTGTATGGTTATGTCTTTTTTCCTTAGCAAGCACCACAAATGATAGTGAAATATCTCTGATATTCTTGTATTTCTGTCAGAGCAGCAAGGCACTGGAAAAAGCAAGTTCTTTCAAATCCTCTCCATATCAGCGAATGAAATGTTGTGATAACATTGCTGTCAGGTAGAGCACTGCTGTATTAAAAATAAATCCTTTAGAAAATATAATCTTCTTGTATAATTCAAGTGTGTAGTGGTGCCTTATTGAACTCAGGCTCAGAGAACAGATTCACAAAGCCTGAACTTTTCCTAGTAAAGGTGAAGGGGATCAGCCGCAGACTGATCGCTTTACTAGCCCATGACCTCATGAATATATTTCCATTCAGAGAATGATTTTCAGAGTAATTTCAAAGCTAGATATCATTTCATAATGGGCTTTTTCCCCTATTCCCTATATTCCCCATATACATCAACATAAAACATGACCCATTTTACTGTACTTCCGCAGACTAACCTACACTCTAAAAAATGCTGGGTTGTTTTAACCCAACTTTGGGTCAAATATGGACTAACCCAGCCGTTGGGTTAAATTTTTACATTACATTTTTAACCCAACATTTCGGGTTTGTCCATATTTGACCCAAAATTGGGTTAAAACAACCCAGCATTTTTTAGAGTGTAGTTAGTGGTATAGATGGTGACCCTGATTTCACCAAGTGCAACAAGTAACATCTTTGTTGATCCTGAAACAGCATTCCAATCAACCAATCAGATTTGAGGAACAAGCTTACAGTTTATGTCAAGTTTAGGCTTACAACCAGGGTTAGATGCTTCTACATCAGTGCTATTCACCTAGAATTTCCCATTGATTTTAGGGAAAACATATGGGTTTAAGACTAAATTTTGGGTAAAAGGCAAAATCACTGTGACCTGTATTAATATTCAATGAGGTTGAATTTTTGATGTCCAAATTTTATTTTATACATACATAAATACATACACACTCACAACATTGAAGGTGAAAACACCATGAGTACACTATTTTTTTAATGTTTTGATCAAAAAAACGTAAAAACTAATAATGTAAAAATCATTCTAATATGCTGATTATCTGTTCAAGTAAAAAAAAAAAAGAAAAATATTATTTTTACAATATTATTACCAATGTAGAAAACAGTTGTGCTGCTTACTATTTTTGAGGAAACAAAACGTGATACTTTTTTCAGGATTCTTTGATGACTAAAGTTCAAAAGAACAGCATGTATTTTACATATACATGTTTTGTAACTTTATAAATGTCAGTTATAATGTACCAGCAGAAATGAAGATATAAATATACTATAGTCATCACTGAAAACACGTAATCCATTGAAACGTGTTCTCTCTGCATGGACACGCTCACTCTGTAGTGATGGGAATCCAGCCATTTTCACAGCTCTGTCCTGGCCGTGAAGCACATGACCTAGTTAGGCGGTTCCTAAAAATACAGTCCTCTTTTCTCTCTTCCTGCGTTTCTGGTGCGGTCGGCACATGCTAACTAGCATGTCATCGTAACCTTCCAAAACAGAACATCGTGTATCAGGAAACGCACTAGAAATGCCAGGGTTGCTATGGGAGACAAGAGCAGTGTGCTTCAATGGATTTATCGCTCTCTCTTTCTCTCTTGCAGTGTTTATTTAGTGAACATGCTTGAAACAATGATTTAATCTTTCTACAAAAAACTCTGTGGGCAAAAACTTGATTTTTACATGTGCATTGTACATGCAATTGTCAACACAATCCTAGGGTCTTCAGTGTGGCCTCCAGGGTGTTGCTAGGATCGGTTTTAACATGCTTCTATGTGGCTGCTTGGGAGTTGATTCAGGGCAGTTGTTAAGTGGTTCCTGGAATGTTCTGGGATTTGTATGGTGTTTAGGGAGTTCTAAGTGGTTGCTTGGTGGATTCCAGGGTGTTGTTAAGTGGTTTCTAGGATGTTCTGGGTGGTTGCTAGGTGGTTGCTAGGGATTTGTTTGTTGGTGTCTATGGAGTTCCAAGTGGATTGCCAGGGCGTTGTTTGGTGATTTTTCACAGTATGAGCAAAAATGAATTGGCTCTAAAACACTCAATCTGTACATTTATTATATCTTGTATAAGTGTGATGTTTCTGATCCCTGGACATCTCTCACCAACGCTTGCAATTACAAGTAGGTCTCACTGACAACAACAGATAAAGTATCTCATTTCATCATATGGCCAACACTCATTAATCAAAGTGACATTCATGAATTTACTGCAAAAAAAGAAATAAATAAGAGGCTTTTCTAACAAGCCCTTTTAGTTGCTGTCTCATCTTGCTTGTGGTTTATGACCCACACTTGTCAGGTGACAGAGTGTTTAGATTTAAGGGGTGGTATAATGCGCATTTCACAAGATGTAAAATAAATCTCTGATGTCTCCAGAGTGTGTATGTGAAGTTTTAGCTGAAAATATCCCACAGATATTTTTTATATAGCATGTTAAAGTTGTCACTTTTTGAGGTTTAGCAAAAACGCTCCATTTTGTGTCTGGCCCTTTAAATGCAAATGAGCTGCAGCTCCCGACACAGTGGGCGGAGCTTCAAGAGCGTGTTCAAGAGTGCAGCTCTGATTACCTCACGCAGTGCACGCAGACACATGCTAAAATGTTAGAAACAGTTCTGCCTTTATGTTTAAATCGGAGTCAGACAAAGATGGAGAGACTAAGAAGAAGTGACAACATGTAGAATGCAACAGGACATCTCTGAATGGTTAGTTGATGAATTTATGTTGCTATGTGGTGTTAACTATCTTCAATTAACGTTTAACATTCTGTCAGGGTTTTCACGATGAGTCATCAATCCGGAAGTCGGCCATTTTGGAGGCACAGAACATAAACAATGCCATTGAACTGAAAGGACTCGCAAATTTGGCTGATTATTTCTACTAAAAATGGTCGAGTTTTGGTATGTACTAATCGGCCGCATCGGGAAAATGTCTTTCGAGTTCTATAGACTGCCAAATGTTAAAGAGAAGAGTGCAAAGAAGGCGTTTGTGGTTGAAAGAGTCACAGCATCAGCTCATCAGCCACAGGTGTAACGTTAAATAAAGCTTTGACTATGGGTAAAATGTTAACGTATTAACTATGGCAACATTCACACTGTCAGTCTAAATCCGTTTATCTTTGTATCCGATTGGAATCTGATCTAAAATGATGTCCACACTGTGTATCGCAGCTGTTCAGATCCGATTTGTGAGTCCATGCAGCTCTCGGGCAATACGGCACTGACATTGATGCTGATGGAGGGGTTTGCATTTGCAATAGAGAGATGTTTTCTTATTTAATTTTTACAACACATATATTGTGTAGCCACTGCCGCGTTGGACTATATTGTATATTGAGCTGCAGAACTGTAGGCTGTTATGTAACGTAACAGCTTTTTTTCGCGCTCTTGTCTGCACCGGTTTCAATATATGTTTCAGAAATAATATTTTTTTCTGCTCGTCCGGCACTTTGCAACAACACAGCATTGTTTTGGCAGCGACTTGCAGGCAGCATGTCTCCTCTAACAACCACTGACGTTTACATTTTATGTGCCGTGAAAGTCGTATACCATCCGAAATCCGATTGTTCAGACTGAGGCATATGTCCTGGTATTTGAATAGGATTTCAAACCACATATGGATGTAGCTTGAAACAGATTTCATGTGCTTTTTTGGGCTGACAATCTGAACGTAGCCTATGTTGGGATAAGAAATAGAAGGAAGAATTGCAGTAGGGCTAGAGAAGCTAGCTCGTGCGGACCTTTCCCACGTATTAACTTTAGTTTGTCAAAATATTGCGCTCTCTCCTGTCCTGCTTGATAAGTCCTTCTTTATATGATTTCGCACCTACCACAGATTTTTTTTTAGTGTAACAATGTGTTCAGTAGTACATACATATGTAACGGAGGCCAGCTAGTTGTTGCTGTGCAAGTAAACCTCACTCCTCTGATCTCAATAGGCGGACCCCTCTTCTTCTCCTTCTTCCTCTTCTCAACATGGACTGTGTTCCCAGGGGCGGGCTTTATGTAAATTTTAGGGTTAGTGTAGTGATGTCACTAACACAGGAGGAAGCTCATGTAGTTCCTACCAGCCGTTTGTTGTAGTCCTTAAAAAACGATTTCTTTAAAAGCAAATATCTCCCTTTGCTTTGAACTTTGAGCGTTGTAACTTTGCCGATGTTGTTTATACTCAAACAGCAACATTACACACTAACTAAAGTTAGAAAAGTGAAATCATAATCAACCCCCCCCCCCTTTAAAAGAACATTGAGGCTTATAGAAAACCTATTATCAGACTTAAGACTATACATCTTCAGTAAATACCTACAGCTAAAGCTGAGTGATATGTGAATTAATATGCAAGTAGTTGCATCGTTTCCTTAATTGAAGCCGGAATTATTTATGTCACCCTCCTCACCTTCATGTCATTCTAAACCTTTTTTTTTTGCGAGAAATTATTTTCCAAAAAAGTATAGTTCTCATCCCTTGTGTGCAATATTACTTTTATGGCGTTTTGGAGCTGGAAAGGAGCATCAAGAAAGGTTCGTTTAGTTGCACAGCAAAAAAATAACGTCATAATTTTAATAGTCTCTATAAGAGCACATTATGCTGATGCGTCACTATGGACTCCACACTTCCCAGATTCAGATGAACAGGAATAGGATGCTCTTCCGTTTGTTTTCAACATAGCTTTCTGAAGATCATTAAGGCAGTCGTTGACTGTCGTCTTAATGAGCATGTCAGGTTTCTAGTTTGTCCATGCTATCGATCATGCCATTGCCTCTCGTTACCTCAGCCTGCCTTAAGTAAGGGTTAATGCCCGACGAGGTGTCCATTGTCAGGTTTTAATGGACGACGGCGAGGCGTAAACCGGCCGACGCGCAGCGGAGGACGGTTGCCTCCGCCGAAGTCCATTAAAACCTGACAATGGACACCTCGGAGGGCATTAACCCGCTTATACCATGGTCACTTGCCAAATAAAACATTAGTTTATATTTTAATTAGGCTAAATCTAGTTTTTACAAATAATAACTTGCCTTGCCTGCCTGACTGTTTATTTAGCAACCGGATATATAGTCCGCTTAGCTCGTATCCCTTCAGTTTCACAAATGCATTTTTTTTTTCATGAAACACAAAGGTAACGTTAGGCATAGTTTTTTTTTTTATTACACATAAAACAATTAATCAAACAACAATAAAAAAAACAATTAGCTCTGATCTCCAGCGATTTGCGCTTAACGTTATAGAGGGCAATAAATTAATCAGATCAAAGAGAGGATTTGCCTCAGGCTCCTTAGGCTTGAAACGCTGTAACGTTCAGCCTTCTCTTGCCTTGGTTGTCTGGATAGCTGCGTAAAACTCCCGCAGGGTCTCATTCAGGGGTGCGTTTCCCGAAAGCATCGTTATCCAACTATGGTCGCAAGTTAGCTACGTCGTTACCAATAGAGTTCAATGGAGCAGAGCAGCAGCGGTGTAATTTTCTCCGTTTTATTTACATTTTTTCTTTCTTCAGCAGCATACCAGTCGTCAAAGTTGCCATAGTCTCCATAAATGTTAAAAGAAATAGCACGAAGTCGCTCATTGTTGTATTAGGCTATAATATCTAACGTTAGATGATAGAGCATGTGACTGCCTGTTGCTATGGTTACTCACAGCCGTTGTAGGCAGCGCATTTATTTATTCATTTCGAATGGTAAACAGGCAGTTTCACCAGAACTACTTTACTAGGTGTCCTCTATCACTTTTTAACGGACACCCTGCAGCCAATCAGAATCGAGTATTCACCCAGACCATGGTATAATTACCTATTAACTCTTTGATAAATCAGTAGTATAGAGGCCTATTGATCTACAGTGATGTTGATAGATGTCTGGCTGGAGGCTATAACCTCTGTGCTTTCTAATCAGATGCCAAATCTAACACTACTACTGGTGTAGTAAAGAGGGAGAACCAGACCTTATTTTCTTTCTTTCTTTCTTTCTTTCTTTAGCTGTTTTTTTACAACTACTTGTTAATGGAAGTGGTTGATACTCACTAAATCTGTCAAATACGTCTTATTTCATGTAATGCATAAATTACTGTAATGCATATTACTGTACTGGGTTTCAAATTATTTCCTCTTTTATTTTTTACAATTATATTTTATTTATTTGATTTCCATGGCCTATAGGATTCTCATTTTGAGTTTGTACGTATGTTCAATTCCCGGTCAACTAGAATATTTCACTGTATTACAGAACCAGAATTGAGAAAAATCAAAAATAACTTCCAGATGCATTATGGGAAATCTATGCATTGTGGAAAATGGGGCAAAACATTGAGATCAGAATGCAAAAAATTCAGTCAAATTAAAATGAATAAAAGCCTCCCATTTTTTTTAATGCTCCATTTGGGAATGTGTTAAAATCCTTTTAAAAGCCCCAAACACACAAGTATTACGCATGTGCTGGTATGAGAGCCCATCTGTTTAATCTCAGAGGGAGGGTCGGATCATACACAGATGCGTACGTCTCAGCCAAAAATTATGCCAAATATTTACTCATATACTGGCATAATTCAGCTCTGACGGTTTCCGTACAAAGAGAAGTGAGTTTCAGGAGTCAGGAGACAGTGATCCGAGCTATAAATGGATGCAAGGGGGAAAATGACCTCAGAAGGTCATTTATCAGACGCAAATATATGAGAGTTATATTAATATACCTGAGATATTTCTGGGATTTTATGAGTTTGATTTTTCATACTGGAGCTTCAGTAACTGAAGACACAAGTCTGTTCATGGCGGACATTATATTAAAACATTTGTCTTGTGTTTTATAATTTGAGTATTTTATCATTGTTGATGGTTTAAATTGATCTATATTAATATAATTTATACTGGAATCTCTGACGACTCGTTTCAGTCAGTTTCGAATCGATTCTTTCTTTTTGAAGACAATTTTTTGTGCACTTTGAACTTTACATTTTTCAGACCTTTTCCATTCCCAAACAGCTATATTGTACATTAAATGTAATATCTGAAAAAGCATAATAGATGCACTTTAATACTCTCAACAAAAAAAAAATCTGTTTCTCAGTACAAGAGGTAAAAACGATATAAATACTGTGTTGCATTTTCTCACACAAACCGCTCATTTCATGTCTTAGGCCATCAATGTGTACTTACATTTACGAGTCATTAAATCATGTTTAATTTGGACTTCTCTGTGCATGCTCTTTGAGGTGGTGACCATAGACCTGCATTATATGACTGACAGACAAGAACGGTTTGACCTGAAAATATCAAAATTGAAAATACTGCGGAAACAAAGACACCTACTTGGATGTGCTTGAGGTAAGCTAAAACATACCAAAAATTAATTTCAAAATGAACCATCCTTTTGAAAACACTTTCTTATACTATTTTAAAATAGCCTTTTATTATTTAATTTTTGCCCTTTTGAGTGTTGCATCCATTTATTTTAAGTTGCATTAGTAGTAATTATTTGGCAGAACATTACTGTGACAATAAAGTGCTTTTGAAATTGAGTGTAAAGATAACAGGAGGTAAACAAGATCCAGGTTGACACACTTAAAGCCGGACTCAAACTCATATTGCCCGCATGAGCACCACTACCACTAAGTCACAGCTCAAGACTTAATTGACTTTCAGAACAGCATGTTCATTCAGAATGTAGGCCACCGGATGCTGTTTCAGATACTTTGTTTGTCATAATAACGTGTAGGCGGCAATAACCGAGCAAGTGAGTGTCGACATTGTGTGAAGCTTCAAACAGGCTCGTTCTGCAGAGACTTAACGCTAGGAAAAGACGCACCGGCACACGCTGTGATTCACTACACAAGTCAACAGCCTCTTAAACTGATGTGCTCTCTGAACGCTTCTGCCAAGCGGTGTATTAAAAACAAATGCATGTTTGGTTAGGATTTTCAATTATGATCTTTATTTGTAACATTGGGTGCACACCTGTTATTTCATTATTCCATCATTATGCAGATATAATTGTCATCATGGTATTATATTGACTCTAATTCTAAATGAATTGATTATGAAGGATGCACTCCCTGCTATACGTAATGTAATTATTTTAATTTTGTATCCATTGATCTATGATGATGAATCTCACGAAAGCATGCATGGATTGCCCTAAGCTAAAAAAAAAAAAAAAAAAGATTAAATATAAGTTATGTTTTAAATCATATATATAGTAAGTTATATTTTGCATAAAGAAAATTAAGACAAAAAATTCTGTAATCACAGTAATTAGATTCTAATAGGATTTTCTATTTATAATAATAGTTATAAGGTCAAAATTATATAATATTTTAATGTCACAATACAAAAAAAAGAGTATTCATTTCTTAATTGTTTAATTTTTGGCCTTTTTGTTAGCATCCATTGCATTCGTATTTTTTATTATTATTGTTTTATTCATATTTTGGAATAGATTTTATTTTTATATTTTTAGTTCATTTTAGTTTAATGTAGTTATGTTATGTGATTTAGTTGTTGTTTAAATATTGCTATTTAGGTTTAATTCAGTTTTAATTTTTACATTTTAAGGAAGCATTTCAAATTTTCATTTAGTTTAAGTTTTATTTTATTTCAGTTAACAGAAATAGTTTTTAATAGTTTTAATCATTATTTCAATCATTATTTTCATAAAAAAGCATGTTTTATATTATATTTGCATTATTTTGTGTTATAGTTTACATAAAAATGCTGTATTACAGTAGTGAGGTTCAATAATGTAAAAAAAAAAAAATGTCTAAATAGGCTTTAATTTCCTTTTTTTTTTTTTTTTTTTTGATTTTGAGGTGAAATGTGGCCTGGACCAGTTTTTGTGAGATTCACTCACAACCATAATCCTTATTGATGATCAAAATACAAGTCCATAACATGATTCATCCTCCCAGACTGTAGTAAAAGGACATGACAGCAGGTAAATCTGAGCATTCGTGCACAACCATCTGTTGTTGCTCCCGCGCGTCAGTGTATCGCTGTGTTTTCCGACTGCATATGCCAACACAACGGGTGTAGAGCAAACGCACCTGTACGCCTCACCATCAGAGGTCGAAAGAGAGATCAATCAGTGCTGCTATAGGCTGGTGTGAGAAGAAATCAAATGAACATCCTTAAAATCACATCAATTGACATGCTAAAACAGAAAACCAAAATTTATTTTTCATTTAGAGAATGAAGTGCAAGTGGATTTTGGACTTTTTTTGTGTAGTGTGTAGTGATTATATTTTCTGCTTTATTTTTCATTTTAGTTAAAGTTTTAGGAAATTTGTTGTTTTTGTAGTTTTTGTTTTTTAAAATGTCTATAGTTTTTATTTCAGTTTTAGGGGTTTTTTTGCACATGGTTAAACTAAATGAAAATGAGAAACGTTGCCATCGCAAATATGTTAATTTGATATTTTTTCAGTTAAAGTTTAATTGGTTTTTTTTGTTGTTGTTTTTTGTTGTTTTAGTCAACTATAATAACCCTGTATTCTGCAAAACTGATTCAAAATATAATAAAAGCTATTACATTATCTCAATGATACTAAAAAAAAATGCTTGTATTCAAAGTAATTAAACTTTTAAAGACATTGTGATAAAATGCTACAGTAGTGAAACCTTAAAACCTTTTAAAAACAGAAAAGGCATCTGATTATATGCTGAAAGTATTTATTTTATATATTTATGATGTTTATGTATGCATCAGAATTAGAACAGAATATTTTTATGAGATGTTTTTAACAGGAACAATGAATGATGATTATATTATGAGTCAGAATAGGCATCAGTGTGAAACAGGGAATTTGATTATCTGATTGGACAGACTGTTGTCTTCACATTGGCATTATGTGATAGATTTCTCACCCTTTTTCTCTTTTCCACTTGGGGAAAAAACATCAGATTGCTTTCTCACCTGTGCATGATTGCTGGGAATCGAATATTACTTCAGCAGCCATTGATTTAAATCCACTTCAGACACACACCAGCTCATATGGACTGATGTGAATCCCCTGCACACTTATCACACTGACATTTTCTAAATAATTGAACTTGTGCATTGGAAACAGACATCAAATCTCTATTATAAAAAAAATAGTTTCGTGACATTTTCAAAAGAGCATAACATTTGATTAAAGTGATGCCACTTCAGATTGTCTTTAACCAGACCCACTTGAATGAGCCCCGATTGAGTTCTGATTTTGTAAAAAATAAATAAAAGGCTCTTTAAAAGTAAGAAATTGAACTACATTTTATGAAGAAACGTGAGTGGTTCTTTATCATGCAAACCCTTGATGCCAGGATGTTTAGGGTGGTTTTTGGTGCCTTGCTGGTAGGTGGTTGCTTATGCACAAGTCTTTGTGCCTCCAGAAATATTCTGGTGTCTAGCTATGGCTCTTTCTATGCAAGTCTATAGTAAATTTGCCAGAAAATAAGCTGGAACGCTACGAATAACACACCTCTCCTTAAAGGTAAAGGGTAGGGATTTTATTTTATAAAGTACACTTTTTGTTATACTGTTCTGGTATCTCTTCGCATAATAGAAGTGGTCTAAATATTAAAAATGTACATCTTGTGGATGTTTCGGGATCAAAGAATATCCATCCAATCGTTACATTTGGTCCGAAAGCAATGATAGGATGTCCTGCCTGCAACATATGTGTAACATCATGACTTTTGCGTAAACATACACACCACTTTCAAGTCAAGTGGCGTGTTATCTATACGCATTTTGAGCTATCCGCGTGTATGCGTGTATGTCTACGCTGTTAAATGTCCGAGTGATTCCGCACATATGTACACGCTGTTAAATGTCCGAGCGAAACAAAGCAAAATGTAGATCTACATCTAGGGAGCGAATTATTATTATTATTATTATTTTTATTTTTATTTTTTCCTAGGATGGTAGGGGAAGATGGAAAAAAGATGGAAAAGATTTACACATTAAAGGCTATTAACCCCAGTGACATACATACGCCATTTCATGAGATCAAAATGAACAAATATTTTTCCGACTCAATTCGTTCATTTTGTTCGTGGAATGAATCAAAAGACTCGAAAAAAGGTTTGTTCAATTTGATGAACGAGTTCGAACGGGAGAGTCACGAACGAGCATTAAAAAACAGAGCAAGGCGAGCATTTGTGCTTATAAAACTTAAACTTTGTTATCTTAAATGATTGTTTCGCTAGATAAGATCTTGAACAGTTTGCACTGAAACTGTCTTTTGGACCTTGAACTGTTTGGTTCCCATTAAAGTCCATTATATGGAGAAAAATTCTGGAATGTTTTTATCAAAAACCTTAATTTCTTTTGACTGAAGAAAGAAAGACATGGACATCTTGGATGACATGGGGGTGAGTAAATTATCAGCAAAAGTTTTTTTAACTAACATAAGTTAAGTTAGTTAGTGGTAATCACTTTTACTTTTCAGTATCATATTGACCAATCTACGTTTTTATGTAACTGACTTTAAAAAGTTATTTAGTGTCATGAATGTAAGATCTTACTGATTTATGAATGAACCGCTCGCTTTAAAATCTTCCCGGTCTACTGACATTTGTTATGAGTGACATCCGCCTCAAACGTATAACTTTCATTAACTCTACAATTAGTAAATCCACTTCACCAGCTAATTACTCTTCGACAGCGATGCCATACAAATATACAGAGCGACCGCAACAAGTTCAAACACAAATGATGTGCGCTTGGTTTCTCTGACGCACAAGTGTGACTCGGTTTTTAAAATATAAATATCTTCCCCCATCATCCTTGTTTAAAAAAGCAAAAACGTGCTGATAATCGATGTCACAATTAAATCTCATAAGCACGGACACACCTGCACATTGGAGACGGATGCTACGAGTATCAATCATCCTGACCTCCTTCTATCTTTTCCTCTGTCCTTGATTCACTACGCTCTTATGCAACACAGAATGTGTGCCTGCCGCCATATGACATCTTACTGATGGCGTGTGTGTGTGTGTTTGTTTGTGAGTTATTTCGAGCAGCAGCATCAATGCAAGACCTGTCAGTGTAGGAGGGTTAATAAGCCTCGAGACTTCAGAGCGTTTCGCTTTTCCTCGGTTGAGATTTGTTCCTGTGCTGGTGGAGGGGGGAGCGAGGCATGTTGTGCTTGGGGATTTTTGGTACACGTTGCTTCAAACAGCATTAACA
This sequence comes from Pimephales promelas, assembly GCF_016745375.1. Next base: position 2,596,954 of record NW_024121432.1, read on the forward strand.
GCAAACAGGATATGAAAGATGAAGTCTGAATGCGCCACGACAAGCGGTGGGAGGCAACGTTGGGTCTGATGTGTCTCGGAAAGGCTCCGGGCCCTTGTTGTCGACATGGCTGGAGAGCGAGTGTGTTATATAGGTGTTGATCCCCCCTTGTGTGGCTGTTAGATTAAATCTGAACACAGAATGGAGAAAAAAGTATGGGTGAGAGCAGACTGGACATCGAAACTTTTACTTTGAGCGGTTTAAGTTTGAAAGGACACATGATATGCAAAATAAAAGTACCAGATTAAGTAATTTCTCAATTATTTCCATGATCACACAGCACATATTTGTATTTTACCCTAGAAAAAATCCCCCAAAATGTATTTTTAGCCATTATTTTGTGTTTCTTTTTCTTTTGCTTTGGGAGGTTGTTCTAGATCATTTCTTCAAGATGTGTGCTGTTTAAAGTTTTTTTTTTTTACCCATATTGAAAATGCTTTGAAACTGTAGGATAACCCATATCAAAAATATTATTATGTGAAAAATAAGTGTACCAGAAGTTGTAGTTCAATTATGTCTGTGATCACACAGAACTTATATTTGAATCCCTCAAATGTGTCTTTTTAACTGCTTCTTTCTTTCTATGCAGGTTTTCTAGATGATTTCTTCAAGACATTTGCAGTTTGATGCCATTTCCTGACCAGATGGGATGCAACAAAAGATTCCAGCAAGTTTTTTTTACCCATATACTGAATGTGAAAATGCTTTGAAGTCCATGAAACTGTAGGATAACCCATATCAAAAATAAGTGTACCAGAAGTCGTAGTTAAATAATGTCTGTGATCGCAACTTAGGCTATATTTGTATTTTCCCCCAAATGTGTCTTTTTAGTTGCTCTTTTTTTCTATGCAGGTTTTTCTAGATGATTTCTTCAAGATATGTGCAGTTTGATGGGATTTTCTGACCAGATAGGATGCAACAAAAGTTTCCAGCAAGTTTTTGTTTTCATCCTCACTGAAAGCAAAAATGCTGCAAAGCAACAATGTGAAATTCACATACCTGTAGGGTATTTGACACTTAAAGGGATGCTCGTTTTTTCATATTGAACTATGTTATTCTCTTAACTAAGACGAGTTGATGCATACCTCTGCATACCTTGAGTGCGTGCACTCAATCGCGCGAGACACTTTGATGGCGCTTAACTAGCCCAGGTCATTCAATATGGGCCAAGCAGAGAAGCGACCAAACACCTCCACGTTTTCCCTATTTAAATACAGTTACATGAGTAGTGTAAAATAAAACGTTTGAAAGGAATATTATGTGACTTTAAAAATAACTTTTTAAAGTCACAATAAAACGTTGTTCCATAAAAAGTTCTTAGTTAAGGGAATAAGATAGTTTAATATGGAAAAAAAAAAACGGTGGAGTATCCCTTCAGTGACCGACCTGTTCAATGCCACCTATGTGCTTTTTATTGAATGACATTTTATAGTGGTCTATTTTTTATTAGCATTGAACAGATAGAATACCACAAAATTCAACAATACAAATACCAAAAAGGCCTAAAGGGTTTTAATAAAAAACTTTAAATATAATAAATAAAAATAATAAAAAAAATAAGTAAAACATTCTCACTTTTACTACACTCTAAACAATGCTGGGTTGTTTTAACCCAAAATTGGGTAAAATATGGACAAACCCAAATGTTGGGTTAAAATTTTAACACAACATTTGAGTTTGTCCATATATGACCCAAATTTGGGTTGAAATAACCCATCATTTTTTAGAGTGAAAGAACAGGCAAATACTACATTGCAAAATCAACAACAACAAAAAAAAAGCTTTATAAAACGGATAGTTCCAGTCATTGATTCTGATTCCTCGTTCAAAGTAAGGAATAATTGATGACGGGCGTTGAATTATTTGAAAAATAACGCACACCCGAGGCGATAATGCTTGAGTGGGAGAGCGGGAGAAAGAGAGTGTGCTTTCCATAGGCTACATATTTATTTGCTTGTAGTCTGTAGGACCTTGAAATAACTGAAATCATTTGGCGAAGTGATATGTAACTGTAATGCGTTCAAGGAACTACTTTGCCTGAAAATATTTACACCTTAGAACAGCCCTGTAGTATAAGCCATTGAAAATTACTCTTATTGCTTTAGTCTATCTTGTGTTGTGCCTGGTTACATGTGTTTGTTCGGGTGCATAATAATAGAACAAAGATGAGAACACCGCTGTCTAGTTAAAGAGTGAATTGTAGTCATTAATGGCTCATTATTTGAAGGATGTATTAGCCTGCAGACTCTCTGATAGCTTCGGTTTTATACATATGTTTCAGTATGAGCCTTTTGAGAAAGCAACATGTTTATGTATTGCAATATCACCCTTGAATTTCTAAAGTATCTGATCAGTTGCAGAACTTGAGATGTGAAAACAACACAACCAAAGGATCTTTCAGCAGTCTGACATGGACTGACAAAGACATCATTAACTCCCCTCGTTCTTCTGATAAATGTATCCGTCTGAATAGCATTAATATCATGCGGTAGTTCATTTTTTCCACCAGATAATTTAGCTTCTATATTTGTGGTCAGAAATGTCCCGGGGTTTGAGCAGTGAGTAATGGGTGTATTACGAAATCACTGCCGAGTTCATTTGTGCAGCATTTTCTCCTTTTGAAGAAAACTTTCGTGTCAATCTTCATGTTCATAACCAACTTTATGTTGGTTTAAATGATGGCAAATAGACCCAAATAATGTTTCAAATAGCAAAAATCAAAGAGAAACCAGTCTTGTTTGTTACAAATCACCACTGCATTTACAGTCATCTGACATTCAGCAAGGTGTTAAACTAAAGCACTTGCAATGTGTCGTTTGTGTTCCAGCATAGTAATTAGCATATTCATTAGTGCGATTTGCATTGATTAAGTTGATTTATGCAAGTATGTATCAGCAAAAAAAGGAGATGCAGTGCCAGTGAGTTAAATGACAGGTCTACACTCTAAAAAATGCTGGGTTATTTCAACCCAAAGTTGGGTCAAATATGGACAAACCCAAATGTTGGGTTAAAAATCTAATAAAAAAAATGTACAGTTGAAGTTGGGTTAAAATTTTAAATTACATTTTTAACCCAACAATTGGGTTTGTCCATATTTTACCCAATTTTGGGTTAAAACAATCCAGCATTGTTTAAAGTGTATAATTCAACTTAAATTGATCTCAATTATCACAATATCTCATAGACTCAAATTGCAGGGTGTGTCCACTCTTTTAGTTCGGTTCGCTTTGTTTCGTTGGTCCAAACCAAAAAAAAACTCAAATATTTAGTTCTGCACCAATCAGTGTTCACATTAGCATTTTAACACCTAACCTAAAAATACTGAACCTAAAGGCACAGGGATATATTCACAACCTGATTGGTCGGCATTTAGTACGTAAATTTAGCGACAGAACTTACAGAACATCAACGGCTCTGACGCGAGACGCGGTTCTGATGCCTGTACCAAACAAAAGAAAAAAAACAGAGCATTCTGTCCTTTTTAGGGTCGCATCTTGTGACATCATGTCCTGTTTTTGGTTCGTTTTCATGTCTTTGGTCGGTATTGTGTTCATATTTTAATTATTACATTAGTTTGTTTGAAAGCGGATTGAGACTCATCTTTTCAGTGTTCTTCTTGGTCTGCTTGTTTGGTGTACACCAGGGTTCGGATGGCAGCTTATTCAAATGAACCGCACTAACAGAGCACCAGGGTTCGTTTTAATCCAACCAAACATGCCAAGTGTGAACACACCCTTGGCGTAAAGTGAAAATTTAAGAGTGTATATACACTGTAAAAAAAAAATATTTTCATGATTTGTAATCGCAACATTTTTTCTTTTGTCAAATCAACTTAAATAATTTATGTAGTTCAGATAACATAATATTTTGAGTTGAGCTGATTAAATCAATCTCCTTCATTGTATTAACTCAATTTTTCCATTTCAATGAACTTAAAATTTTAAGGCAACCAGGTTACTTCATTTTTTAAGTTAAAGCAACAATATTTTTTTCAGTGTACATGTTACTAGTGCTAATAAGTGTGCACTGTTTTTGTAGCGCGTGTGTATTTTTGGAGTGTGAACGAAGAAGATCATCAACTAGGCACAATCTTTTCATGTCAATACCAGTCTCTCTCCTGCAGAGTAATCTGTAATCAAGGCGAGGGTAGAGAAAGATAGTGAGCATGGGTGGGTGTGTGGATGTCTCGGATAGACGGCGGCTGTGTAAAAGGTTTTTTGGGTGAGTGGACGGCAAACAAGGAAATGATGGTGATCAAGAAAGCAGGAGAGCAGACAGGGGCAGGGAGAGAGATTTAAAGCATGCCTAGACTAAATGCACTTGGGAAATTATGCAAAATTGCAAACCTAAAACAACCAGCAAGCAGCACACCGAGCAGTCGGAATATTTCTAATGAGCGCTAAATTAACGTTGTGATGTCTGCTGATGAATTTGAGACAGACATTAACCTGCAATCAGACGTTCTTTGAAATGAGCCACAGCCGTACCTAGAGAAGATCACAGCTATATTAGCATTTGAGTGTCATGCTAAATGGCTTCATTAATAAAAACCTCTGTCTGATTAGAATGCCGGCTGAAGGAAGCGTTTTGTGTGTGTGTGCGTATGCATGTATTCATCATAAGTATATATTTTTTTACCATTTCAGATTGAAGAAATGGATTTCAAGCGCCACTCAAGTAAGCAACCACACCGTTTTCTTTACTGCATATGCAAAATGAGGGAAAAAACACCCAAACCACGCATGTGGCCACATTTTTCAAGAGTTTGGGGGCTTGCAAACAACCCAAAGAAACTAAATCCTGCACTAATGAGTCACAAAAACACAGAAAAACCATTATTTTCTTGAATATATGGGTTAAAGACACCCAACTTGTGATTTTAAGACACTTTTATCCAAAGTGTACTATCTGGAGTATGTGATGTGTTGCTTAAACATAGTTTAACTATCATTTGCTCACCCTCATGTCATTTCAAACCCGTATGTTGTTCTGTTGAGCACAAAAGAAGATATTTTCAAATCTGTTGAGTCCCATGTTGTTTTGGACCCAAATGGAAAACCCAAAAACACTCTTTAAACTCTTTACACTCTTTTAACTCTTTAAAATAGCAATTTGTAACTATTGTATATTTGGGGGAATTGGTGGATTCATGCAATTTCATTCATATGTTTTTACGCCCCACTGACGGTTAAGTTTAGGGGTGGACGTTCATGCTTACATCTTTCTAAAACTTGTATGTTTCCGTATGAATCAAATTCATGTACGAAGTCGAAAATAGTTACGTTTTCTCAAGAGATCGGGCTGGAACTGTCCCTCATAAAAGTCTTGTGAGGTTCGAACCCATAACCTCATTTCGCTTCCAGCTCAGATCTTGAACCACAAAGCCACATTTTCTCAACCAGTAGCCAAGCGACAACCTCAAAATCTCGACCCTAACCCTAACTTCCAGGTGTCACAGTTTGGAAAAAGCAAACCCACATCCTCGGACACACATATACATCCACTCACCGCCATCGTCCTCGTCGAAGGAGTTCATGCAGGGGAAGTAGATGGCCAGAGCCTCAAAGGACGCGGACAGGCTGATGCGACTCTGTGAGCGCTCCATGTAAAGGCCCGGCGTGGGTGCCGGCGCCGTGTCCGCAGGCTTGGGCAGGCGTGCCTGGGCATTCTTCACGCGGAGCACGGCACGCGGCGTCTTGGCTAACTTTCACCGGCCCCTTCGCCAGCCACGAACAAGAGAGAAAAACAAACCCCAAAGCACCCTCGTAAGTCCCTGTGGACCTGGTTTGGGTTCAAGAATCCTGTGAAGATATAATGTCCAGACTTCTTCTGGTGTCTGCAAAGTCCTTGTTTTGTTTTGTCTCCGTCCAGGTCTTCAGGACAGAGAATTAGGACGGATGGAGTCTCATCTCAGAAGCTGATGTCTCAGAGCTGTCCTGGATCTGCTTCAGAGAACATGATCTGTTGCTTTTCTGTCTAGCTGATCCCTCACTGGGCTGTGCACTGGATGGATGGATAGCATATAATGCCGTGTGTGAAAGAGAGAGAGGAGGAGAAAGAGAGATGGGATTGAAGAGACAGACGGAGAGAGAGAGAGAGAGAGAGACAGACGGGGAGAAAAGGTTCTTACTATTCCAGCAGTCTGAGGCTGATTCACTTCATTCAGCGCTGAGCTCTTTGTGGAGACAAAAAGGGGGAGGAGGCACCCAAGAGCTGTTGCTGGGATTCAGGATACTAGCCAATCACAGGCCAGATGTCTGGATATGGGCGTGGCTACAGTCTACAGGCACAATAACTGTGGATATCTTTCATCCGTTCACAGACACCGACCGGCTTGCTGACACGGTGAAGTGAAAGCTGGTAGATTTCAGACATGGTTTGATTACCATATGTTTCTGCAAGAGTAAATCACACGCATTTACAAAACACTGCAACAGTTGGCTGTTTATTAAGATGTATCAAATCAATAATGTTTTGAATAAATGCCAAAATAAGTACTCTAATACTCTAACTCCCACACACACACACAAAAATATATATTTTGAGAATTTCACACAAAAAAAGGAATTATTTTTACTGAATGTAAATGTTTTTATTGACAATAATACATTTAAATAATAAATGAGGTTAATACAAAATTTGTACTCGTCCACCAGTTTTTTAATTTTATTTTTAAAATACACACACAATGTTATTTTCTAACTAGTTTTAGTTGTCAACTAAAGCTATTCATTTTAATTTATTTCAGCTTAATTTCAATCAAGGAATTATGTGATGAAAGGCAAGTTGAAGAAATAAAAAAAGTTGAAGTACTAACATTTGAATAAAAATAAATCTAAGCTCAATAGAAAAAAAACAGAAATTAATAAAACTGACGAAAGCACATCATTTTGATATAAAAGCTATAATTCAAACTAATAAATACTATAATTTTATGTAAATGATAAAAAAAAATCTAAACCATCTACTTTAGTGGGACTTCTTTTCTAGTTTTTAAAAAAAATATTTTTGTTAATATTATGCTTGCTACCCCTCTATTTTCATGGTCTTATATTACCTAGTAGCCTCTATTATGGTTTTACATTAAAAACAACAGTGCTAAAACAGTTATTAGCTGATTACATACAAATGGTATTTGACACTGAACATGAATATCAGTCAGTGAAACATCGTCATTATGCTCCATGTGAAATATAGACCAGGTTTACCTGTTTTATATGTAGGCTACCTTTCATTTGTTTTTAAAAACTGAAGAATGGCAGCATCCATGAACAGGCCTGTTGCATTTGGCTCAATCATTGTATGTTGTAGATTGAAGTAAATAGCAACAAAATGACAGTAAAACCACCACATTTGTTAGAGAATAACCTCTGATGATTGGCAATTTAAACATAGCTATTGACAGCACCCGTGGGCTTCAGCCTGTATTGAATTGTACCTTTAAGAAGCGGAATAAAAGAACGACTCTGCTGGCTGAGAACAGTCATCTTTCTTCTGTGTGTCTGGCAAGAGAGGCTAAGTGTGTGTGTCTGTGTGTGTGTGTGCGCGCTGAAAATGTCACCTGTGCCACCTCAATGAACAATCACAACTCTACTGCAAATAATAAACGCAGAAGCATCACTCATATTTATGAACGCCTCATAACCGATGCTGACAATCTCTGCCTCTCTCGAACTGCTTCCTGTCAGTTTTTGAATAGATTTATGTATGATTTAGCCTCAGCAGGGTTGCCAAAGTGCATCAGATCGCATGATAACTCTCATTTATTTACTATATTTTACAATTTTAAGACAAATTTGTGGTTGCTGGATTGCGCTAAGGTTTTCTGAGTGTCTGTTAGCACACACACACACTGCTATGTATAGTCAACGCATTCTCACCCCAAGGCGTCACCTTTGACCATGCTTCAATATCTAACTGACGCTAAAGGAAAGCGTCAGTTAGAGGACGCGGTTAGGTTTAGGTGTGGGGTGGGGGTAGGGTACACGCGATCCCAGGGCATCATCTTACTGACGCTAAAGGGCGCCTAAAGCGTCACATATTGAAGCATGTCCAAATGCTTCCCAAGGCGTCAGTTAAGTGACGCCTTGGGGGTGAGAATGGGCTGGTATAGTTGCAAAGAAATTTTAAGGAGATGTTGCTAAGATGTTTGACTTAACAAATTCACATATCACAATGATAAATGTTGTATTTCAAGTACCTCTATTATCACACTGTACCATGTTACTGTCATAGTAAAGTTTTATAAAGGTAAATATTTAGTCACTATAAAACAAAGTACCAAAAAGTAACTCGCCATTAGTTTTGAACATGTAGTAATCTTGGAAGTACCTTGAGCAGACATAAAATACAATATAAATATACTAATATATAAATGAAGAGTTCAGATGCAAAAGCCTCTAAGTGCCATTTGAAATTTTCTTCTAGAATGATCATTTTTATCAAGCTTGCATATTTAAGTTCAGTGATTTCACTTAAATGGCAATGATAATTACCTATTAATTGTTATTTAAGTGAAAGTACTGAACTTAAATATACAAGTTTGATAAAAAAAAAATCATCATTAAAAAAGAAAATTTCAAATGGCATTTAGAGGCTTTTGCATCTAAACTCTTCAAATATTAGATGAAAAAAATGAAATGTTGTTTTGACAACTAACTAAAAATTGAGTTGTAATACTAAAATTGAAACAAAAATAACTTCAAGCTAAACAAAAGTGACAAAACCATATAACAAAATTTTTAAATAAAATAAAATTAAAGCTAATTCTAAATATTCTAATATCAATAATAAATTATGCTAAAATAACATTGCCTTGGAGTATCAAGGAACGAGACCATCACTAAACCACAGACCAATAAAGTAATTTACATATTATGAATATCAGGGATGTGATTGTGCGAGTGAAAAAAGCAGACTTTTTTTAAGACCCAGTGTAAAGCACTTTTTGTTCACCTGAATCAGCCATTTACTGCATGAACTACCGGGAACTGGAATATATTTAACAGCTATAATTTATTTCTAGTATACAAGAGGACATCTTAACATCTTTGGGGAAAAATGTAGGGGCGATAAGTGCTATTCTGTAAATAAAGCGACTGTGCTTCCAATACCGATCAATCTCATTCAGTAAATAAAACTTGAACCTGAACCCACAAAAGGCCTGAAACAGTGTAACAAAATTGCACAAACATGCATTACTTCAAAATATTTTTTTAATTACTGATCTGCATGATTCATGTGGGTCATGATTTTAGGCCGAAATAACCGGAATTTCGGATTAATCTGAAAGAATCACATCCCTGAAGTTTGCTGTGTGTGTGTTCTTTTATATATGGTTCATGAGAACACAAATGTATAATGAAAAGGGTATTAGAACATGAACATGGTTTAAACCAAATGGCTTAAAATTAATTGAAATACAAAAAAAAAAAAAAAAATACGTAGGGTTAGTGTAAGGGGATATATTAGACAGTTTAAAAGCCATTACGTGTGTGTGTTAAGAGTTGTCTCGTATCGTAGCCAATAGCAGTTGAGTTGGTTCTTGTTCAGTGCTTCACTGACCTTTTACCATGTTGTTCCTCCTACCAGCAGGACCCAGGGGAAAGGGGCCGTCTCATGGTGATGACATATTAAGTGCGAGACATCAATGAAACCTGACAGATGCTGGGAGTTAAAGTGAACACAAGTTTGTGTTAGAAGGAGACAACATACGGGAGGAAGAGAGAGAGAGAGAGAGTTAAATTAGGGCTGGATTGTTCTCTCCTTCCAAGAAACAAACAACATGTACTTGCTACAGTCGACACCCCTTCTGTTCAAAGCCCCTTCTACAGAAACCCATTATCATGATGATATTCCAAAAGAGAATTACCATGGTAATGTGTTTCTGTGATGCCCAGAAACCATCTTGCTCTATTATATGATAGACATTATTAAAGGTCTGTACAAGTTCATCAACCTCCCCAAAAATTGACCCACACTGTTTTTTTTTGTTTTTTTTTTTTTTTTTTACAGGTACTGTAAAAGTCAGTATTTTTTTCAGAATTTTTCCGTTTTGTCGTTATACAGTAAATGTCTGATTACATGTCTGGTCCATGATTACATTTACCGGTAATTGCTTGTATTTTGGTTTTACATCAATTTTATGTTTTTTTTTAAAGGATACAGTCTGTATTTTTAGAGGGTTGTGTGTAATTTGACATAAATATTAATGATAAGGGTGGAAAAGAACAAGGAATTACTTTATTCTAATGAACCAATGGAATCACCCATTGCATAAACTCCCACTCATACAAGTCTGGAGAATCATGACTGTTAACGAAGAGGGAGGGAATATCATTAATTTGCCAAAATCTGTAGAGTACAAAAAGACCAAAGGGCAGCATCTCAACAGTGTGACTAGCTGTTGAACAATGGCAGGAAGTTGGTATGCTGTGTGGTCTCTGGCACTTTGTGTTTGGTTTGGTGCTTTCTGTCATGCTGTTCCAAAGTGGAGTAATCTTCCCCAGAATCCTCAATCTCTGATGTTCCAGCAAACTGACCAGCGGTTTCAACAACCAGTTCAACAGCAAGCTAGTCAACAGTTTCCTCAGTCAGTTCAACAGCAAGCTAGTCAACAGTTTCCTCAGCAGTTTCAGCCTAAGCAGCCAGTGGCACAGACCGAGCCCCTTGATAAATGTACTGTAGCTGATTATGAGCAGATCCAATGTGGTCCACCTGGTATCAGTGGTGCTGAGTGTGCAGCTATCAACTGCTGCTTTAACGGACAGCAGTGTTACTATGGGAAGGCAGGTAAGAGTGTTGAGTCAATGTAAAGGTGTTCATGTAAAACTGATCTTCAGCAATAACCTGCTCTTGAACCTTGTTTCAGTGACCGTCCAGTGTATAAGAGATGGTCAGTTTGTGGTAGTGGTGGCTAGAGACGTTACGCTGCCTCGGTTGAGCCTGGATTCAGTCCGTCTCCTGGGTGGAAATGATCCAGCTTGCAGTCCTGTGGGATCCACACCTTTCTTTGCTATATATCAGTTCCCTGTCACTGCATGTGGCACAAGCATGATGGTGAGTAACTGCTTGTGGCTTTTTTTGTTCTGCATGGCTTGTAATATGGACTGGATGCCAACGGTTACTATTTGCAGGAGGACAGTGGATATGTGGTGTATGAAAACAGAATGACCTCCTCTTATGAAGTGGGTATGGGACCACTTGGTTCCATCACAAGGGACAGCCATTTTGAGTAAGTGATTCATGCTTTATCACAAATGTTACCCCTGGACAAATGCTACAAGCTCACTGTTTGTTGTGCAGGCTTCTCTTCCAGTGTAGGTACTCTGGTACTTCGGTGGAAGCTCTGGTTGTGGAGGTCAACACTGTTCCTCCACCTCCACCGGTAGCTGCTCCTGGACCCCTCAGAGTGGAGCTTAGACTGGCAAATGGTCAATGTGTCACCAAAGGCTGTGCTGAAGGTAAGTGTTTGTCCCAAGTATGCCTAAAGCCTTTCTAAAACTCCAGTTTTCAGCAGTTTCAAGTTAAACACTGTTCTTCCTCAGGGGATGAGGCGTACACCTCCTACTACAGTGAAGCTGATTATCCGGTCACAAAAGTCTTGTGGGAACCTGTCTATGTTGAGGTGCGCATTTTGGAGAGGTCTGACCCCAACATTGTCTTGATGCTGGGACATTGCTGGGCGACATCAACCCCTAGTCCACTCAGTCTACCCCAGTGGGACCTTCTGGTTGATGGGTGAGTAAGGCCAGTCTTTATCCATCTAGTGTGCTGTAAGGTGTTTCTGACTGCCTCTTTGCCTTTCAGGTGCCCTTACCGGGATGATCGTTACCTGACCACACTGGTTCCAGTGTCTGGATCATCTGGTCTTCAGTTCCCAACCCACTACAAGCGCTTTGTTGTGAAGATGTTCACCTTTGTAGATCCAGCGTCACTGGCTCCTCTGCAGGAAACGGTACAGTACCCAGTGTGTCAGTTTTCAACTGTCTCTTGGTTCGTAATGCCAGCTTTGGTTCTCGTCTCAGGTCTTCATCCATTGCAGTACAGAGGTGTGCCATCCCTCTTCTGGCTCTTGTCAGCAAAGTTGCTCCAGGCGAAGTCAGTGCTTCCTGTTATTTAAATGGTTTAATTTAGCTTGTGACTTTAAAAGTTGTGGGAGTGTTAATTCTGTTTTTTTTTTCTTGCACTTTTAGGAAGGGCCGTTCGTGTAAACACTACCACTTCTGGCCAAACTGTGGTTTCTAGTGGAGAAGTGAGACTGATTCTATGAGTGTTTAATAAATGATATCAAACCTTGAACTTGTCTGACCACATTTTTTGCAATGCAACCAACATGAAATTGTTCTTTTATTTGGTATGTTGAGGACAAATGTTCTAAAATCTCCTTTCCATTGTCGTAGGGGAGAAACCTCTATGGGAGGCAGGTGGATTATTAAAGCACCTGGTAATTTGTTCTCATTGGTTCTTGCCGATGCTCAAATGTGCTGTAACACTAGAGCCCCTTTCACACAGTGCATTGATCCTGGAAAATTGCCATAAAATTGTTAGTGCCTTCTGTGCGCATGTAAACACATCCTGGGATTGATGCCGGAAGCAATCCCGGAACGTGCCTTGTGTGAACAAAACCCAGGACCAATGATGTAAGGGGTGTGTGGCTGAGATAATTTGTCAGCTTGGTGGAATGCTATGCAATGTGTTAGTTTATGGTTGCATAAGGGAAAAAAAGAGCGTGGGGTTTTTTTCTTGAGAGAAATCGCAGATCGTAAGAAATCTAATACTGTGGAGATATTAAATTTCTTTACAGGAATATGTGAATGCACTGACAAATTCTGTAAAATTACTGGCAGTATGAATGACCCAAAATCAAGCTATCCTGAGATGCATTATCTGTATTTTTTCTGGAATCTTTGTGTGAAAGGGGCTTAGGGTCCATTCTAGTATAGCCAACGAACCAACTCGGACCTCGGATTTGAGGTCACGTCCACACTTTGAGCGTTCTCTTAAGTTTTGCGTGTCCGAGTTGGAGAAAGCTGTTATCATGGTAGCACTGGCTGAGTACCAGGCATTTACATTTAAAAAAAAAATATTATGACTGCACCTAATCAAAACGCAGCTATTTGAACTTGAAAATGTCTTATGTAATGTTTTTCATGTTAATCTTCTGTTAGCAACGCTAGCATGTTAGTAATTGCACTCACAACAACCGATTCCCATATCCACAGGGAACGCAGTAATACGAGTGATTATAATTGTCATTTAAAATACCAAAGCAGTTCAAAAACAATGAAAACAATTCATTCTTACAAGTCACAGGGTGCAGCCATCTTGAATTCCGAAACGGAATTCTTGCTCGGTGGTCTCACGGTTGTCCGACGTCTGAGAGGAGAAATCCAAGGAAAGGGGGCGTGTTGCTAGGCGACGTCTGTCGTCCGATTCGGATCTCCGAGTCGGATGGATAATAGAACGCACCATTAGACCGAAGCTCACTGGTTCTTGCTGAAGCTCAAATGTGCTGCATAACACATGAGAATGAATATTTGTTTTTGCTGAAGCTCAAATGTGCTGTATAAAACTAGAATTAACCTCTCTGGGGGTTTTTTTAAAGCTCACACATGCTGTGTAACATGAGAATGAACCTCATTGGTTCTCGAGAAAGCCCAAATGTGCTGAGTGACACCAGTGTATTGCTTTTTCGAACCACAATTGGTTCGATTGATTCGCATTTTACAGATATTTGCTGTAATTTAAAGGTCCACGATTACATTTACAGGTAATTGCTTGTATTTTGTTTTTACATCAATTTTACTTTTTTTAAAGGATACAGTCTGTATTTTAGAGGGTTGTGTGTTTTTTGACATAAATATTAATGATAAGGGTGGAAAAGAACAAGGAATGACTTCATTCAAATGAACCAATAGAATCACCCATTGCATAAACTCCCACTCATACAAGTCTGGAGAAGCCTGACTGTTAACGAAGAGGGAGGGAATATCATTAATTTGCAAAAATCTGTAGAGTACAAAAAGACCAAAGGGCAGCATCTCAACAGTGTGACTAGCTGTTGAACAATGGCAGGAAGTTGGTATGCTGTGCGGTCTCTGGCACTTTGTGTTTGGTTTGGTGCTTTCTGTCATGCTGTTCCAAAGTGGAGTAATCTTCCCCAGAATCCTCAACCTCTGATGTTCCAGCAAACTGACCAGCGGTTTCAACAACCAGTTCAACAGCAAGCTAGTCAATGGTTTCCTCAGCCAGTTCAACAGCAAGCTAGTCAACAGTTTCCTCAGTCAGTCCAACAAGCTAGTCAACAGTTTCCTCCGCAGTTTTCTCAGCAAGTTCAACAGCAAGCTAGTCAACAGTTTTCCCAGCAGTTTCAGCCTAAGCAGCCAGTGGCACAGACCGAGCCCCTTGATAAATGTACTGTAGCTGATTATGAGCAGATCCAATGTGGTCCACCTGGTATCAGTGGTGCTGAGTGTGCAGCTATCAACTGCTGCTTTAACGGACAGCAGTGTTACTATGGGAAGGCAGGTAAGAGTGTTGAGTCAATGTAAAGGTGTTCATGTAAAACTGATCTTCAGCAATAACCTGCTCTTGAACCTTGTTTCAGTGACCGTCCAGTGTATAAGAGATGGTCAGTTTGTGGTAGTGGTGGCTAGAGACGTTACGCTGCCTCGGTTGAGCCTGGATTCAGTCCGTCTCCTGGGTGGCAATGATCCAGCTTGCAGTCCTGTGGGATCCACACCTTTCTTTGCTATATATCAGTTCCCGGTCACTGCATGTGGCACAAGCATGATGGTGAGTAGCTGCTTGCTGGTGTTGGTGTTTTTGTTGTTTTTTTATGCATGGCTTGGAATATGGACTGGATGCCAACGGTTACTGTTTGCAGGAGGACAGTGGATATGTGGCGTATGAAAACAGAATGACCTCCTCTTATGAAGTGGGTGTGGGACCACTTGGTTCCATCACAAGGGACAGCCATTTTGAGTAAGTGATTCATGCTTTATCACAAATGTTACCCCTGGACAAATGCTACAAGCTCACTGTTTGTTGTGCAGGCTTCTCTTCCAGTGTAGGTACTCTGGTACTTCAGTGGAAGCTCTGGTTGTGGAGGTCAACACTGTTCCTCCACCTCCACCGGTAGCTGCTCCTGGACCCCTCAGAGTGGAGCTTAGACTGGCAAATGGTCAATGTGTCACCAAAGGCTGTGCTGAAGGTAAGTGTTTGTCCCAGGTATGCCTAAAGCCTTTCTAAAACTCCAGTTTGCAGCAGTTTCAAGTTAAACACTGTTCTTCCTCAGGGGATGAGGCGTACACCTCCTACTACAGTGAAGCTGATTATCCGGTCACAAAAGTCTTGCGGGAACCTGTGTATGTTGAGGTGCGCATTTTGGAGAGGTCTGACCCCAACATTGTCTTGATGCTGGGACATTGCTGGGCGACATCAACCCCTAGTCCACTCAGTCTACCCCAGTGGGACCTTCTGGTTGATGGGTGAGTAAGGCCAGTCTTTATCCATCTAGTGTGCTGTAAGGTGTTTCTGACTGCCTCTTTGCCTTTCAGGTGCCCTTACCGGGATGATCGTTACCTGACCACACTGGTTCCAGTGTCTGGATCATCTGGTCTTCAGTTTCCAGCCCACTACAAGCGCTTTGTTGTGAAGATGTTCACATTTGTAGATCCAGCATCACTGGCTCCTCTGCAGGAAATGGTACAGTACCCAGTGTGTCAGTTTTCAACTGTCTCTTGGTTCGTAATGCCAGCTTTGGTTCTCGTCTCAGGTCTTCATCCATTGCAGTACAGAGGTGTGCCATCCCTCTTCTGGCTCTTGTCAGCAAAGTTGCTCCAGGCGAAGTCAGTGCTTCCTGTTATTTAAACGGTTTAATTTAGCTTGTGATTTTTTTAAGTTGTGGAAGTGTTAATTCTGTCTCTTCTTGCACTTTTAGGAAGGGCTGTTCGTGTAAACACTACCACTTCTGGCCAAACTGTGGTTTCTAGTGGAGAAGTGAGACTGATTCTATGAGTGTTTAATAAATGATATCAAACCTTGAACTTGTCTGACAACATTTTTTGCAATGCTACCAACATGAAATTCTTCTTTTATTTGGTATGTTGAGGACAACTGTTCTAAAATCTCCGCTCCATTGTCGTAGGGGAAAAACCTCTATGGGAGGCAAGTGGATCATTAAAGCACCTGGCAATTTGTGCTAAAGCTCAAATGTGTTTTAACACTAGAGCCCCTTTCACACAGTGCATTGGTACTGGGAAATTGCCATAAAATTGTTAGAGTTCCTTCTGTGTGAATGTAAACACGTCCTGGGGTTGACGCTGGAAGCAGTCCTGGAACGTGCCTTGTGTGAACAAAATTCAGGACCAATGGTGTAAGAGGTGTGTCGTGGAGATAATTTGTTTGCTTGGTGGAATGCTTTGCATTGTGTTAGTTTATGGTTAAATCAGAAAAAAAGAGTGTGGGCATTGTTTCTACAGAGAAATCACAGCTTGTAAGCAATCTTAAATTCTGTGGAGATATTACATGTCACATCTTGTCATCACATGTCTTAATGGGAATATGTGAATGCACTGATAAATTCTGGAAACTCACTAGCAGTGTGAATGAACCAAACTCAAACTATCCCGAGATACAATTTGTATATTTTCCAGAATCTTTGTGTGAAAGGGGCTTAAAATGAAGCTCACTGGTTTTTGCTGAAGCTCAAATGTGCTGCATAAACTAGAATTAACCTCTCTGGTTTGTGTTAAAGCTCACAAATGCTGAGTAACACGAGAATGAACCTCATTTGTTCTCGAGAAAGCCCAAACAGGCTGCGTAACACCTATGTGTTTCTTTTTCGAACCACAATTGGTTCGATTGATTCGCATTTTACAGATATTTGCTGTAATTTAAAGGTCCATGATTACATTTAGTAATTGCTTGTATTTTGTTTTTACATCAATTTTAGTTTTTTTTAAAGGATACAGTCTGTATTTTTAGAGGATTATGTGTAATAATACATAAATATTAATAATGAGGGTGGAAAACAACAAGGAATGACTTTATTCTAATGAACCAATGGAATCACCCATTGCATAAACTCCCACTCATACAAGTCTGGAGAATCCTGACTGTTAACGAAGAGGGAGGGAATATCATTAATTTGCCAAAATCTGTAGAGTACAAAAAGACCAAAGGGCAGCATCTCAACAGTGTGACTAGCTGTTGAACAATGGCAGGAAGTTGGTATGCTGTGCGGTCTCTGGCACTTTGTGTTTGGTTTGGTGCTTTCTGTCATGCTGTTCCAAAGTGGAGTAATCTTCCCCAGAATCCTCAACCTCTGATGTTCCAGCAAAGTGACCAGCGGTTTCAACAACCAGTTCAACAGCAAGCTAGTCAACAGTTTCCTCAGCCAGTTCAACAGCAAGCTAGTCAACAGTTTCCTCAGTCAGTTCAACAAGCTAGTCAACAGTTTCCTCAGTCAGTCCAACAAGCTAGTCAACAGTTTCCTCAGTCAGTTCAACAAGCTAGTCAACAGTTTCCTCAGTCAGTCCAACAAGCTAGTCAACAGTTTCCTCAGCAGTTTTCTCAGCAAGTTCAACAGCAAGCTAGTCAACAGTTTCCCCAGCAGTTTCAGCCTAAGCAGCCAGTGGCACAGACTGAGCCCCTTGATAAATGTACTGTAGCTGATTATGAGCAGATCCAATGTGGTCCACCTGGTATCAGTGGTGCTGAGTGTGCAGCTATCAACTGCTGCTTTAACGGACAGCAGTGTTACTATGGGAAGGCAGGTAAGAGTGTTGAGTCAATGTAAAGGTGTTCATGTAAAACTGATCTTCAGCAATAACCTGCTCTTGAACCTTGTTTCAGTGACCGTCCAGTGTATAAGAGATGGTCAGTTTGTGGTAGTGGTGGCTAGAGACGTTACGCTGCCTCGGTTGAGCCTGGATTCAGTCCGTCTCCTGGGTGGCAATGATCCAGCTTGCAGTCCTGTGGGATCCACACCTTTCTATGCTATATATCAGTTCCCGGTCACTGCTTGTGGCACAAGCATGATGGTGAGTAACTGCTTGTGGCTTTTTTGTTCTGCATGGCTTGTAATATGGACTGGATGCCAACGGTTACTGTTTGCAGGAGGACAGTGGATATGTGGTGTATGAAAACAGAATGACCTCCTCTTATGAAGTGGGTATGGGACCACTTGGTTCCATCACAAGGGACAGCCATTTTCAGTAAGTGATTCATGCTTTATCATTAATGTTAATCCTGGACAAATGCTGCAAGCTCACTGTTTGTTGTGCAGGCTTCTCTTCCAGTGTAGGTACTCTGGTACTTCAGTGGAAGCTCTGGTTGTGGAGGTCAACACTGTTCCTCCACCTCCACCGGTAGCTGCTCCTGGACCCCTCAGAGTGGAGCTTAGACTGGCAAATGGTCAATGTGTCACCAAAGGCTGTGCCGAAGGTAAGTGTTTGTCCCAGGTATGCCTAAAGCCTTTCTAAAATTCCAGTTTGCAGCAGTTTCAAGTTAAACGCTGTTCTTCCTCAGGGGATGAGGCGTACACATCCTACTACAGTGAAGCTGATTATCCGGTCACAAAAGTCTTGCGGGAACCTGTCTATGTTGAGGTGCGCATTTTGGAGAGGTCTGACCCCAACATTGTCTTGATGCTGGGACATTGCTGGGCGACATCAACCCCTAGTCCACTCAGTCTACCCCAGTGGGACCTTCTGGTTGATGGGTGAGTAAGGCCAGTCTTTATCCATCTAGTGTGCTGTAAGGTGTTTCTGACTGCCTCTTTGCCTTTCAGGTGCCCTTACCGGGATGATCGTTACCTGACCACACTGGTTCCAGTGTCTGGATCATCTGGTCTTCAGTTCCCAACCCACTACAAGCGCTTTGTTGTGAAGATGTTCACATTTGTAGATCCAGCATCACTGGCTCCTCTGCAGGAAACGGTACAGTACCCAGTGTGTCAGTTTTCAACTGTCTCTTGGTTCGTAATGCCAGCTTTGGTTCTCGTCTCAGGTCTTCATCCATTGCAGTACAGAGGTGTGCCATCCCTCTTCTGGCTCTTGTCAGCAAAGTTGCTCCAGGCGAAGTCAGTGCTTCCTGTTATTTAAACGGTTTAATTTAGCTTGTGACTTTTAAAGTTGTGGAAGTGTTAATTCTGTCTCTTCTTGCACTTTTAGGAAGGGCTGTTCGTGTAAACACTACCACTTCTGGCCAAACTGTGGTTTCTAGTGGAGAAGTGAGACTGATTCTATGAGTGTTTAATAAATGATATCAAACCTTGAACTTGTCTGACAACATTTTTTGCAATGCTACCAACATGAAATTCTTCTTTTATTTGGTATGTTGAGGACAACTGTTCTAAAATCTCCGCTCCATTGTCGTAGGGGAAAAACCTCTATGGGAGGCAAGTGGATCATTAAAGCACCTGGCAATTTGTGCTAAAGCTCAAATGTGTTTTAACACTAGAGCCCCTTTCACACAGTGCATTGGTACTGGGAAATTGCCATAAAATTGTTAGAGTTCCTTCTGTGTGAACAGGGCCTGAAATTAACTTTTTCGCCCACCGGCCACTGTGGCAGGTGGATTTAAAAATTCACCTGCCACTGAGACTTTTTACCAGCCACCTTTTTTTTTTGCCTCATATTTTGCCTCAAAAATGGCTGGTAAAAAGAACAATGTTGTGAAATTTCTGGGGGTTTTTTTCCTTCACCTTTATAGAAAGGTGAAAAAACCCCATGAATTTCACAATATTGTTCTTTCACTTTCACAAGAATACACATTTAAGTTCTCTCAAGTAATAATAATAACTCTAAGAACATACATTTTTTTTAAATCTTTTTATTCATTGATTTTGACACTCACTCAACATATATAGTATAGGCTATATAGTATATACTCAACAGATAGACCTACCGCAGCTCGTATGTAAACAAATCACACGCGGCTGTGTTGATTGCTGATTTAGTCACGTAGACAGATCCTGACAGCTTTTAGTTACAGCGTTCAGGAACCGTTAACTATTAACTAAATTAATATTGTTATTACTGGTAAAGTTACCGGGTACCGGGTATTTTCTCACTGGTTCCCAACTCCCAACACACATCTGTGCAACTCTCATTGTACTGTCGGCTACATCAGCGTTACATTATCTCATCCCATCTCACCAACAGTTTAATACTCGCACATCCAAACATAGTCAGAAAAGGGCCTCGTCTTCTTCTGATCGCATGAACGTTACGAAAAAGTCGCTGTCATAAATCAGCCGCTCACGAACCTTGCCATTGCCGCCAATTGTCCACTTTGTATTCATCTTTTTGTTGGTTGTTTGTTTCAGCTGGCCTCTTTACCCCAGTAATGTGCCGCCACATTTTAGCTAAAGTCAAACGCAATGGCAGACTTAGTTGAAATGTAAAAATCCTTATGAATCACTCAATTCTCATTGGCTACCTGCCAATGTGGCAGGTAGATTGACAGTGTTACCCGCCAATAGAAAAATTCACCCGCATTTGGCAGGTGGTCGGGTGTTAATTTCAGGCCCTGTGTGTGAATGTAAACACGTCCTGGGGTTGACGCTGGAAGCAGTCCTGGAACGTGCCTTGTGTGAACAAAATTCAGGACCAATGGTGTAAGAGGTGTGTCGTGGAGATAATTTGTTTGCTTGGTGGAATGCTTTGCATTGTGTTAGTTTATGGTTAAATCAGCAAAAAAAGAGTGTGGGCATTGTTTCTACAGAGAAATCCTAGCTTGTAAGCAATCTTAAATTCTGTGGAGATATTACATGTCACATCTTGTCATCACATGTCTTAATGGGAATATGTGAATGCACTGATAAATTCTGGAAACTCACTAGCAGTGTGAATGAACCAAACTCAAACTATCCCGAGATACAATTTGTATATTTTCCAGAATCTTTGTGTGAAAGGGGCTTAAAATGAAGCTCACTGGTTTTTGCTGAAGCTCAAATGTGCTGCATAAACTAGAATTAACCTCTCTGGTTTGTGTTCAAGCTCACAAATGCTGTGTAACACGAGAATGAACCTCATTTGTTCTCGAGAAAGCCCAAACGGGCTGCGTAACACCTATGTGTTTCTTTTTCGAACCACAATTGGTTTGATTGATTCGCATTTTACAGATATTTGCTGTAATTTAAAGGTCCATGATTACATTTACAGGTAATTGCTTGTATTTTTTTTTTCATCAATTTTAGTTTTTTTTAAAGGATACAGTCTGTATTTTTAGAGGGTTATGTGTAATAATACATAAATATTAATAATGAGGGTGGAAAACAACAAGGAATGACTTTATTCTAATGAACCAATGGAATCACCCGTTGCATAAACTCCCACTCATACAAGTCTGGAGAATCCTGACTGTTAACGAAGAGGGAGGGAATATCATTAATTTGCCAAAATCTGTAGAGTACAAAAAGACCAAAGGGCAGCATCTCAACAGTGTGACTAGCTGTTGAACAATGGCAGGAAGTTGGTATGCTGTGCGGTCTCTGGCACTTTGTGTTTGGTTTGGTGCTTTCTGTCATGCTGTTCCAAAGTGGAGTAATCTTCCCCAGAATCCTCAACCTCTGATGTTCCAGCAAACTGACCAGCGGTTTCAACAACCAGTTCAACAGCAAGCTAATCAATGGTTTCCTCAGCCAGTTCAACAGCAAGCTAGTCAACAGTTTTCTCAGTCAGTTCAACAAGCTAGTCAACAGTTTCCTCAGTCAGTCCAACAAGCTAGTCAACAGTTTCCTCAGTCAGTTCAACAAGCTAGTCAACAGTTTCCTCAGTCAGTCCAACAAGCTAGTCAACAGTTTCCTCAGCAGTTTCAGCCTAAGCAGCCAGTGGCACAGACCGAGCCCCTTGATAAATGTACTGTAGCTGATTATGAGCAGATCCAATGTGGTCCACCTGGTATCAGTGGTGCTGAGTGTGCAGCTATCAACTGCTGCTTTAACGGACAGCAGTGTTACTATGGGAAGGCAGGTAAGAGTGTTGAGTCAATGTAAAGGTGTTCATGTAAAACTGATCTTCAGCAATAACCTGCTCTTGAACCTTGTTTCAGTGACCGTCCAGTGTATAAGAGATGGTCAGTTTGTGGTAGTGGTGGCTAGAGACGTTACGCTGCCTCGGTTGAGCCTGGATTCAGTCCGTCTCCTGGGTGGAAATGATCCAGCTTGCAGTCCTGTGGGATCCACACCTTTCTTTGCTATATATCAGTTCCCTGTCACTGCATGTGGCACAAGCATGATGGTGAGTAGCTGCTTGTGGCTTTTTTTGTTCTGCATGGCTTGTAATATGGACTGGATGCCAACGGTTACTATTTGCAGGAGGACAGTGGATATGTGGTGTATGAAAACAGAATGACCTCCTCTTATGAAGTTGGTATGGGACCACTTGGTTCCATCACAAGGGACAGCCATTTTGAGTAAGTGATTCATGCTTTATCACAAATGTTACCCCTGGACAAATGCTACAAGCTCACTGTTTGTTGTGCAGGCTTCTCTTCCAGTGTAGGTACTCTGGTACTTCGATGGAAGCTCTGGTTGTGGAGGTCAACACTGTTCCTCCACCTCCACCGGTAGCTGCTCCTGGACCCCTCAGAGTGGAGCTTAGACTGGCAAATGGTCAATGTGTCACCAAAGGCTGTGCCGAAGGTAAGTGTTTGTCCCAAGTATGCCTAAAGCCTTTCTAAAACTCCAGTTTTCAGCAGTTTCAAGTTAAACACTGTTCTTCCTCAGGGGATGAGGCGTACACATCCTACTACAGTGAAGCTGATTATCCGGTCACAAAAGTCTTGCGGGAACCTGTGTATGTTGAGGTGCGCATTTTGGAGAGGTCTGACCCCAACATTGTCTTGATGCTGGGACATTGCTGGGCGACATCAACCCCTAGTCCACTCAGTCTACCCCAGTGGGACCTTCTGGTTGATGGGTGAGTAAGGCCAGTCTTTATCCATCTAGTGTGCTGTAAGGTGTTTCTGACTGCCTCTTTGCCTTTCAGGTGCCCTTACCGGGATGATCGTTACCTGACCACACTGGTTCCAGTGTCTGGATCATCTGGTCTTCAGTTCCCAACCCACTACAAGCGCTTTGTTGTGAAGATGTTCACCTTTGTAGATCCAGCGTCACTGGCTCCTCTGCAGGAAACGGTACAGTACCCAGTGTGTCAGTTTTCAACTGTCTCTTGGTTCCTAATGCCAGCTTTGGTTCTCGTCTCAGGTCTTCATCCATTGCAGTACAGAGGTGTGCCATCCATCTTCTGGCTCTTGTCAGCAAAGTTGCTCCAGGCAAAGTCAGTGCTTCCTGTTATTTAAATGGTTTAATTTAGCTTGTGACTTTAAAAGTTGTGGGAGTGTTAATTCTGTTTTTTTTTTCTTGCACTTTTAGGAAGGGCCGTTCGTGTAAACACTACCACTTCTGGCCAAACTGTGGTTTCTAGTGGAGAAGTGAGACTGATTCTATGAGTGTTTAATAAATGATATCAAACCTTGAACTTGTCTGACCACATTTTTTGCAATGCAACCAACATGAAATTGTTCTTTTATTTGGTATGTTGAGGACAAATGTTCTAAAATCTCCTTTCCATTGTCGTAGGGGAGAAACCTCTATGGGAGGCAGGTGGATTATTAAAGCACCTGGTAATTTGTTCTCATTGGTTCTTGCCGATGCTCAAATGTGCTGTAACACTAGAGCCCCTTTCACACAGTGCATTGATCCTGGGAAATTGCCATAAAATTGTTAGTGCCTTCTGTGCGCATGTAAACACATCCTGGGATTGATGCCGGAAGCAATCCCGGAACGTGCCTTGTGTGAACAAAACCCAGGACCAATGATGTAAGGGGTGTGTGGCTGAGATAATTTGTCAGCTTGGTGGAATGCTATGCAATGTGTTAGTTTATGGTTGCATAAGGGAAAAAAAGAGCGTGGGGTTTTTTT
This sequence comes from Pimephales promelas, assembly GCF_016745375.1. The sequence continues at coordinate 2,620,928 of NW_024121432.1, forward strand.
CTTGAGAGAAATCGCAGATCGTAAGAAATCTAATACTGTGGAGATATTAAATTTCTTTACAGGAATATGTGAATGCACTGACAAATTCTGTAAAATTACTGGCAGTATGAATGACCCAAAATCAAGCTATCCTGAGATGCATTATCTGTATTTTTTCTGGAATCTTTGTGTGAAAGGGGCTTAGGGTCCATTCTAGTATAGCCAACAAACCAACTCGGACCTCGGATTTGACGTCACGTCCACACTTTGAGCGTTCTCTTAAGTTTTGCGTGTCCGAGTTGGAGAAAGCTGTTATCATGGTAGCACTGGCCGAGTACCAGGCATTTACATTTAAAAAAAAAATATTATGACTGCACCTAATCAAAACGCAGCTATTTGAACTTGAAAATGTCTTATGTAATGTTTTTCATGTTAATCTTCTGTTAGCAACGCTAGCATGTTAGTAATTGCACTCACAACAACCGATTCCCATATCCACAGGGAACGCAGTAATACGAGTGATTATAATTGTCATTTAAAATACCAAAGCAGTTCAAAAACAATGAAAACAATTCATTCTTACAAGTCACAGGGTGCAGCCATCTTGAATTCCGAAACGGAATTCTTGCTCGGTGGTCTCACGGTTGTCCGACGTCTGAGAGGAGAAATCCAAGGAAAGGGGGCGTGTTGCTAGGCGACGTCTGTCGTCCGATTCGGATCTCCGAGTCGGATGGATAATAGAACGCACCATTAGACCGAAGCTCACTGGTTCTTGCTGAAGCTCAAATGTGCTGCATAACACATGAGAATGAATATTTGTTTTTGCTGAAGCTCAAATGTGCTGTATAAAACTAGAATTAACCTCTCTGGGTTTTTTTTTAAAGCTCACACATGCTGTGTAACATGAGAATGAACCTCATTGGTTCTCGAGAAAGCCCAAATGTGCTGAGTGACACCAGTGTATTGCTTTTTCGAACCACAATTGGTTCGATTGATTCGCATTTTACAGATATTTGCTGTAATTTAAAGGTCCACGATTACATTTACAGGTAATTGCTTGTATTTTGTTTTTACATCAATTTTACTTTTTTTAAAGGATACAGTCTGTATTTTAGAGGGTTGTGTGTTTTTTGACATAAATATTAATGATAAGGGTGGAAAAGAACAAGGAATGACTTCATTCAAATGAACCAATAGAATCACCCATTGCATAAACTCCCACTCATACAAGTCTGGAGAAGCCTGACTGTTAACGAAGAGGGAGGGAATATCATTAATTTGCAAAAATCTGTAGAGTACAAAAAGACCAAAGGGCAGCATCTCAACAGTGTGACTAGCTGTTGAACAATGGCAGGAAGTTGGTATGCTGTGCGGTCTCTGGCACTTTGTGTTTGGTTTGGTGCTTTCTGTCATGCTGTTCCAAAGTGGAGTAATCTTCCCCAGAATCCTCAACCTCTGATGTTCCAGCAAAGTGACCAGCGGTTTCAACAACCAGTTCAACAGCAAGCTAGTCAATGGTTTCCTCAGCCAGTTCAACAGCAAGCTAGTCAACAGTTTCCTCAGTCAGTTCAACAGCAAGCTAGTCAACAGTTTCCTCAGTCAGTCCAACAAGCTAGTCAACAGTTTCCTCTGCAGTTTTCTCAGCTAGTTCAACAGCAAGCTAGTCAACAGTTTTCCCAGCAGTTTCAGCCTAAGCAGCCAGTGGCACAGACCGAGCCCCTTGATAAATGTACTGTAGCTGATTATGAGCAGATCCAATGTGGTCCACCTGGTATCAGTGGTGCTGAGTGTGCAGCTATCAACTGCTGCTTTAACGGACAGCAGTGTTACTATGGGAAGGCAGGTAAGAGTGTTGAGTCAATGTAAAGGTGTTCATGTAAAGCTGATCTTCAGCAATAACCTGCTCTTGAACCTTGTTTCAGTGACCGTCCAGTGTATAAGAGATGGTCAGTTTGTGGTAGTGGTGGCTAGAGACGTTACGCTGCCTCGGTTGAGCCTGGATTCAGTCCGTCTCCTGGGTGGCAATGATCCAGCTTGCAGTCCTGTGGGATCCACACCTTTCTTTGCTATATATCAGTTCCCTGTCACTGCATGTGGCACAAGCATGATGGTGAGTAGCTGCTTGCTGGTGTTGGTGTTTTTGTTGTTTTTTATGCATGGCTTGTAATATGGACTGGATGCCAACGGTTACTGTTTGCAGGAGGACAGTGGATATGTGGCGTATGAAAACAGAATGACCTCCTCTTATGAAGTGGGTGTGGGACCACTTGGTTCCATCACAAGGGACAGCCATTTTGAGTAAGTGATTCATGCTTTATCACTTATGTTACCCCTGGACAAATGCTACAAGCTCACTGTTTGTTGTGCAGGCTTCTCTTCCAGTGTAGGTACTCTGGTACTTCGGTGGAAGCTCTGGTTGTGGAGGTCAACACTGTTCCTCCACCTCCACCGGTAGCTGCTCCTGGACCCCTCAGAGTGGAGCTTAGACTGGCAAATGGTCAATGTGTCACCAAAGGCTGTGCTGAAGGTAAGTGTTTGTCCCAGGTATGCCTAAAGCCTTTCTAAAACTCCAGTTTGCAGCAGTTTCAAGTTAAACACTGTTCTTCCTCAGGGGATGAGGCGTACACCTCCTACTACAGTGAAGCTGATTATCCGGTCACAAAAGTCTTGCGGGAACCTGTGTATGTTGAGGTGCGCATTTTGGAGAGGTCTGACCCCAACATTGTCTTGATGCTGGGACATTGCTGGGCGACATCAACCCCTAGTCCACTCAGTCTACCCCAGTGGGACCTTCTGGTTGATGGGTGAGTAAGGCCAGTCTTTATCCATCTAGTGTGCTGTAAGGTGTTTCTGACTGCCTCTTTGCCTTTCAGGTGCCCTTACCGGGATGATCGTTACCTGACCACACTGGTTCCAGTGTCTGGATCATCTGGTCTTCAGTTCCCAACCCACTACAAGCGCTTTGTTGTGAAGATGTTCACATTTGTAGATCCAGCATCACTGGCTCCTCTGCAGGAAACGGTACAGTACCCAGTGTGTCAGTTTTCAACTGTCTCTTGGTTCCTAATGCCAGCTTTGGTTCTCGTCTCAGGTCTTCATCCATTGCAGTACAGAGGTGTGCCATCCCTCTTCTGGCTCTTGTCAGCAAAGTTGCTCCAGGCGAAGTCAGTGCTTCCTGTTATTTAAACGGTTTAATTTAGCTTGTGATTTTTTTAAGTTGTGGAAGTGTTAATTCTGTCTCTTCTTGCACTTTTAGGAAGGGCTGTTCGTGTAAACACTACCACTTCTGGCCAAACTGTGGTTTCTAGTGGAGAAGTGAGACTGATTCTATGAGTGTTTAATAAATGATATCAAACCTTGAACTTGTCTGACAACATTTTTTGCAATGCTACCAACATGAAATTCTTCTTTTATTTGGTATGTTGAGGACAACTGTTCTAAAATCTCCGCTCCATTGTCGTAGGGGAAAAACCTCTATGGGAGGCAAGTGGATCATTAAAGCACCTGGCAATTTGTGCTAAAGCTCAAATGTGTTTTAACACTAGAGCCCCTTTCACACAGTGCATTGGTACTGGGAAATTGCCATAAAATTGTTAGAGTTCCTTCTGTGTGAATGTAAACACGTCCTGGGGTTGACGCTGGAAGCAGTCCTGGAACGTGCCTTGTGTGAACAAAATTCAGGACCAATGGTGTAAGAGGTGTGTCGTGGAGATAATTTGTTTGCTTGGTGGAATGCTTTGCATTGTGTTAGTTTATGGTTAAATCAGAAAAAAAGAGTGTGGGCATTGTTTCTACAGAGAAATCCTAGCTTGTAAGCAATCTTAAATTCTGTGGAGATATTACATGTCACATCTTGTCATCACATGTCTTAATGGGAATATGTGAATGCACTGATAAATTCTGGAAACTCACTAGCAGTGTGAATGAACCAAACTCAAACTATCCCGAGATACAATTTGTATATTTTCCAGAATCTTTGTGTGAAAGGGGCTTAAAATGAAGCTCACTGGTTTTTGCTGAAGCTCAAATGTGCTGCATAAACTAGAATTAACCTCTCTGGTTTGTGTTAAAGCTCACAAATGCTGTGTAACACGAGAATGAACCTCATTTGTTCTCGAGAAAGCCCAAACGGGCTGCGTAACACCTATGTGTTTCTTTTTCGAACCACAATTGGTTCGATTGATTCGCATTTTACAGATATTTGCTGTCATTTAAAGGTCAATGATTACATTTACAGGTAATTGCTTGTATTTTGTTTTTACATCAATTTTAGTTTTTTTAAAGGATACAGTCTGTATTTTTAGAGGGTTATGTGTAATAATACATAAATATTAATAATGAGGGTGGAAAACAACAAGGAATGACTTTATTCTAATGAACCAATGGAATCACCCATTGCATAAACTCCCACTCATACAAGTCTGGAGAATCCTGACTGTTAACGAAGAGGGAGGGAATATCATTAATTTGCCAAAATCTGTAGAGTACAAAAAGACCAAAGGGCAGCATCTCAACAGTGTGACTAGCTGTTGAACAATGGCAGGAAGTTGGTATGCTGTGCGGTCTCTGGCACTTTGTGTTTGGTTTGGTGCTTTCTGTCATGCTGTTCCAAAGTGGAGTAATCTTCCCCAGAATCCTCAACCTCTGATGTTCCAGCAAACTGACCAGCGGTTTCAACAACCAGTTCAACAGCAAGCTAATCAATGGTTTCCTCAGCCAGTTCAACAGCAAGCTAGTCAACAGTTTCCTCAGTCAGTTCAACAAGCTAGTCAACAGTTTCCTCAGTCAGTTCAACAAGCTAGTCAACAGTTTCCTCAGTCAGTTCAACAAGCTAGTCAACAGTTTCCTCAGTCAGTCCAACAAGCTAGTCAACAGTTTCCTCAGCAGTTTTCTCAGCAAGTTCAACAGCAAGCTAGTCAACAGTTTCCCCAGCAGTTTCAGCCTAAGCAGCCAGTGGCACAGACCGAGCCCCTTGATAAATGTACTGTAGCTGATTATGAGCAGATCCAATGTGGTCCACCTGGTATCAGTGGTGCTGAGTGTGCAGCTATCAACTGCTGCTTTAACGGACAGCAGTGTTACTATGGGAAGGCAGGTAAGAGTGTTGAGTCAATGTAAAGGTGTTCATGTAAAACTGATCTTCAGCAATAACCTGCTCTTGAACCTTGTTTCAGTGACCGTCCAGTGTATAAGAGATGGTCAGTTTGTGGTAGTGGTGGCTAGAGACGTTACGCTGCCTCGATTGAGCCTGGATTCGATCCGTCTCCTGGGTGGAAATGATCCAGCTTGCAGTCCTGTGGGATCCACACCTTTCTTTGCTATATATCAGTTCCCGGTCACTGCATGTGGCACAAGCATGATGGTGAGTAACTGCTTGTGGCTTTTTTGTTCTGCATGGCTTGTAATATGGACTGGATGCCAACGGTTACTGTTTGCAGGAGGACAGTGGATATGTGGTGTATGAAAACAGAATGACCTCCTCTTATGAAGTGGGTATGGGACCACTTGGTTCCATCACAAGGGACAGCCATTTTGAGTAAGTGATTCATGCTTTATCATAAATGTTAATCCTGGACAAATGCTACAAGCTCACTGTTTGTTGTGCAGGCTTCTCTTCCAGTGTAGGTACTCTGGTACTTCAGTGGAAGCTCTGGTTGTGGAGGTCAACACTGTTCCTCCACCTCCACCGGTAGCTGCTCCTGGACCCCTCAGAGTGGAGCTTAGACTGGCAAATGGTCAATGTGTCACCAAAGGCTGTGCCGAAGGTAAGTGTTTGTCCCAGGTATGCCTAAAGCCTTTCTAAAACTCCAGTTTGCAGCAGTTTCAAGTTAAACGCTGTTCTTCCTCAGGGGATGAGGCGTACACATCCTACTACAGTGAAGCTGATTATCCGGTCACAAAAGTCTTGCGGGAACCTGTCTATGTTGAGGTGCACATTTTGGAGAGGTCTGACCCCAACATTGTCTTGATGCTGGGACATTGTTGGGCGACATCAACCCCTAGTCCACTCAGTCTACCCCAGTGGGACCTTCTGGTTGATGGGTGAGTAAGGCCAGTCTTTATCCATCTAGTGTGCTGTAAGGTGTTTCTGACTGCCTCTTTGCCTTTCAGGTGCCCTTACCGGGATGATCGTTACCTGACCACATTGGTTCCAGTGTCTGGATCATCTGGTCTTCAGTTCCCAACCCACTACAAGCGCTTTGTTGTGAAGATGTTCACATTTGTTGATCCAGCATCACTGGCTCCTCTGCAGGAAACGGTACAGTACCCAGTGTGTCAGTTTTCAACTGTCTCTTGGTTCCTAATGCCAGCTTTGGTTCTCGTCTCAGGTCTTCATCCATTGCAGTACCGAGGTGTGCCATCCCTCTTCTGGCTCTTGTCAGCAAAGTTGCTCCAGGCGAAGTCAGTGCTTCCTGTTATTTAAACTGCTTTATTTAGCTTGTGACTTTAAAAGTTGTGGGAGTGTTAATTCTGTTTTTTTTTTTTTTTCTTGCACTTTTAGGAAGGGCTGTTCGTGTAAACGCTACCTCTTCTGGCCAAACTGTGGTTTCTAGTGGAGAAGTGAGACTGACTCTATGAGTGTTTAATAAATGATATCAAACCTTGAACTTGTCTGACCACATTTTTTGCAATGCAACCAACATGAAATTGTTTTTTTTATTTGGTATGTTGAGGACAACTGTTCTAAAATCTCCCTTCCATTGTTGTAGGGGAAAAACCTCTATGGGCGGCAGGTGGATAATTAAAGCACCTGGCAAGTTGTTCTCATTGGTTTTTGCTGATGCTCAAATGTGCTTTAACACTAGAGCCCCTTTCACACAGTGCATTGATCCTGGGAAATTGTCATAAAATTGTTAGAGCCTTCTGTGTTAATGTAAACATGTCCTGGGATTGATGCTGGAAGCAGTCCTGGAACGTGCCTTGTGTGAACAAAAGCCAGGACCAATGGTGTAAGAGGTGTGTCGTGGAGATAATTTGTCAGCTTGGTGGTATGCTATGCATTGTGTTAGTTTATGGTTGAATCAGGAAAAAAAAAAAGAGTGTGGGCATTGCTTCACAGAAATTGCAGATTGTAAGCGATCTTAAATGCTGTGGAGATATTACATGTCACAGCTTGACATCACATGTCTTTACGGGAATATGTGAATGCACTGACAAATTCTGGAAAATCACTGGCAGTGTGAATGAACCCAAATCAAGCTATCTCGAGATGCACTTTCTGTATTTTTTCCAGAATCTTTGTGTGAAAGGGGCTTAGAATGAAGCTCACTGGTTCTTGCTGAAGCTCAAATGTGCTGCATAACACATGAGAATTGGTTTATGTTAAAGCTTACACATTCTGTGTAACACGACAATGAACCTCATTGGTTCTCGAGGAAGCCCAAACGTGCTGAGTGACACCAATGTATTGCTTTTTCAAACCACAATTGGTTTGATTGATTTGCATTTTACAAATATTTGCTGTAATTTAAAGGTCCATGATTACGTTTACAGGTAATTGCTTGTATTTTGTTTTTATATCAATTTTATGTTTTTTTTAAAGGATATAGTCTATATATTTAGAGGGTTATGTGTAATAATACATAAATGTTAATGATAAGAGTAGAAAAGAACAAGGAATGACTTTATTATTATGAACCAATGGAATCACCCATTGCATAAACTCCCACTCATACAAGTCTGGAGAATCATGACTGTTAACGAAGAGGGAGGGTATATCATTAATTTGCCAAAATCTGTAGAGTACAAAAAGACCAAAGGGCAGCATCTCAACAGTGTGACTAGCTGTTGAACAATGGCAGGAAGTTGGTATGCTGTGCAGTCTCTGGCACTTTGTGTTTGGTTTGGTGCTTTCTGTCATGCTGTTCCAAAGTGGAGTAATCTTCCCCAGAATCCTCAACCTCTGATGTTCCAGCAAACTGACCAGCGGTTTCAACAACCAGTTCAACAGCAAGCTAATCAATGGTTTCCTCAGCCAGTTCAACAGCAAGCTAGTCAACAGTTTCCTCAGTCAGTCCAACAAGCTAGTCAACAGTTTTCCCAGCAGTTTCAGCCTAAGCAGCCAGTGGCACAGACCGAGGGTGCTTCTCAATATCCCTCCTCGTCTCCTCGCTCCTCCGTCCTCCCTCCTATGACCCGGAAACCGATCGAGCTCAGCCATCTTGAAGGACATCTCAATTCTCTAATTGCACCGTGAGGAGTCGAGGATCGAGGAGATAGGAGGCTTCCTGAGGAGTCATAAGCAAGGATACACAGGTGCATCCTACGCGGAACTGTTATACTGACTAAACGTGACGCACGTGTCAATTCTCCTCCCCCTTCACATCGGTCACAATCATTTTAATTTATACTTTACCTTTGCAGTTTATATAAACCACACATCTCAGATATTTCAACAGTATAGTCTATCTTTATTATTATTTATTATGAATTACCAAACTTCAACAACATAAGGGCAGATCCTTTTAGCGCTGCTGATGACACTGTGGAGTGACACTCGAGTGATCAAGAATTCCAATGGATATAAAAAAGCTTTTATTCGATTCCTCTGTCCTCCTTTCCTTTCCTCGCTTCCTTCCCTCACGTCCTACAGGGGGTGGAGCTGAGACGCAAGGAAAGGAAGCAAGGAAAGGAAACGAGGATGCACAAATAAGAAATGAGAAGCACCCCGAGCCCCTTGATAAATGTACTGTAGCTGATTATGAGCAGATCCAATGTGGTCCACCTGGTATCAGTGGTGCTGAGTGTGCAGCTATCAACTGCTGCTTTAACGGACAGCAGTGTTACTATGGGAAGGCAGGTAAGAGTGTTGAGTCAATGTAAAGGTGTTCATGGAAAACTGATCTTCAGCAATAACCTGCTCTTGAACCTTGTTTCAGTGACCGTTCAGTGTATAAGAGATGGTCAGTTTGTGGTAGTGGTGGCTAGAGACGTTACGCTGCCTCGGTTGAGCCTGGATTCAGTCCGTCTCCTGGGTGGAAATGATCCAGCTTGCAGTCCTGTGGGATCCACACCTTTCTTTGCTATATATCAGTTCCCGGTCACTGCATGTGGCACAAGCATGATGGTGAGTAACTGCTTGTGGCTTTTTTGTTCTGCATGGCTTGTAATATGGACTGGATGCCAACGGTTACTGTTTGCAGGAGGACAGTGGATATGTGGTGTATGAAAACAGAATGACCTCCTCTTATGAAGTGGGTATGGGACCACTTGGTTCCATCACAAGGGACAGCCATTTTGAGTAAGTGATTCATGCTTTATCACAAATGTTACCCCTGGACAAATGCTACAAGCTCACTGTTTGTTGTGCAGGCTTCTCTTCCAGTGTAGGTACTCTGGTACTTCGGTGGAAGCTCTGGTTGTGGAGGTCAACACTGTTCCTCCACCTCCACCGGTAGCTGCTCCTGGACCCCTCAGAGTGGAGCTTAGACTGGCAAATGGTCAATGTGTCACCAAAGGCTGTGCTGAAGGTAAGTGTTTGTCCCAGGTATGCCTAAAGCCTTTCTAAAACTCCAGTTTGCAGCAGTTTCAAGTTAAACACTGTTCTTCCTCAGGGGATGAGGCGTACACATCCTACTACAGTGAAGCTGATTATCCGGTCACAAAAGTCTTGCGGGAACCTGTCTATGTTGAGGTGCGCATTTTGGAGAGGTCTGACCCCAACATTGTCTTGATGCTGGGACATTGTTGGGCGACATCAACCCCTAGTCCACTCAGTCTACCCCAGTGGGACCTTCTGGTTGATGGGTGAGTAAGGCCAGTCTTTATCTATCTAGTGTGCTGTAAGGTGTTTCTGACTGCCTCTTTGCCTTTCAGATGCCCTTACCGGGATGATCGTTACCTGACCACACTGGTTCCAGTGTCTGGATCATCTGGTCTTCAGTTCCCAACCCACTACAAGCGCTTTGTTGTGAAGATGTTCACATTTGTAGATCCAGCATCACTGGCTCCTCTGCAGGAAACGGTACAGTACCCAGTGTGTCAGTTTTCAACTGTCTCTTGGTTCGTAATGCCAGCTTTGGTTCTCGTCTCAGGTCTTCATCCATTGCAGTACCGAGGTGTGCCATCCCTCTTCTGGCTCTTGTCAGCAAAGTTGCTCCAGGCAAAGTCAGTGCATCCTTTTATTTAAACTGCTTTATTTAGCTTGTGTTTTTTAGTTGTGGGTGTTAATTCGGTTTGTTTTCTTGCACTTTTAGGAAGGGCCGTTCGTTTAAGCACTAGTTCCGGCCAAATTGTGGTTTCTAGTGGAGAAGTGAGACTGATTCTATGAGTGTTTAATAAATGATATTGAACCTTGACCTTGTCTGACCACATTTAGTGCTATGCTAATGAAATTAGAAAACAAAGGTGTAACTGCAGAAATCAGCAGTCTTTTCAGTCATTGAAGGTCAAGCATGTGGGTGTTGAAGTGAGTTAAGGTTAAATAATAGTATTTGTACATGCAGTATTTTCCTCATTTAAGACTTTTAAGCTAACCTGAATAGCATTTTAAGGTGCACTCCAGATATAATATTCCAAGTAGTACACTTACAAAATGCTGTATAGTACATGGCAATCGTGAACTTAATTTGAACTTAATCAATATTCCTAAAAACCCAATATTTTATGTTGGTGATAAAACTGAGTTATAAAGCTTCAAATCTTTTGTTTTGGATCAATCAGGATTCGTAAAAAATTAGCTTTTTTATCGTCAGACTTGCATATAATAAAAAATTATTTAGTTTTTTTTTTTTTTTTTTTTGTAACTGATATTATAGATATTATAGACTTTAATGAAAATGCTTACTATTGTTTTGTTGAACCTGAACACTTTTTCTGTGTTCTCGTTGCAGTTACACTGCTTTATCCCGCACATATCCACAGTGAAGAGAGCTTTGAAACAGTGAATCATTTTAAGAAGCATTCAGTTCAATTGGTTCGAGTCTGATTCAAGAACAAATGACTCTTATGGAACGGTTATTTTAACTGGTTATTGAATGGCAGCATTTGAAATCGTATACTTCCCTACTATAGTAGGTGAAAAACAGTATGAGATGAACGTATGTCTGAATTCACAGTATTCATGAAAGAGTAGGCAAAAAGTACCACCATGACCTAACAGTTACTTCTAGTGAGATTCTGAAGTTTGTATATGATAAACACTTTACAATCCCATGAGCTCACAAGAGAGGATTTGTGAACAATGAAGAAGTGACACAACGGATGCTGGTTGGTCACATGATGACATTGCGAATGTAGTACTACACGCACTCATACTTTTTTTTTTTTTAGCAGTTGTGAATAAATACTTGTTCAAAATAAGTACCAACTCAAGAGAGTATGTGATTTTTGTGAACTTTAACACTTGATCTCAGGAGTTACTGTTTGAATCAGTGTCACAAAAATGGATGGTAGTGTGGATGGCCTATATATTTTCTGGTCCAATTGTCTGCATTTTTTTATTAACATCCTGCAACTTAGAAGTGGAGCTCAACTGACATCCAGGTCAAGAGGATGTAGGCCATGACACTTTTCATTTTGCTGACTCATTGTCAGTCACCAGAATCTCAGTCCAGAGCGGGAGCCCATGGTTTGCCAAAGCTTTTCAACCTTTAATTACTTAATAGTACTTCGATAAGGGTAATTACAGTAAATATATGGTTATTTGATTAAAAAACAGAAGCCCTTGCTGTGAAAAGTGCCACACACACACAAACCAAAGTGATTGTCGGTTTCTTTTTTGGGCCATGTCGTATTGAGGCTTTGCTTGATCACATCATTTTACCAACCAAGCAAAAAAAAAAAACACTCAGTCTATCACAGTATTGCAAAATCCACTTATCAGATTTACAAAGCACTGTGTCCAAGGGCCAATCCCTCTAACAGCTTTTAATATCAACATAGTGCCACACATTTATCTCTCTTTCTCTGTCTCACCGTCTCTCTTGTTTTCCTATAAATGCTGACTTCCCCTTTCCCCTTTCGTTTTGGCATTTAACTTCAGGTTATGACAAATATTTGTTGTAATGCCACATGGGTCGCCACAGAATTTCTGATTTACACATGCATGCAAACCTACTGAGGTAAGAACTGGGATTAATTCCACAGATTTATGTAATTCCCTGGTGAGCCTGCTTTTGGCATCTTAAAGGGACAGGTCACCCAAAAGTTTTTATTTCATTTTATTATCAACGTTTTATCTATATTATAAATACTAAAACTTATCATATTTATTTTTGTAAAAAAATTGCATTAGTCGTGTATATCTTTAAAAAAGGACTTGTAATCTGTCGCTGTTGATTTGATAGACATGAACCCACAATCATGACCATGGCTGACTGATGCCTGTAAACATGAAACAGACGGGTGCTCTACAGGAATTGAAAGCAAGAGACCAACCTCGATAGTCCGTCTCAGACTGTGTGACATTTAGAGCTGTACATTTAGAGGTAATTTCAGGTGTTTAATGTATATGCACACAGCAGGAGGTGTAATGTCACAGATCATCTCATCCAAGATGCCAAACTGAACCAATTCATGGTTAATGAATTATCCCAAGCTATTCTTAGCCATTCTGCCTACTGAACATACTACTGGAGCTCGCATCAAGTCCAGCTTTTTAAAGGGATAGTTCACTTCAAAATGAAAATTCTGTCATCATTTCCTCATTTGCAACAGTTAACTGGACACATTGACTTCCATATTGTTATTATTTTCCTATGGAAGTCAATGGGTCCAGTTAACTGTTAGCAGTGAACTATCAATTTAACACAATAGTCAAGAAAACATGTTTTTCTGATATCCTTAAAATACAAATTAAACCAAATATGATACATTGTGACAGCTTCCATTAGTAAATGGGTTGCCATTAAAATAAACATCCTCTTTGCGTTGTCAGCGTCCCGAACAGATAAAAACCCTCTTAGGCTGTCAGAGATTTTATTTTTCTTGTTTCATCTCCAGCTTTTTACTTAAACCGTTGATACATGACTTCTTACGTATGTATACTAATTTCTGACTTTATTATGGACAAATATTTGTTTGTTTAATTTTTTTTTTTTTTTGCATTTTTGTTAAAGCTGATTATATATAATAATATATAAACAGTAAAAATAATGGAATATATATAATTCATGAAATAAATTCTAAGAATAATATGAATATTATAATAAATGTTGAAAAGTGTGTAACTTCATATAGAACAAATTTAAAATTTGAAAAAAGGTTGTTCTTTGTAGTTCTTTTTTATTATAAAACCACATCTCTATTTCTTAGTCCATCAAATCCTTTGCTTTTCTTCCTTATTTATCCTGATGTTTATTATGCAACAGCTTTTTTGTTTAGACCCGCATCATTTCAGTTACTGAAACACTGCTTAATTCAGAATCCTGTTGGCTTTCCCATGATTTTTTATGATAATCCTCTAATCTTGTTATGTTGATGGCTGTGTGAGTTGAGCAACATGCACAGATGTAATCTCACCCGTTTACTCCTGGTGTTTGTGTTGTTTCCTAGGCTGCTGATAGTCTGAATGCTGGGCTTCTCATAAAAGGAGCTGCAGAGATTTACTATATGTAAAATTGTAGCTCATGCTCTAAAAAAGTCCCACTTTTAGGTCCCACTACCTTTGGTTGCCACACGAGAGAGTCGACCTATTTAAACACATCCTACACTGAACTGGCTGGGTACAAGAGTCTGGAGGTTAGTCAGTGAGTGAGTTTATATATGTGCAACACAACACTGATAATTGATTGATTGATTGATTCCTTTATTGTCATTGTACTTGCATACAATGAAATTTTTAGTACTTTCCAACATACACAATAAAGAGCAGTAAAGTTCATATTGCAAGTTGCCCATAATTAAATAAAGTGCTTAGTGTTATAATACATACAGTATTTTCTGTGAATGACATGTTACCAAGCAGTCCAAAAAGTCACAAGATTTGTCAATAGTCGCTTTTTTGAAAAAAGTCGATAATGAGGTCTGAAAAGCCTCTTCAACACTGATTATGAAGTGCACAGGTGTGATGTAGTAATATGAGTGAATCTGTGCAGAAATGGACGCAGCGTGTTCTGTCATAATGTTGAGAAAAAAAATCAGCCTTTATCGAGCTCTAATGCGAGTTGCTCCAAAATAGGCCCAGACCACCTGTGTGTTTACATGTGCAATCAGTGCGCCACTCGCTGAGACACACACCGCGCCACAGGACAGCAGCTGCAGCTTTCACATCCTGTGGATAACACATTTGTGAAGCTAGCTGACTTCACTTTCGCATTCTGTTTCAAATTTGGATCAGGCATTTAGCAAAGTATCAAAACAATTTTTTTCTCATGATAATATTTGTAAATATCAATATTAATCATTTTCAATTAATTGATATGTATTTATTTATAGAACATACCTGATTAGAACATCTGGTTTAATGGCACAGAATTATCGCTCTCTTCAGGTTTGCTACACAGTAATTTTACACACTGAGTCTGAGTGTATGACTGCGGATTTTGAAATGCATTGGTCAACCATTCAATCTTTATAGTATGGCTCAATTTGGAATATTCTACTCTTATTATTTCTCCTATATCTTTATATGTCAGAAATAGCAAGAGTAATGTTCAGAATCAAATTGCTAACTACATATTGCATAGTATGTGTAACAGAGGGAAGCTAGTAAGAGCTGGGCGAGTAAACCTCACTCCCCGTGCGACTGATGCAAGAGACTACTATGGCCTTGTAAGTACGCCCGCCTTTTTTTTTTTAGAAACAGTATGCATAACAGAATGTTTTACTATGCATTTATTATTAAAAAATTATTCTGTCATGATTATTTTGTGAATGGCATCTAAAATGTTCATTTTGAATTGTCATGCTGTGCAAAGTGTGCTAAAAAAATAACTTGGCTTTACCAGATATTATTGGCCACAATGGAAATGGAAGGTCAAGTTGAGTGCATTGCATTGTGGGATATAGCATCCCACGCAGTCTCCTCTATCATACTCACATTGTAGTAAATATCGAAGGAAATATTGAGCATATATACTGCAGAAATTGCAGTCCTATTATTGTTAAATCTTTTCAGTATTTGAAATAAAGCTGAAATAAAAATATAAATTATTACATGGAAAAACTTAACTTAAAGAATGTTGCCTAACTACTACTATAATAAATAATCCCAATGACACCAAGAAGGAGTAGCCTTTCCAAAAGTATGCAGAACATGTTTCTACCCTCATAGTGTGTCCCAAAAATCACTGCCCACAAAAATAGAGGGAACAGTTGTGTCAGTCCTAATAATTATTATTTTAATAAAGGGTTGAGGATGGATAAATTACACAAGCATTGTTTTTTAACTGTTTCTCCTCCTTCTCTGCCATTACCTTCAACATTTAGAGAGGTCATCACCTTGCAATCAGGTAGCTGGTGTGTGTGTGTGCGTGTTTCTTGTCATCAAACAGCACAAAGTAATTAAATAGGTACCCAGGAGACACAATTCTCCAGCAGAACGAAATGAGGATGTCTCTGCCGATGTGTCCTTGTGACATCTTTGGTGGAACGGTAGAAGGAAGCGCGAGAGAGAGAGAGAGAGAGAGAGAGAGAGAGGTGGGGAGAGGTACGGCTGCATCTGGATGTTGAGCACTTGCTGATGTTGTGGGATTTGGGAGAGGAGCTAACATAAATCATTCTGGTGTAATTTGCGCTTACACTGGCTGTCTACAGTAAAGGTCGAGCACTCTCTCTCTGTCTTGCTCTTCATGTTGGTGATAGTGAAAAGCAAAGTAGGGAGGAGAAACTGTGGTTTCGTTTGTTGCTGTCAGAGGTGCAGATGTAATAGTCTGGTCTCATTTGACAATGGTTCGTCTTTGAGAGCCACTGTCCTCCTCCAGAACCACTCTCATCTGCACCATCTTTCCCCTTTCACATCTCTAGAAACTTCTTCAGCCGGAAGCTGCTCTTTTTTTATTAATTTGATTTTTTTTTTCTTGACCCAATTCTTTCTGTGCTTTTGTGTTCCACAAATTTTCGTTTTATTAGAACAATATTCTTTATTTTTAAAATGTTCTATCAATCACTGTAAAAAGGTTGCTGTAATTTACTAGCTGGATGCCAGTAAGTTACTGTAAAAGTGTTTACAGCAGCAGTACTGTAATTTCATTTACAGTAATACTGTATTTATATTTACAGTATGAGTACTGTATTTTTCATTTACAGTACAAGTACCATATTTTAATAAATTTACAGTAATAATACTGTATATTGTATTCATGAGTACTGGTTTGTGCACACACTAAAAATCCATATTACTCACAGACTGCACATTTCCACAGAATCATGTTTCAGACTGACCTAGAAAACAGGAATCCACTCATCATCATCCACAGCCGCCTCTACAAAGAGCTCAAAGGAATGTAACCGCCACCTGCCCTTGACATAAACAAAGCCCATTATGATCATAGAGTTCCATATATATATATATATATATATATATATATATATATAGTATTGTTACTGTTGAAAATGTTTCAGCAGTGTCAGCTAGAGGAAGATGCCTTGCAGTACATGTGTTATTCACAGCAGATGCTATGTCTCACAAACACCTGCTAAGGCCACCCTCTCTTGTTCCCGGATAACCTCATTTGTTGGTGCCTGCTCACCTACTGGGTTGGTTTTGAGCACATCCAAGGACACCGATGCATGCAGGCTGACTACCAGAGAGAGTGAAGCAAATAATAACGCAGCCAGCTGTTTACCACCGAGGGCCCAGTACCTGCTGGTATATATGTGAATTAATTTTTCCAGGACATGCTGAGTCAGAAAGCAATTTACAGATGACGTCCCACCACTATATATCTCTGGGAAGGCTGCGGGGCAGATGTGTCTTATGGGATGAGCATTGATGATTTAGATCAAAGATGGATATATAAATATATACGGTATTCTCCATATTGCCCTTAGGGGCTGCTGAATATTTCATTTTGTTTCTTTGCATTGCAAAATCAAAATTGTGGTTTTTATAACAAATTGTATGGGACACTACTGTCCTCACTGTGTTGTGTTTAATGTAGATTTATAAACTACAACAATGCTCCATCCATCATTTACTGCTGACATGCGATGAGTAAAACTACAAAATAGAAAATGCTAATGCAAGAATAAAAACATTCTCCATAACAAAATGACTATTTCAGTTGCTAAAACTTAAATTCCTGTTTAGATTTTATTCGGAATAGGGTTCATTTTGATTGCATTTTTTAAGTAATCTGATTCTAACATCTGACAAATGCAAGTGCAGACTTATTATGTGATGACTTGTGCAGAAACTCTCTGTTCTGTTCCTCACTGCAGTTGCCAACCACAAGTTCTTGGCACTCGTTTTAAGAGTGCCATCGGTTTCCTCCGGTACACATCAACCTAGATTACTGAAAATGGAGCACCCTGCTGCCAGTTAATATAGAAATTGGGGCTCTGAGGACGATGCCGTGTCTTTCATGTCTGATATCCTCGGCTAATCATTAAAACCTGGAGGATGAAGGACAGGCTAAGTGTGTCACTGGTTCACATCCAGAGACGGTAATGTTAAACAAAGAGAGGCTGTATCTATGCTAGACCTAGACTGAACCTGAAGTACAGGTCCATTACTTAATTGAAATCGATCAAATACTTTATAGACTGTAAAGAAACACCAGAGGAGATGCAATTAAGGAAAACTAATGATTTAATTTGTGCTAAGGAGGTTCTTCAGACCTGTTTTTAATACTCCTTGTCACTTATCCTTCAACTTTAATTGTTTTTAAGCCAGATTGTTTTGTATTGATTGTTTCCAGTCTTCAACTGTCCAATTTTGATGAGCTCTTGCAAATTGTAGCCTCTTTTTCCTATTTGTAGTGGAGATGAGTGGTACCCGGTGGGGTCTTCTGCTGTTGTAGCCCATCCGCCTCAAGGTTGTGCGCGTTGTGGCTTCACAAATGCTTTGCTGCATACCTCGGTTGTAATGAGTGGTTATATCAGTCAAAGTTGCTCTTCTATCAGCTTGAATCAGTCGACCCATTCTCCTCTGACCTCTAGCATCAACAAGGCATTTTCGCCCACAGGACTGCCGCATACTGGATGTTTTTCCCTTTTCACACCATTCTTTGTAAACCCTAGAAATGATTGTGCATGAAAATCCCAGTAACTGAGCAGATTGTGAAATACTCAGACACCAACAACCATTCCACGCTCAAAATTGCTTAAATCCCCTTTCTTTCCCATTCTGCCATTCAGTTTGGAGTTCAGTAGATTGTCTTGACCAGGACCACACCCCTAAATGCTATATGAGTAAGTCAAGTATGCTGTATTACACAGCAGCATGTATTACTTGCTCACAGCATGTGTATGCTCTGTAGCAGCAGTTATATTTGCTTTGTTTCAAGACCAAACATGGCAAGCAATACCATGCCAAGCGATCCGAGAGTTGTCTTGACAGAAATAGTCCGAAACAAAAATCAGTAACATATGCCAAAAAAATCCATATGCTTTGCCTGAAATGTAAGCCAATATTTAGCAATGCTCTAACACAGATTCCAAATGTAGAAAGTAACACCCTGGCAACCAATCAGAACACTCAATCAACTGCATAGCAACGTGTTGACAACCACAGTGATTGAGTTTTGCATTAGGCACAATTCACTTTTCCTCGGAAAATCTAGTTTCTCATCCATGTTCCATGCAAAGATGATATATGCCACTCTGCTGTGCTTCACTCCATCCTTTCAATTGTTAGGCTGTCAGTAATTTGTGTTCGTTTCTAACAAGGGAGGGATTAGGAGCTAAAAATGGCATGCTAGCATAAAAGCTATATCATGTGCTAGCATAGTTCTGTTCTCTCTTCATGGCATGCATAGTAAAGAATCTCCACCTCTCTCCATTAGGCAGCTGAACTCTCCAACATGAGAGGCAAACAGTGTGTCTTCTGAGGCTTGAATACAACCAAGAGGAAAAAAAGACTAAAGTGGAAAGTCTGCGTGACTAGGGTCATCCACATTAGGCCTAAATCATAACTGGATGTGAACTTGGAAAATGTCAGTGTTATTATTTGACTGTGCAAAAGCCACTTCCACAATGCTATGGTGTTGTGAATGGGTACCAGGATGTTGCTAAGTGGATGTTAAGGTATTCAGAGTGGATTTAGTGCGTTATTGTGGTTGCCAGAGAAACTAGAGGGCAGCCATCTTTAGAATTTTGTCTTTGAACTTAGTTTTGGTAGCTCATGTATATTTCTATGGCATCGCTGTTGGAGAGTAATTAATTAGCTGGTGAAGTGGATTTACTTATGTTATCATGAGCATTGCAATGTTTGAAGCAGATGTCATATCTAATGCCAGACGGGAAGATTTTAAAACGAGAGGTTTGTTCATAAATCCGTAAGATATTATCTTCATGCTGTGGAAATACAAACCAGAAGACAGAACACAAGGAGCACCATGCATCTAATATATATATATATTAGATTTGAACTTAGGCCTACATTTAGGCTTGAACTGAAACTTGAATGAAAATCAAGATAAAAATATAAAAAGAAAAGCTCATATTAATACATTTAATACTATATAGGTACTAATATAACACGGGTTTGTGTTCCTAACCCTTTGTGCAGAGCTTTCACAACAACAGCAACAATAACACATATAGGCATTTACTTTGTCTGTGATTTATGAATAGGTGACCAAGTCAGCATCAACACATCCTTCCATTGCTTAACAAATAAATCTGCTTGAACATGCCTTGAGCAGGTCTGTATAGATTTCCCTGGAGACTGAGAGCTATTGATATTATTCTCTAGTCCCTACAGGCAACACAGACTCGTCACTGTACAGCAGCCTCTTTTGTGCTGGATTCTTTTTTTTTTTTTTTTTTTTTTTTAGGTTTATTTCAAGATATTTCCATTAAGCTTTCAAAAAAACTGTTTTCCCCTCAATCATATAATTTATACATCTACTAATTTTAGACATTTGGCTTCAGAATGTGTCGTTGATGGGTATTTAAAAGATAAGCTTACATTTTTAATGAGTGTTCATAATAATAAAGACCTTTTTTAAAAATTACCATGTCTTTTTCACTCATCTGGGTTGCTGTCCCAAAATAACCCATCCCTAATTTAGGGTCTGAGTCATATATGATATAGCATCGCTGAAAAGCTTTCAATTGGTCACTGAAACATTCTTTCACGTTGCAGTATCTGTGTAGCCCTCAAACCGTATTCACTTTATAGCCCTTAATCCTGTAATTGTGGGCAAATGTGGGCACAGAGGACTCAGGTGTGATCCTAATTTTTATTTATTATAAATGTTATATCACTGTCTTCGATAAAGTTTTGTCTATCCATTTATGGTGTTTTTTTATTTTGGAAGTATTTTTGAATTTATTTACTTCAAAAATTACCATATTTTCTATGTAAATTATGCTTATTTTTATGTTTTTTTAAACTACATTAAAATATCATTCCAATAAGTGACTTTGCTGTCTTCTGGTGTCTTATTTTAGCTTATTTTAGAATGCTCTAAATTACAGTTTTTCACATTCATTTCTATGAGTGCCCATTTTTGACCCAAATACAAGATTAAGGAGTTTTTTTCACCCACTTAACATTGTAGAATTGAGTCCAAAAAAAATGTGTGTTCAGGAGGCAAACTTAGGAAAAGTAGCCAAGTCTTGTACCCCTTATATCAAGGGAAGTGTTTTTTAAAAACAAATCAAAACTATTTTTCCCACATTTGTACAGAATACGGTTTTAGTTAATTAAACAATATGTTGTTGTTGTTTTTTTCCCAAACAAAAGAAAATAAATCTGGTTATTCATGCATCAAATTTGGTTGCTCTAGTTTGTTGTAGCAGGCCTACAAACGGATGACTGAGAATGTTGTAATTTCTCATATGCATGCATAAAATTACAAAGAGGACATTGTTGGCAAAAAAAAAAAAAAATGCATTAAGGAAGGTTTACTTGCGGCTTGGGATTTATCTCAGTGTGAAAGGTTAAAGGCCATCTTGATCATTGCAAAATTAATGAAGTGAATGATTGATAGCCTGATAGAAACTTTGTTTCTCTGCAGATAATCATAAAATCATTATTACTATTGATTATATGATCCATTATTATTGATAAGCTTTAGAATCCAGGTCTTACGTCATGTCATGTGCTTGAAAACAATCCCAACAGGGACTCCAACTATTTCGTTTCAGTAACATTCATAGAACATTTGCTCAGAGTGTGGTCTTTAATAATTCTCTCAAAATGTTAGAATAAACACATTACATCATCATGGAATGTTTTAGTTAAAAGTTTTTTTTTGAAATGTTAATATTTGTTGCAGAACATTCACACATTCTAAAGTAACAGTTGCACTTATATTTTATAGTGTGTGCACTTACAGTGTAGTTAAAGTAATGGTTAATAAAGGAATAAGGTAAGGTTTTTAGGGGAACAGGACTGTAAAGTAAAGTTAAAATAAGGTTCCCATAATGTTTGCAAAAAATATATAATGAAATGTTCCATTAACGTTCCCATAAGATTTTTTTTTTTAAATATCAAACATTGACTTTTGAAGAGAAAACATTTGGAAATAATGTTGTCACAACTTAATTGGAACATCTAAATGTTCTGAGAATATTTTTTTCTAAGATACATAAATGATATTTAAAAATCTGTCAAATACAAGATTGCAGCTTAAATTCAAAAGGTATTTGCATGCTTATTTTGATGACATTATAAAGCTCTAGCTGAGGTGGAACACAATACAGAAATATCTTCAACATCATTTTCATTTATCATCTGACTTGATTATTATGCATGATGCGATATAGCATGTATGAATGCAAAAGAAATGAAAAGGTTATGTGTCTTCTGTCTTGATATCAAATTACTGTAATTGCATTGAAATTCCTCCTGGAGCAACTCTAGAGTAGATTGTGATCTTAGCAATGCTCTCATTTCGAAATCGCGCCTAATTTGGGGTTAAACTGGCAAACTTTATTCTGTCTTAGAATGTATTTGTAGAATATAACATTTTGTTTAACAAAAGCAACTATACCAGACTGACCTGCTGTAGAGAGATCTACACTACACCCTACTGGTGACTTCTGTGTATGACAAGATCTAGAAGGCTTGATTTGGGGTTTAATGTTATAAAACCCTAGTTCATCAAAAAAAATGAAGATATTTTGAGGAATGTAGGTAACCACACAGTTGATAGTCCCCATTGACTGCCATAGTATGGAGAAAAAAATACTATGGAAGTCAATGAGGCCCATAAACTGTTGGTTATACTGACATTCTTCAAAATATCTTCTTTTGTGTTCAGCAGAAGAAAGAAATTCATACAGGTTTGGAACAACTTGAGGGTGAATAAATGATGACAGAATTTCCATTTTTGGGGGGGTGAACTATCCCTTTAACTGGTTGTCTTATATTGTTGGCCTATTTAAAATAAGGTGAAAAATCTATTTGTTATCGTTGTACTTCAACAAAAATGCACTAAATCTTGATGGCCAAATAATTCTAGAGAATTTGTTGATGTATATTCTTGCCTACTTAAGAGTCTGCACTATTTACAAGTCACTATTCTGAGACATTGATCACTTGACTTTTCCCCCATCAAAGTACAAGAAGCACTTTTGAAGATTATCAAATCAGTTTTTGTTGGCCTATTTAGCCTATCTATTTATTTTGTGACATTGATTTTGACTTCTTTTTTATTTTAATGATTAATTGAACACTTATTGTTTTCTTATTTTTATTAAATGGCTTTTCATATTGTTTTGTATTGGCTACTCTTTCTGACATGAATCACTTTGAGCTGGATTTTATGTGTGGAAAGTGCTAAACAAATAAAAAGTATGCCCTACTAATAAATATTCAATATATAAATACTATTAACGAAAGTAGTAATAATAAGAGATTGTCTCTCAAATTGTTCTTATTTTAGAATGCATGTGCATTGGAGGAAGGAGGAATCATACACATTATTAGACAGTCTGAGAGAAGTAAACATCTTCTTCTGTTATTATTAATCTCACAAGCGAACCCAAACGTTCTGACGATTCCATTTCGAATTCAGCAAGCTGTCGAGCGCCTCCTAGCAACAGTTGCTATGGTGACTAACTACGTCACGCACGACTTCGGTTACCATGGTCCTTGTGACGTAAGTGACCGTGTAAAACAGTGTAGGAAACCCCGGATAGCGGTTACCATGGATATTGGCGGGGGGAGGGGTGGAGTTTAGAGGAAGCGGAAGTGTCAGCGCAGGCGGAAGTGGTACTGCCCTGAATACCCCGAGCAGCGAAACGGAGGACAGCTTGATACTCCCATCGTTAACAGACACAAATCAGGACTCGAAATATATTTAACTGTGAGTTACATTGCCCATTAAGGCCGCTCGTGTGATATTATGAATATTAGAGATGCATTTTGCTGTATTGATGCTCATGTAAGCCCCCCTCACCATTGTCAATGGCGGAAGGTGTCTATTGTGGTTTGGGGCTGGGTACAAGGACTTAGGCCGAGGCGGGCGATGAATAACGATTACTGCCGATTTATTACCGATTGCGTCCGATCTATATTAGAAGCGCGCGGTTCCCGTACTTTCATTATATAATCGTTTTATCAAAGTATGATAGCGCGGAACAGCCCTCATCTGCACGGGTGTAATGACCAGCGGCTCCCGCGTCTATTCAGCGTCTGGCCGTCGTGAAAGCTAACCGGCTAACCAGTCAATGGTAATATACACCAGAGGAATAAAGCGCGTGCCTGTGAATTATGGTTACCAACGGTCAAATTTAACGTGCCGCGACTAATCACAGCGTTCGATTAAAATAACCACAAGTGAACGTGTGAGAGAGGGCGTTGCATTGGTGGCTAAAGCTGTTAGCTCGAGCGGAGAGCCTTGAATATGCTGCAGTGCAGTATTAGCAAGGTTAGGCGCTTGATGCGGCTCAGATTCGTAGTTTCACTATTTTTCAACGCATTCAACTTAATTTATTGACACAATAGTGGCTTGGTATCATATGAAATCGCGAAACAATCGTCTCAAAGGATGGCGGACGCGTCGTGAGGGCCTATGTGTAAATAAATTTAGTTCGACACTAGCTGATGTCATCTACTACCTGAGCAAATTACGCATTTTAACTAGTACTCCGGCCCCCCTCGGTCATATTAACCAACCGAAGAGCAAGCTCACGCAGGTGGGTTGGTCTCCAGGAACTGGACAGGCTGTGTTTACTCGCCTGACACACCGTTACCTGCGGTTCGGGTTCAGGACATCAACGCCCAGGGCGTTGGCACTTACACACGTATTGATAGCTGACAGTTGGAATTCCCACTCTGGCCTGCTAAAATCACGATTCCGATTCGTATTCTATGACCTTGCACAAAGGTAGACGGATAAATGTCATATTAAGCAGCAGTCAGGGACACCTGGGGTTAGAAGAGGCGATCTAGGGGGTTTGACCTGTTATAATATGCAGAGGTGGAAAGACCACTGAATGTTTTCGAAATATTGTTTTTTTTGACCTACTTTTTTAAAATTGGATTATATTGCGCCTTAGTGTAGTATGAGCTAAATATGACTTGAATAATTGTCATTTGGTGCAAAGAACAAATGGAAAACACTCAATGCAAAGACAAGGTAAAACGTGTAATTGAGGTCAACATGTATTTGTTATTGGACAAGAAATTAATCTTTTAGGTTAACTACTAATAATGCCATTATTTATGGTTTAGTGTGGTTTATGATAGATACAATTATTTTTTTAAACATTGCATTATATGGCACAATAAAACCCCCAAACTGAATGTATTTTAAGTGTTTCTTCTTTTTTAAAAGATATATAATGATGAGCTTTCTTATGGTGGGATGTTTTATATTTGACGCATACAAAAAAAAGATGATGATACCAAAAGTACAAGTTTGGTGAATTTTAGTCATAGCGAAAAGACATTTGCTCAGTTTTGTTTCAACTTTTATTTTGGTATGCTCTTTGAATTCAATTCAATGCTGCATTGTTTTGGGATCTAAAGTTATTTTGCTTGCTTAACTAGCAGTTGTAAGGTGCGAAACTGCATATTTTCAAAGTCATCTAAATCAATCTTAAGGAAGCTCTGTATAACTAGCCTTGTTCAGCAGATGATGTTATATTGTCATACTTTCAATAAGTGTTATAACCTCAAATGGGATTTTATGGGATATTGTTCACAATGATGATAGAACTTACATTTAGTCAGTGCTACATCATAACTGTGCCTTTTCATTTGTACTCATACATAATCATTTACGGGTAATCTTTAAAATGACTTAAACATTCATAAGACCCAAATGTAATAATAATAGTATCTGGTGCAGGTCAAAAGAGGTACCAACTTGAAGGTTGACCCCTTTACAACAAAAGGAGGTCAGCCAAACTCTCTTAAGTGATACCAAACATGGTTTATTTTTATTATATGCATACAGGCACCAGGGGCTGGATAATGCGCTACACTAATGAAACCTTTAACTCAACAGCAACGTGCATTTTATCATCTAATTGTGCATTTTATCCCTACTTTTGTAGTTGCATCATGGACAAGAGCGACCTAGTGCAGAAGGCTAAACTCGCTGAGCAGGCCGAGCGCTATGATGACATGGCTGCTTCGATGAAGGCCGTCACGGAGGGCGGCGTTGAGCTTTCCAACGAAGAGCGCAACCTGCTCTCCGTGGCCTACAAGAACGTGGTGGGCGCCCGCCGCTCGTCCTGGCGTGTGATCTCCAGCATCGAGCAGAAAACGGAGGGCAATGACAAAAAACAGCAGATGGCGCGCGAATACCGTGAGAAGATCGAGGCTGAGCTTCAGGACATCTGCAACGACGTGCTGGTGAGAGACAGACATGTGAATCTGAGTTGTTACAAGGAAGAAAACAAACATTTGATAGTTGTATTCCGCACAGATTTGATTTGTTAGAATTACAGCTGAATAAAAAGTATCACATAATAGTCTGTTTTGTAATATTAGTTGTGGTGTGTTTCAAAACTTGGTGAGCTGCAGCGTTTTAAGGCATTAAAGCAATGGATGGCTTTAAAGCTTTGTCAAGTCATTGTTTCGTGTTTAAATGAATGATGCAGTATTTCAAATGCGTAGGCAGCAAGGCATGTCACAACGTTTATGATCAGAGCCAAAGGAATCGATTGTATTTGTAATATGGATTTTGGATGGATCCAAAAATGTACACTTTACCTTTAAGAATATTGATTTTTCTCTTTCTGATGGTTAACGATTATCTTTTCATTAATGTGATTTTAATGTTCATTGCTTGATTTCGGCCTTTCCTCTGTTCTCTCAGGGTCTCCTGGAGAAATACCTCATTCCCAACGCTAGCCAGGCAGAGAGCAAAGTCTTCTACCTGAAAATGAAAGGAGACTACTACAGATACCTGTCCGAGGTGGCAGCCGGAGAATCAAAGAAAAGTGAGCTCATTTTAGTCTTAAAGCAAAACTTGTGATTTATCTGTCATTAGGGGTAACGTACAAAGATGGGAACTGATAATGCTGCAGTATGAAGTCAAGTCTTAAGAATGAATAATTAGATGCTAGCTAAAGAAACGGCATTAAAACACTCAGGCTGTGATGCTAGCGGTCATGAATTTGATTTGATGTTTTCTATCACATTACAGCCACAGTGGACAACTCTCAGAAGGCTTACCAGGATGCATTTGAGATCAGCAAGAAGGAAATGCAGCCAACACACCCCATCAGGCTGGGACTCGCGCTGAACTTCTCCGTGTTTTACTATGAAATCCTCAACACCCCAGAGCAGGCCTGCAGTTTGGCAAAGACGGTTAGACCATTATCTTGTTTGACTTTGTTTTGAGTACATGCAATGTAATATTTCCTCTTTCATATCATCTTATTTATGCAACTCAGTCTGTGAGTATCTTCAAAAAGTGTTTCGGAACGTGATACTAAACGAGATTATGCCGAATACTCGAGTGTGCATTTCCAGTGTACAGGAAGACAACTGACCCTGATCCTCATGTTTACCTTCACCTTAGGCTTTTGATGAGGCGATTGCTGAGCTGGACACCTTGAACGAGGACTCTTACAAAGACAGCACCCTGATCATGCAGTTACTAAGGGACAACCTCACTGTAAGTTTGACCTGTTTTATAGGTATAGACGGGGCCCAAAATTAACACTCACTTCAAATTAAAAAATATGGACTCTGTAGATTACTTATTTATTAAAAATGATGGTCTGTGCTAATGTAACATTTAAACTAGAGCCAGACCGATATATCGGCAGGCCGATATTAGGCATTTTCCTAACTATCGGTATCGGCAGTTATAATGGCCGATAAATGAATATTTCACAAATAAAATAAAAACGGACGAAACACGCTTGAACCATGGTTGTATAGATTGTCCACCAGAGGGCACTCTACACCGTCCAACACTCGTTGAGTTGGTCACGAGACATACATTGCTTGAATAACAATTAAAAGAACGTCCCCATCAGTTCTCTTAACTCAAATAAGCATGACAACTTGTGACTATCATGTCCAGTTTTGGTGCTGCTAAATAAGCCGAGAGTGAAGCGGAATTAGCTAGTAATAATTACGTTGCGTTGTTACATTGTATTTGACTGACTCTTTTACCTTTTGACAATGTGACTGAAGTGTTTCTTTAATAGCGTGCGACATCAATATCTCTCCTTGGCCTGTTATATTGAAAATGTATGTTTTACAATTTGCAGTATGACGTAATCCATTGCTAAATTATGGCTCATCATAGACTAGCTAACCATAAAGCGAGCTAATGCCACTATCATCAGTCTGTTCTGTTGTGACTAAAAGAAACAGGTTTCTTTTTAAAATGCATTATCATATTATTTAAGTTAAAACTCATAAATAACTACAAATAACTAATGTTAGGGAAATCTGTTAATGTTTTGTTGCGCGTTTCTGAAATAAAAAAAAAATAGATAAAAATATATCGGGTTTTAAAACCAACAAATATTTTTTTTATTGGTCGGGCTCTAATTTAAACATCTTTTATGACTCGCACGACTTCTAACGACAATTTTGTGTAGGTTGTTTTATCTAGTATAAAGGTTTTTTATCTGAAATATGATGTTGTGTGAAACATCCATAGAATTTAGCCAGCATTAGGCAACCAAAATATATTAGGAACAATGTGCTTGTTATTGCATGGAAAATATGGTCTAAAAGTCCATTAATATGAATAAGAAATATTTAATAGTATGCCATTGGCAGGTGTGCTAAAGGTGAATTTTGAAACCTTCTCTTTCCTCAGCTGTGGACATCAGAAAACCAGGGTGATGAGGCGGATGCTGGGGAGGGCGAGAACTAAAGGCGTTGCACTTCACTGTTAAATCCACCTACACTCTTTATCTTACACATATACAGCCCATAATTCCCTGCTCCATCCAATCCACCTCACCTTTATCCACCTTTCTGTATGACGAGCAGCATGAATTGTACCTGACCTACAAGTTTGTACCCCTGAAGCCTTGAGCGGCAGGGTAACGTTTGGTTTTTTTCCAAGGCTGACTTGTCTCAAACATGTCTGTTCGTGTATCCCCACCCCCAGATGAGGGAAAATGGTTGAATAGTGGAAATGGTTTCCATCTTTTTTTCCCTTCCTAAAATCCCTCCTAACATTTTTAAAAGGTTCTCTGGTCTAGCAGGTTATATTACATAATAGTGTCCTCCACCCATTTTCCCTTCTCTGTCTTTTCTCTCCCAATAGTGTACTGGCGATTGCTGGTTTTATTCAACAGGTTATTAAACTGTCCATTAATTTAACAAACACTGTGATGTTTAGTTTTTCCTCCTGGATAACTTGTGCTTAATGGAAATGGGAACGGTTTCAGTACGAGTAGCAGTACAATTCTGTTGCGATCTCATACAGAAGGGATAAAAACAGGCTGTATTGTGACACTGACTAACACGCATTACTATTATTGCTGTCATGTGCATCATTTTATTTTGCGCACGTGGCTAAAGACGACAAAAGGGACCGGAGGTTTGCCATTCCACGTCTGTTCAGTTTTAAGTTAAAGACATTCCATCAGTATGTGACGTTTAACGATTACAGACCTTTTATGAACAAACTGGAGAGTTTCCTATAATGTGCTGTCAAGAAGGCAGTCAACATAAAGGTGCTGTTTGACATCAGTAAACAATTTTCCTGGTTTGTTCTGTATGTTATTTTGGTTTGTTTTGTTATTTTCCTCCCTTTTGCATAATTTTGACCACCCCGCCATTTAATAAAGATGTAAAATTGTAAACATTATAGAGGTAAATATAAATTTGTCTTAAAAACGAAATGTTGTCAACTTGCATGCAATTGAACAGCGACACTTGATTTGATGTTTCCTTCTTCAAATGATAATTCAGGAGGAGTTTTGGGGCCTTAGACTGACTTAGAGCTTTACTACTCCTCTTTCCTTTTAAGAGACGAGTTTCTGTAAGACCTTAGCAGTTCGAACTGAGAAATTCTGGATTTAACTTGAATTTTGTGCAGGAAAGTGCCGCAGACCAGTGGAGGCTTTGAAGTCTTGGCCCAAAGTCAGTGAAACACAAGACGAGATCAGATTTGGCAAATAGTGGAAGGACCCTGGCCTGATCATTACTAGGGAGGTAGCCACTCATTCAGTGTCACAATACACAGTGTCGCATCACCATAACATTCCACGTAGGTGTAGAACTCATCTGTCTCGAGCTGAAGACAATGTTCATGCACTGAAGACAAAATCTCTTTTTCTCTCCCCTTAGCTGAACAAACGGCAGTTATTCTACGCTTGATTACAAAAAAAAAAAAATACAGTAGTGAATGTGGAGCCGAGCCTGTCTGTATATCTGGTATCTCCAATTGCTTTGTTTTTACTGACCAGTATTCTGCCTAAAGTTAGCTTCTGTGACGGTTTCATTGCTTAGCGCGCACGTGGTTGTGAAAATTTAGACTAGCTTAAGGGAAAAAAAAAATGACAAAATGGAAAAAAAAAAATACAACCTGGTTATTGACGTAATACTAGATTTGTGTATGTCTTTTAAAACAGTTCTAGTTTCACCTTACATGTTATAATCAGGAAAGTGTAAAAGACAATTTAAAGTGAAATAAAAGTTTTATCAGTTCCAAATTGCGCTGTAATTTTTTCCCGCAGTGGTGTACATCAATTTAAAAAAACACAATCAGCATATTTTTATGGGCTTGTCGCTGTGCTTTATATAAAGATGTAAAAGGCATTTTATTTTTAAAAATAGTTAAATATGCATTTAAGAAAGATTTAAGCAAGCTGATCTCAATCATCTGTGGCAACAGAAAAGGATCGACTTGTGCTTCGGTTTGTGATTGCACAAATACCATTTACAGTGACACTTGCAGTCTAGTGTTCAAATGACTTAAAATCTTGAATTTAAGGCACATTTACAGCTTGCTTTTTTAACCCTTAAACTGTATTCTGAACAAATGTGGGCAAAATAGTTTTGATTTATTTTTAAAAAATATTTCTCTTGATCTAAGCAGTACAAGACTTGGCTACTTTTCCTAAGTTTGCCTCCTGAACACACTTTTTTTTTTTTGACTCAATTCTACAATGTTAAATGGGTGGAAAAAAAAACTCCTTAATCTTGTATTTGGGTCAAAAATGGGCACCCATAGAAATGAATGGGGAAAACTGTAATTTAGAGCATTCTAAAATAAGCCAAAATAAGATATCATGTGACAGCAAAGTCACTTCATCTTTAGGTTTTAGCTTTAAGAACTTATTGGAATGATAATTTAATGTTGTTAAAAAAAAACATAAAATAAGCATAATTTACATAGAAAATATGGTACTTTTTGAAGTAAATAAATTCAAAAATACCCCCAAAATAAAAAAAACCCCACCATAAATGGATAGACAAAACTTTATCGAAGACAGTGATACAGCTTGGATTTGAATTGTTTTTAATTAGTTATACTACTTGTGTCCATGCATAGCATTTACTGTTTTGTCTTTTTAGTATTGCTAATTTCAAAAAAAAAAAAAAAAAAAAGTAACCACTGACCTTAGCATTACATCTGACAATTTACAGGATGAGAAAATACCATATTACTGAACATTGTCCTTTATTATCAGATGCATTACTTTCTTTAAATTAAAGACCCGTTTACATAGTTTTTATGCGAAATGGCATATGAAACATCAATAAATACAGGTGTCAAGTCTTTACAAATGTATATAAACATAAATGGTTTTGACAGTAAATAACCATAACCCTCAACAATACAACGGAGTACTTTCTCTGGAAAAGGTAAGCGAACACAATTAGTAGAAAATGCAGCCCTAAAACAGAGTGTTTAAAGTGGAAATAATTTAAAAGTAATTTTGTTAGAAAAATTCAGTTCCGTTCAGTGTGCAATGAAAAACATTAAAATCGCACACCAAATCAACATCGGATTTGATTAGTGATTAAATGAACTACTTTAACAACCACCACAAGTCTGGAGTTTCAGAAGGAAACCTGATTGCATTAATGACAGTAATAAACCCAGTCAAATGTGTCTATATGAACATGAACACAAACTATTTCCTTTTTTTTTTTTTTTAAATAACGCCATGACGTGCATATCTGAAGGATGAGCAGAAATCTGTAGCAAACATTGTAGCTTTGAGCAGCAAATCAACTTGAGGCACTTGGGGAAAGTTTCCTCATGTCCACTTTTCAATCAGAGTTATTTCATTTTCTGTGCTTCCTGTAGGAGTTTCTGTGCTGCTATGTTGTTTGGATCGATTTTGAGCAAACTGTTGAGATCTTTGATACAAGACTCCTTGTTCTAGGAGGAAAAAAAAACAATTTTTAAAACAATCCATCAATCGAAGATCATATTTTTGTTCAAGTCTTATTTGAACTAACTTGAAGTTCCTTGTATGCCTGGGCACGTCGGTAAAATGCCTTAATGTTGGCAGAATCCATTAGAAGAGCCTCATCACAGTCACTTAGAGCTTCTTTGTACATCTTTAATGACAGGTAGCAAAGAGCCCTACAAGCAATATTCATTTAATCACATTATCAAACCAAATCCTCGACATGATGTTTGGCAGCACAAATACTTGGGTCGTTTTTTGTTGCGTTTCATACCTGTTTGTGTAAGTTGTGACTTCTGTGGGGTCCTGACCGAGCGACTCTGTGTACTTCTCTAAAGCTGCCTTGTGATCGCCCTTCTTCACAAATGCATTGCCTTGTTCCTTAAGAGCTTTGGCCTTTTTAACAGCTGCAGGTCCTGGTGCTTCAAAATCAAACAATTGAAAATGACGTGCTGAAGCAAAGTATGATGGGTCTGATCATTACAGCACAGCACAAACCTTTTTTATTGTTGTCAACCATGCTGTTCTGTTGTGAGGCTGAACTGGCGGCTTGCGCTCGGCTTTCTTTCACGGACATAGGAACGCTGGGAATCGGTGGCAGTTTCTCTCGCCAAGATGGTCCGTCTATATCCGTCAAAGCCTTCGTCATTCTGAAGGGAATGAGCAATGTGTTAATGGTCCATTTTTATCGTTTACCCGCCCTCATGTTGTTCCAAACCTGTGTGAGTTTCTTCATTCTGTTGAACACAAAAGATATTATTTTAAAGGATGTTGGTAATCAAACAATTGGCGAAAGCCATTGACTTCCATAGTATGACTTCCAACATTCTTTAAAATATCTTTTGTGTTCAACAGGACAAAGAAACTCATACAGGTTTGGAACAACTTGTGGTTGAGAAAGTGATGGAAAATGTTGTAATTTATGGGTGAACTATCCCTTTAATTGCCTAATAATTCTGGATCACATGGAATTACCTGTTGACACCATCGTGAGCAGCCGGTAAGTTCCAGTCTATCTGTAAAACAGTTTTGTAGTCCACATAAGCATGTCTGTATCTCTCCAAGGCCTCGTAAGATGACGCCCGGCGAAGCAGAGCTTTATATCCAAAAGGAACCAATTTAAGAGACCTGAAAAGTAAATATAAGATTTTTAACTCTGATCATCATCACTTTAACCATTTTTGTCTTCTCCTCCTTACTCTGTACAGTCTTTAATGCATTCGTTGCAGTTTCCATCTTTCAGGTAACTGGCGGCCCTGTTGGAGTACAAAATAGCCAGATCTTCTTCGTTTCCCTTCTGACCTGTGAACAGAACGGTTGCTTTATTTACCTTAGTACCAAACGCTCTTTTATATCGACAACAGTCTGAGCAATCTTTTTGTATTTATATGCTATGGTAACCCTTAATTTAAAAACATAAATGAATCTCTTTTGTATTTTTAGAAGTACGTTAGGATTTTGAGAGTACCATGACATTACTATCAATTTATCATGTTTCAAGGTTTTGTCAGATAGTATGGGGGGTTAATTTAGCAAATAAAGTAAAAGTTAAATAAGCAATATTTTTCAGAATCTTACAAAGATGCGCAAGATCCCGCCCTCAATCATTGATTATTGTTTCACACAGTTTAGGGCAAACACAAATCAGTTATCTTTAATTAATGGAAGGTTACAATCAGCTACTTCCCACTACAGACTTGATCAGAGAGGAATAAGAGTGAGAGATGTGTATTGAGAATCACTGAGGAGATATGGCATAGTGGTTTTGGAGGATATTGATAAACAATCAGTCAGATTATACTAGATTAAGCCTCATTCAGTTTAAATGAACACTTTTCGAAAAATGAATGTTTAATTTTCCCCCAATGTCTCACCTCTTTGTGATAAATGCAAATCAGAGGATGAGGATTTAGCTCATGGTTTTATTTCCTGGCCTAAAATACAGGGATTCTGGTGTACGGTGCTTGTAGATGTCTTTAATTTGAAATATTGAACGAGTTTCCGTTATTATACTAGGATACCTTTCGTCTGCTATTGCATTCTTTAATGCATTGTATAATTACTGAAGTGTTGAATGATGTGATCATATCATGTATTAAAAGGCTGGGGAGGGTAAGTTGGTTAAAGTTGCTTTGCTGGTTTGTTTACTCATTTTACGCATACAAGATTATCTGGAATATGTTATTATTTCAATTTAATCCAACGGTTCAATAAAACGTATTTGACAAAAAACAAGGCAGTAATGTATTTGTATTGACCCAGTTTATACTGTGAAAATGAATATTATAAATTTGTGTAAATTATTATTTGAAAAATATTTGGTGTCTATTACATAATATTGTGTTATTATCGTATGCTTTTATTTTCTACTCACCAGTACTGTTAGATGCAGTATTTCAATGAATTTAGTTTAATCTTATTTTGTCAACTTTTCCACAGACCCCCTAATCTCAGACCCCTTTTTGAAAATCTCATATACATGCTAATACATGCTAAGAATACAATGGAACATTCTGTGCTAGAGCAACAATACAATGGTGCTAACATGGTACATGTACAAAATAAGTTATATAAGGGATAATACTGTAACGCAGGTGGTGACCGTTGACTTCTCTCACCA
Organism: Pimephales promelas; assembly: GCF_016745375.1. Next base: position 2,655,381 of record NW_024121432.1, read on the forward strand.
GACTTCTCCAGCTGCTGGATGGATTGGCTGTAGAGGGCCACAGCTTCTCCATACTGGCCGGCTCTGAAACACTGGTTACCGGCTTGTTTGAGTTCCATCCACGACTGCGAGCGCCGCTTCTGAGGCATGATTACACTGTAACGACCAGTCAGTTGAGGCCCTTAACTGCTGTTAACTTATTTAGAAAGGTAACATTATGAAAAAAATCAATGTTACACTGTCAGTAAATGTGTTAAAAGTATAAACTTACCAAAGTTACTGTGGTAGAATCGCCGTCTAATGTTGGAAAAGGAAGACGGAAGGGCTTTGGTGATCGCTCAACTCCGCCTGTTTACAGTTAAGTTAACGTTACAAGTTATTGTGTTTAACAACCAGCTAAGTTAGTGATGAGACAACTAACGTTAACAGTTAACTGTCCTTGTTCTAGAACTCACTAGAACATCTGCGTCTGCTTCTTCTTCTTCGCGCGCGAGCCGGGATAAACACCACGTTTTTACCGGCTGAGTCTCTCTAAAGAAATGGATGGTGTTGAATTTCAGTTTCAGTTTTCAAGGCAGAAGCGGCTGTCGAGCTTCGGTGCTGCTATTTGAAGATCAGGGTAGTTGATTGTAACCCAATACAGTGTTGCCAGATCCGTGGAAAAAAACACGTATTCTGTCCCGACAAAAACATGCGAAAATGTGCTTTGAATTATTAAAGACTTGGCAACATTTACCAAGTCGTTGGTTGCCAGATGTTCCTCAAAAATTCATTATTTTAAAACGTATTGCTTCCTTTAAATATTTCCTTTTTCTTTTTAAAGGCTTTTGAAACGCGCTACATTATTCAATGTGTTGTTGACGTAATTTCCAATGAAACAGTATATGGGCGGGACATATCGAGCAGCTCCTCCCCTTTTTAAAAATATCCAATTAGTTTGTCCAGAGGTGTTGAGCTCGATAAAACTGCAGTTTCCTCCTAATCTCTAACCGTTTATCCTTCTAATCTCATCCATTGCTTTAAAGTAGGTACAGCATTCTGTGCGGAATTCAAATGGATCTGATACGATTTATGAACTGCGTCGACTCGATCATATGATCCGCTCTTTGCTGTCGTGGACCGGAGCTGCAGAAAGCAGATTTTATTCGCCTCAGTGGAAAGCATATTTCCACTGTCCAAATCATTTTCTATGCCATATATAGTGCACTATGTGCCATTCCCCATATAGAAAATAGTACATGTGTTATCAAGTGACCGATTTCAGCCGCAGCTATGTATGTTGGGACGCTTTAAATTCTAAAGAACATTTGATTGGACAGAAAAATCTGATGTTAAGCTAAATTGCAGAGTGGCATAACCAATAATTGATCCATATTGATAGAAGTGAGAGACAAATTTTTGAATGCTTAATATCAATATATATATATATATATATATATATATATATATATATATATATGTGTGTGTGTGTGTGTGTGTGTGTATGTATATATATATATATATATATCTTAAAGTCTAAATGCAAATTTTGTCATTGTTTTGGAGCACACTAGCTTATTGATAACAGCAAGACTGTGTAAATGCTAAAATCCCAAAAACTTCAATTCTGATTTCATGGGGACTTTAATTATACAAACCGAAAGGGACTCTATAGCCAATAGAGTGAGTAAGTAAGATAATAATAAAAAAGACAATGATATATTATTCACTGAAACCCAATTATTTTAAAATATTTTAAATCTGTTTTATTTTTATATATTTCATTTTCATTTTAATTCTAGTTAAAAAGAATTACAGTCTGATACACTACAGTGTGTTTGTCCTTCGCCTGTTTCCGTAGTTCCCCTATAAACACCTTCCTGTGACTGAATCACCGGACGTGCGTGCTGAAGGTCGCGAATTAAACGGTAAATATCCAGCTTGTTATACGTTTACAACAACATTTCTATGGTGAATTATGTATAAAATATAAAATCACAATGTTTTGTTTTTAGTAACTCTAAACATTCTTTTTTTATATTAATTTAATTTAGCTGAACGCGTCTCGTTTTAGAGTATCTTGCCGCTGGTCGTCATTGCTTGCTAGTGTTAGCAAGACCGGTAACGTTAACTGTTAGTCCTGAATCTCAGAAGGCGCTATGATATGAATCACAAGTGTCATTTTAAAAGTAAGACTAAGGTTAAACTGCGTGGCTGTGCGTTCTATGGTTTGTATGCTTTTTAATAATATGTAAATTGCTTATTAGCTAAACCGCTAATACCTTGACCTGAGCTGACCAGCACGTTTGTATATAAAACATGCATATTGGACTTAGTATATCTGGTTATTATTACATATTATTATTTTCGCAGTCTCTATCCCATAAGCAAAGGTTAAGTGTTATCGTGATTCGTGACTTATTCTGTGTCTGTCTTGAAAGTCAGCAAGACATCCATTTGTGATGGTCAGAATAGCAGCGATACGTTACTGAAGGGTGATCTATCCTGTTATTGGAAGTGCAAGGTTGTCAATTAACTATCAGTGAATTAAATTCCTTTTATTGTCTTCTCTTTCCAGAAGTCGACAATGTCACTTGCAAAGCCAGCGATGAGAGGCCTCCTGGCCAAGCGTTTGAGGTTTCATTTGCCCATCGCGTTTGCTCTTTCCATCGCTGCAGCAGCCGTTTTCAAGGTCAGTTGTATTGTGTTTTGTATGATTATATCCTTTTGCCCTTCAGTTTTGTTCAAAATTGATTGGTACTTAATCAATGTGTAGGTAGAAATGCTTTGTTAAATTATTATTATTATTTTTAAAGCACCATTTGACATCATGTAACTTCCATAGTCATTAAGATTAGTTTTCAATCAATATGGGTTTTGATTTTTCTTTTCTTTATATCTAATCTTGGATATATTTGGTTTCATTCCTATCTTTCAGTCTTTTACCTTTTGAGTCAAGCGAGTTAAATAATTTTGGAAGCTTATTTTACAAGGACAATGGACAGTTTTTTTATTACTCTGTGTCTTTCCGCAGTACACAGTAACAGAGCCCAGGAAACAGGCATATGCTGACTTCTACAAAGAGTATGATGCCATGAAGGAGTTTAACGCCATGAAAGAAGCTGGTGTATTTCAAAGTGTCAGGCCTTCTGGAGAATAAAGTAATGTGATGTGAGTGGCCTTTCAAGTGCATATACATCTGATTGGATTGCAAGCATCATTTTTGCACTCTAAATGCACTGCCATTTCAGTAATTATAATGTTAAACAGCCCTGAGTTTTGTCCTTGATTGTAATTTTTTTTTAAATGTCATTAATACCATTTTTATGCTTTGGTTTGAAAGTAAAACAATGACTGTCTTTGAAACAAATCCCCACGTTGAATTGTATGTGATAAGTATATGTTATGATAATCAGATTTTCTGCATATATAGGGTACTATCCCTGATAAAGACACGGAAACTGTTTACATTTAATTCAAAGTCTGTGGTTACTACTACTTCTTCTTTTTTTCTTTTTTAAATGCAAGAAGCAGCTTTCTCCACTGCAAAAGAGATACAATGTTATCTCCCCCAAAACTGATGTGGTGAATATGGATTATTGCATTTTTAATAATGAAATGATGTATGAAATGTTTTCACTTGAAATATTCACATCTAAAATATGCAAGCATGGTTAATTTTAGCCCTCCAAAATGCAATCCCTGAAAATACAAAGCATTAAAATGAAAGCACTGTTAATGCAATGTATTTTTTTATTCATTTTTATGTTATTTATTTTCAAAGACATTAGTCATTATTTTACTTCCATACACTGGTCAATTTTTAGAGTTTGAAACTTTGAGCTAAGTTTGCTTCTGTAACATTATTATTATTTTTTCACTAATGAATAGAAAACATCCTAAATATATATTAAAGTGTCTAATATCAATTTGTGTCTTTGGGTTACAATTACAATACATATATTGTGTGTATATAAGGTTTCTTCCTCCTACAGCCTAAAATGTCTACTTCAGCAGCTTTACTACATTCTCCATACTGTACACTTTTATTCCTATCTATATTCTGAAGGTTTTTACAGATGATTTTGTTCATATATCATTCTTCTGGTTTATATAACATTTCCAAAAACACTTGTTTTTCAGGCTGTTCCAAAATCTACTCTGTAAACTTTTAATGTCAACAAAATGAAAATGGAATTGTATTTCAGAAAACTTGTAATACCACACAGTAACGCACAGTGATTATTCACTTGGTGAAAGTATAGTGGTATATTTTCATTACTAACAGTTTTGCCCTATTTAGCTGTGGTGTCTTTCTTCAATGTAAAAAACACTTTGACTTCTACTTTTCTTCTTTCTTTACAGGTGATGTGCCCCTGCATTCCTGCTCTGCAGCTGAATCTTTATAAGATTATTGGATATGAACATTGATGTCTGATGTTCTCATTAAGATGGAAATAAACTGTTGACAACCATCACGCTGTCGTGACTTATTGCAACGTATCTTGTCAACATGTCTCTCCTATGTTATATTTCAAAATGAAAATGTCTTTTGAGTTAAAGAGTCTTAATCTCATTGATAAGGTCAGATGTTTACCTATTATTTATGTCATAAAGATACGGGTTAAAAGCCCAAATCTAAACTCTGAATTTAGCCCCAACTTGGTGGTAAATGTTGTTATAATTATGTCTAGAATAGTTTTTTCTTGATAATTTTACTGCAAGCAACAGAAAAATATCATTATTATCAATACATTTTTTTTTTGTAATTTAATGTGTTCTTAACATTTACTTTTAAGAACATAAAAAAACCTGTTTAATGGCATTATGGCACTTAAACATGAATTTTTTAAAATACTTTTCACCTTTAGCAGAAATAAGACTTCACATTTTCTGCATTTGTTTTGTCAGACTTTGCTCTTTTCTGTTCCCTAATAAATATTGCACCTTGTTGCATTTTAAGTGTACTTGTCCATAAATGTGTTAAGGTGGAATAATACCACTAGGTGCATGCAAAAAGTCCAATGATTTTTTTATTTTTGTTTTACCTGTGTAACCATGATGTTTGGACATGCATAAAGGTAATACCACGGTATTTTTAGAAATAAATTGGAGCACCATATTGATTCCAGCATTATCACTTGACCATGGCATGGTATCTCCAGTATTTTTGTGGTTTGAAGACTTTTATTCTGAAGGGCATTTTCCCAGTGTTCTACCGCACAGGAAGTGCTTCGAACAAGCAAAGCGGAAGTTGTTGTTCATAGACCAACTTGTGTTCTAATGTCATCTTTCTCACAGTCTGTACATGCATCATGCGTGTAATTAGTAATATTCAGATAGCGTTTCTTTAATCTCGATACGACTGGTTGCAGTTGGGTGAGTTTTCTAGTAATAATGGTTTTAGTTTATTATTGTTGCGTGTTGTCCAGGCCTTTGTGCCAGAGAGCATCTTTTACTATACGTGCTGTGGATTAAATATAAAATCTTGCATATTTATTTAAAATAATTTGGAAAAGAAGCAGTCAACTATATCTGGTTACTTATGTAACACTACATGACATTCACATCTTGCTGAGTATTTGGCGCCCCACAAGACTTGACATGACAGCACTAGTAAACAAATGGTTGCAATTGTTGTATAGAGACTAGATATAAGGATATATGTATATATATATATATATATATATATATATATATATATATATATATATATATATATATATATACATGTTCACAGGCAAAGCATGGTGTTATTAAATAAATTCAATGTAATATCATAGTACTTCTTGTTGAACAGCATTACATTTTGTATTAATATTTGCATTTCCAAGAGAAATTGTTAATGCTGGCAGGGAATTCATTAATATATACAATTAAAATAATTTTGATATTAAAATAATAGTACTAACTTTTATCTTTGGTGCTGTATAGCTTTAATTTTAAAATCTATAAAGTTTCAAAAGCCAGTATGTAAGGCGTGCCTAAAGCTGAGCTGATATATTTCTTCAGTAATGACCAATGCCGATTTATCTAGAGTTGGGGTTCTGGTGAAAAGCTAAAAATGTATTCAGCCAAAAAAATTAAAATAAAAACAATTAAAATAGAACGCTTAACAAGACAAAATATTTCATTTCTTTACCTGCATCTCATGTGACCACAAACCAACATCCGAGAACCCCTAATTTTAGAGAAAAGTATGGCCAAATTCAAACATTTATTTTTACTCAAAATTCAGTAAAAATTGTTTAATCATTGTGAATAAATTCAATTATATAATGTTAATTCTTGAATAGTATTTAATTGTATCTGTATGATATTTCCAGGTGCCCAGGTGGAGCTGTGATCTGCATTTGCCTACGGCCTGAGCTCTTGTCTTTCTTGCACTATAACTCTGAACCCTTGTATGACCTTCATCTCTCGGGCACCCACATGAGCGCAGCGTTCTATTCCCGCTGGGCCGAGCGCCATGCCTGACCGGGATAGCACCTACCTGGCAGGTGGCGGCGGGGGTGGCAGCGGTGTGGGCACTGGGGACGAGGGAGGAGCCGGGACAGGTTTGGGTGGAGGTGTTGGAGAGGGTAGAGTGACGGTGGTGGGCGGATCAGCGGGCTGCACAGGGGGTAACGGCGGTCCTGGGGCCATGGGAGGCGGCGGGGCGTTAGGAAACGGCAACAGCTGCAGCGGAGCCAGTGGCGGTGCGGGACTGGATGGCGTTTGCCGGGACTTTTTGCGCAACGTGTGCAAGCGCGGCAAACGCTGCCGCTTCCGCCATCCAGACTTCAATGAGGTTCCCGACTTGGGTGTGCAGAAGAATGAGTTCATCTTCTGCCATGACCATCAGAACAAAGAGTGCGTGCGCACCAACTGCCGATTCGTGCACGGCTCGAAGGAAGACGAGGACTACTATAAGAAAACCGGAGAGCTTCCACTTCGGCTCAGGGGGAAGGTGGCGGCCGGGTTGGGATTGTCTCCGACCGACCTCCCGTTGAGTCGCGGAGAGGTGCCCATTTGCAGGGACTATCTAAAAGGAGAGTGCCAGCGGGGCAACAAGTGCAAGTTCCGACATGTCAGGAAGGACTACGAATATGAGGCCTCGCCCAGGGTTGGTGTGGGATGCATGATGGGTGTCACCGGTGGCGTGAGCGGGATGGTGAATGCTGGTGGGGGTGGTACGGTTGGTGTCGGTGGGGCCTGCGGTGGGATGTCTGGCCTGGTTGGTGGCGGCGTGGGAACCTACATGGGAATGGGATGTCCCAGCATGGGCGGGTGCAGAGACCAGGGCCTGTCGGTTGGAGGTGGAGGTGGGGGCTCGATGAGCAGCTGCATGTCGATGGGGACAGTGGGTCATCGGCGCTTCGACAGGGGCCCCTGCTCCGTCTACGACCCCCTGTTCGAAAATGGCATGTTTGAAGCCGGGCCGGTGGAGGCCCCCGTTGACCACACGGCCTTCCAGCTGAAGAGACGGCGTTTGGATGGGCTGCGGTTGACCGATGGGACCAGCGGTGGACATTACGAACTGGGGGTTCAGACCACCCTGCCGATCCGTCCGATAGAGTACCGCTTGCTAGAAGAGGAGAACGCCCTACTGAGGAAAAGAGTGGAGGAGCTTAAGAAACAGGTAGGGGATGTACTCTTCCTTTCTTCAGTGGGAAGATATATTGAAAGTCCTATGGATATAGTCCATGTGTGCACTGTACTACTCGCTAGCTTGATATTGCTAGCCTACCTTTAAGATCGCTGATAGAATCACTTGTTTTAAAAATGTAACCACATCCTAAATGTCTCAAACTTCCTTCCTTCGCTTTATTTGTTTTCAAGGTGTCCAACCTGATAGCCACCAACGAGGTGCTTCTGGACCAGAACGCTCAGTTTCGAAGCCAGGCTAAAGTAATGACGCTGTCCTCCACCCCTGCTCCATCTGAACAGAGTCTGGCGCCCCCTGTTGGTTCTGTGAGTTCCTACAACCATGGCATTGCCCAGACACACACCACTCTGAGCAGTGCTGGTCTGCAGCCCCGCCCCGTCACTCAACAAGATCTGGTGGCTTCGACCGGCGCACCGACCGCCCCTCCTTCGAATGCTGCGCCCCCCTCCGCACCCCCACCACATCTGAACCCCGACCCCATCTCTGCCGCCCTCGCTCAGACTATCGCCCAGGGATTGGCCCCTCCTGTTTCAATGGCCCCTGTTGCTGTTTCGGTGGCGCCGGTGGCCGTGTCCATGGCACAACCATTGCCGGGCATCACGATGAGTCACGCGACCACACCGATGGTGTCGTACCCCATCGCCAGTCAGAGTATGAGGATCACCCCCATGCCTCATTAATGAGGCCACACTTCAGCAATATATACATTAACTGGAATCAAAGCAACTCTGCTGACACCAGTAAACCATGGGAAGTTTCTCAGGTGAAGGGTCGGTTCTGACTGAATGAACATACAGATTTCTGTATAGAATATAGATATTTTCTTGTGTACTTATGGAATTATTTCAGTTTTTTCCGTGCTTTAGCAGATGATTCCCATGGAAAGACTCTTTTGAAATCATCATTGACTTCACATGACATCTATTAACTCATTTTGAAAGATGTAACTATTCAACTAAATCACTAAGGTATGAATTGTGAATTTACTTGTTAGCTGTCAGTTTTAGTTTGATTTCTTTTTTTAATAGTTTGTTTTGTGAATTGTTTTTGTGTGAACTGATTGTTTTGATTGTTCACCAAAAAAAATGAATCAGACACAATTCTCGTCATAAAAAAGTGTTTTATTTCTTTATGTTGGAAACTAAATAACTGCATTTTTCTGTCAGAATATTGGTCTTGTTTCTTTCATCTTGAGTAAGTATCTTTCTTAAATGTTAATGAAAAATTATATTTCTTATCAAACCAGACTTCTGTTATTAGTTTGATTGCTTTCTCATTCTGTTGAGAGTATAGTATATCCTAGTTTGTTCTCTCATGGCCTGTCCACTGATGTTAAGACCACCTGAGACAGATCTGGGCTGAATGGGATTTTAGCAACTCCCTGTGCTGTGCAAATATTATCATATAAATAATGTTTCCCCTTCTTATTTATTTTAAAATTGTTGATTTGATTTTACCAATGTATGGTTTATATCTAGAAATCCCTATAAACAGTCACATTGAAATATTGCTTATAATCAGTTCTCAGAAATGAACTGTCATCCTTCAGTGTTTATGTTTTTAAGCTAACAAATAGGTTAAAATTATTCATCATCTGGTGTTGTTTAAAGCCCTTTGAAGCTGAATGAAACACTCATTTGGACCTTGAACCGTTTGGTTCCCATTGAAGTCCATTATATGGGGAAAAATCCTGTAATGTTTTCATCAAAAACCTTCATTTCTTTTCGACTGAAGACAGAAAAACATGGACATCTTGGAGGACATGGGGTGAGTAAATTATCAGCAAAAGTTTTTTTTAAAGGTGAACTACTCTCAACTACTTTAATATAACAGCTTCAAATGGGTATCAGGCTGTGAGTGCTGCAGAGACCAGGCTTTGGCAGAGACGCTCTGCGTGAGTGGTATTTACGACAGTAACCTTAAATACATGTACTCCACAGTACTCTAGGGGTCGCTGTTTGACAAAAATGAAAATTAAAAAAATTTATGAAAATGAATGCCTTTAAAAATTGAAATTATCTCATCATTTGATATTTTGAAGAATGTCAGTAACAAGACAATTGATGGTTGCCATTGACTTCCATGGTGGTGGGGGGGGGGGGGGATTCTATGGAAGTCAATTGTGCTCCATCTCAACTGTTTGGTTTCAGAAAATCTTTAAAATATCTTTTGTAAAAATATTACCCCTTGGTCACTTGGACCCTCCCAAAAGGGATAAAAATAATAGTTTTGGGGGGGTTACTGAATAATAATAATAAGTAGTTATTGTGTTGTGTAGGCTGCAGAAATTCGTGTTCACTTTTTTTTGTCGTGTTATTTCAACGCGCTTTTCAGCGACGCAGAGCAGCGAGCGCTCGTCAGAAACAGGACAGTGTGCGTGTGCGTGTGTGTGTGTTCATCCGAGTCTCATTGGTCTGTCACTGCTCGACCATTTTAGAATATTTCATATTTGAGATGGCCTGGCCAATCAAATTAAAGTAGGCGGGCTTAATGTTCAGAAGCGACTAGACGACGCTTCAGTCAAGTGCGAAATGTAAGTAGTTGAGTTAAACTAAATATTTCATAATTTACCGTTTTTAGGTCATAAATGTTAAAGGAATGACAAAAATAATCAGGCAAACTAATAAACTTTTGTCAAATTTCACCATTTTGAACTGAAAATAGGCCTGTAACGGGACTCGTGTAAGTTAACTGTAGCTCAACGGTTAACGTTAAGTTTACCGCCATTGAGAAGACAAGACACATTCACTAAGCCGTTTTAGGCACGAGATAAATAATGAATTTGTACATACTGAGATTTAATATAAAACAATTTGTTGCCTTTAGTAAATTAAAAATCATCTTTTGGAGGGGAAAAGACAGGGCAAGATCTGAGAGAGAAAAAAAGGGTGATGGAGAAAACAGCAGGTAAGTTAACGTTATTGGCAAATAATCTACTGCCCGCTAACATTTTTTCAAATCTATTTCTTATGCTCTTTTTTGCCTTCAAACGTCTTGAAATGCACATATAAGAGAAATAAAAAATGTGAACCCCCAAATGGAGAGTGACGTCACCAGTCGAAACAGCTGCCCCCCCCCCCTAATGAGGAGGGGGGGGGGGGTAACACAATAGCTATAAGGGGGGGGGGGTTGGGGGCACATTCGAACACATGTAATTTAAATTAAATTGAGACAACAAGTCAGAATTGATCCAAGACTTGTGAATATAGAAGCGTTCACAGAATAAACTGGCTAACTCTAGCTTCCAACTAAGTTAAAAGAATTCGCCCCTTTTTACAACTGCGTCGTTTTCTGTGGGCGTGATCTGCCTCTATAACGGTGCGGGCAGGCCAGTGATTTCAGACAGACAAGCTGCAAGAAGGAAAAAGAGTGTCATGCCAAAAGGGTAACAGCCGTGAGGTGGGCGATTTCTCTTTCTCGGGCTGACTGACTTATTGATCTGCAGTGATCAGGCATCCGATTCATCTGCAGTTTTTCTCTAACTAGTCCATGCGCCAAAGCAACGTGACTTTCAATCAAACAGCACATGTTGAATTTGAGTTGCAAATCGCTGCGTTTATAATCGAATCTTGACTTTGAAAACATTTGCCTACAAACCAACAGACTACAATGTCGCACGTTGATTCAGGGCCGAAAAATGACTCGGACTCGGAGCAGAAGACTGAACCAGCCCGGGATAGTTCATCAGGAGAAATGGTCGTCCCTAAAACTAAATTATTGGACGCCAAGGCAATCTTATGGACTTTCGGCAAATGTCTCACTGCCATGTTGCCTGTTTACCTGGCTGGTTACTATCGCATGAGCACTAGTTTGGTAATGTTTGGGATGATGGTTTACGCAGGATGGAAACATTCTCGTGAGGCGAAGGAGGCGAGACTGAGATCCGCTATACAGTTACTCAACGACGAGCAAGAATACATATCCTCCAAATCATTTAGAAGTCGAGGAGACCTGCCTTCTTGGGTAAGAATGCATAAAAGCCCGTCTTTTGATAGGTGAATAAAACTATTCACTCCGGTACTGTTATTAATGCATAACGCCCAAATAAATCATTACTTAATAATACTAAGAGAGAAATTAAGCGTTTTTATGTAAAACACATTTGCATCGCTACAAAAAAAGAAAGAAAAAAATGAAAAAGAGTAATGTACAGCAATGTCCGATTCGCGAAAGATTTGTTTTTCCAATCGGTTCATTTGAATGAATCAGAGTCGTGGTACTTTTGAAATCTCTTCGCATAGAATTCAAACTGAGGAGTGTTGAATTTAAGAATCATAAATTACCACAAATTTGACGCCACCTAATCGACAACATAGTAAAAACAGCAATATTTTACAGGAAAAAAAGCCTCGCGATTACTTATCTTTGGAAAGAATCATTTTTTAAACAGTTCATTGTTTGAACGAATCGATTCGAAAATGAATGAATCTAATTCCCTACTGCTGCTAAACAGTAGGAGTGGTCTGCAGATTTAGAGGACATTTTTAGACCTATTGGTGGCGCTGTATCGGTGGTGTACTGCATACTAGTAACTGCGTACTTGGCCAAATTCCCATTGTCCAAATCATTCTGAATACATTGTTGCTTTTCATCTCCTCCCCATGTGCACAGTATGCTTCCATAAAAGAGTTTATGCTATATTTGCTCATGTCTCATGGCTATCATGTGGTAAAATAAACTATGCATGTTATTAATGGGGGTACAAATTATAAAAATCTACACTGCATAGTATGTATTATTTAAGAAGGAAATAATGTAAAAACATTCATGATAGACTGAGGTGATTGCATGTGGTGTTTTCTTCTTCTTTTTACCACATCCTCTGTTAAAGTTTGTTCTACAGCCCATAAGCATAGACAGCGCTTAGAGGTCTGTTATTGTTTTTTCTTTATAATTTCAGGTCAACTTCCCAGATGTGGAGAAGGTTGAATGGCTAAACAAGGTAATTCAGCAAACCGTTTCAGTTTACATTTGTTTATTAACATCAAGCCTGTAATCCCATGTGTTCCTGATCCACCCATCAAATGAACGACCCCTCCTTCATGTCACAACAGCTGCCATGTGACCACCCACACGCCTGCTGAACAAAAGCTTTATATATACTATTATTACACATCCATTCTCAACCAAACACTAATTCAACCAACATATGTTCCTTGCCTTTGAATTATTAGATCAGTTGCGATACATGCTTTCCCAGGAAATTACATTTTTATTCTATTTTTGCATCTCAAACGCCTGAAAACAAAAAACGAACAAAACAAAACTTAATTATAATACTCCAAATGCATTACACAATAAGCACCAACATACTATAGTAGTATAACATAAGATTAAAGATGAAACCCGTTAAAAGAAAATACAGTTAGTATACATAATATGCAAAACAAAAAAATGGTAATAATAAAGTAATAATAAAAGACAACATAATACATTGAATGCTTATAACAATATGGTATTAATGGTATTAAAATATTCTTTATTCAAAATATACTGTATATATTTTTGATTTTGGCATGAAATGAACTTTCTTCATGAGATTCAGAAAAAGAAGGAGCAGATAGAGATATGTCCCTTCCTGACACCATTTATCCTTCTTTTCGTTAGTAGTTTGATTATAACAGTGCTGCGGCTTATCATTAGAACACAAATATTTAGGCCTGACTTTATCAGTGATTCACGAGGCAGACATTTTACGCTGGCAGTTATTCCAGCAGAGACTCTCCCCTCTTCATATCCTGTGGTCATGTGGTCTCTGCATGAGTCACAATGCTATTTCTAAAATCTGTGGTTTACATTTGTAATGAAACAATCTAAAAAAATGGCCTGGCATCTGACGCTTTAGCTTCTGTTATCACCTCTGAACATCCGCAAACAAGAAGTCACTATAGCAACTAGGCAAACACAAATGGCACGGTGTAAACATCGTCAAGTAGAGCAGAGAACAGACATGGGCATTAAACAGAAGGAACTGGGTCAGATCTCCAGTCTCCCAATCTACAACATACATTTTTTATGCATTATTTTAGACTCATACAGTATCAATACAAAAATGCAGTTGTGTTATCATTATTTAGGAGTTATACATGGAATTATACCATGGTATAATGCCTGTGAAAGGGTTATGTGAAGGTTTTCCAGACTTTGGACTTATATGTTGGCTGGGCATCTATTAATTTACTTACACAGCTGTCCGTCATCCCGTTAAAAAAACTCTTTTTCTTAGGGTAATTAACTTATGTTCATGTTTTCCTTATTCATGTGTTGAGTGCCAATTCGAGGAGACATGGAAGGCGGAATTCTGGGAGCAGGGAAATCTCTTTAGAGTGGCTTATTTTATTAATTAAAATATCAGTATTTGGAACCAACGTATAAATTCTTGTGTCACACTATTTGTCCTACCCCTAATTGGCTTTATGCACAGCTGCACTACGTCCTGAACTTCAGCCAGCTCCTTGTTTCCTGTCTTACATTATTGGACTAATTGATTAATTCAGGTGTGCCTGACCTCAGTAGTCACGGCAACAATAATCAGACACAACTGATTTAATCAAGTTTGTCCAATAATGGCAGACAGGAAACAAGGAGCTGGCTGAAGTTCAGGAAGTAGTGCAGCTGTGCATAAAGCCAATTGTGATGTATATAAAGAGAAACAGATTCTTAAACAAGAAAAAAATGCAGAGTGGGGCTTGATTTTGTTAATTGGGAATTGATTGGATGGTTGTGGCTTCCTATTGGTGGATCTCATGTGAGTGACAGGTTGCCCCGCCTTCATGCCAGTAAACACGTCATAAGAGATGAGTTGTGAATGAAAGAGGGAGGGGAAGTTGTTTTGATTAAAGATTATGAGGGAACTATTTATAATAAATACTAAAATATTCCATAAAAAAAGAAGAATAGTCCATTTTTTATTTCATGGGGACTTTAATATCAAATAAAAATATGACACTCTTTCTCTACCTGTCTATTTCTCAAGGTTATCCATCAGGCCTGGCCATATATTGGTCAGTATTTGGAGAAGCTGCTTACGGAAACCATTGCCTCATCCATCCGCGGCTCCAGCACTCATCTACAGACTCTCAGCTTCACCAAGATAGACTTTGGTGGCAAGGTCATACATGGAAACACACACACATACACACACCGCTACACAATAAATAATATTCCAGTAACATCCCTGCAGATTTCATTCCACCACAGTAGGAGATTAAAAGCTCCACTGCCCTTGAAACATGTCTGAACAAGCATTCTGTAAGAATAAACACATCTGATGTCTCATGGCAAACATTCCTTTCCAGGCGAGAGTGACATTTTTTTGTTAATGTGATTTAAAGGACATTAGGCTGTGAAATTCTTGCTCATTAACACAGTTATAGACTTCTGATGTTTAAAAATAGCTATTGAATTATTACTGCGGGGTGTTTATGAGCTGATAATGACAAGCTAACAATGAAATCTTAAATTGTCAAATTTAAATAAATAAATCATTTTAAAATCTAAACAATCAAATTAAAGCACTTAAAAGATAATTTGTCATGTGACCATTAGCTGACATCATAGAACCATAAACAAGCAAGTATGTTGTTAAATTACTTTAATATTAGCCTAAAATCTAATGACCTAAAAACACTTCTATATTATAGTGTTATGGAAGAGTATATGCATAAAGAAACTGATTTGCCCTATATTAGAGTTTTGGCTGCACATTTCTATCTTCAACAACAGAACTTTTCTTTATTTTACAGCCGATGAAGGTGGTTGGAGTGAAGGCTCATTCAGAAAATGAAAAAGGTCAAATTCTGCTTGACGTTTACATCAGGTGACGCATTCATCTATTTACTGACTTGAGATTGAGATATATTTGAGATTCTCATGCAATCATGAGTGAATTTTCTATTGTCTCTCAGGGAGTGATTCAAAAGTCTTGTGTAATCAATATTGTGTCTGTATTTTTTTTACAAGCTGACAAAACAAGACTATCAAACTGCATCCAACTCAGATTTGTTTATCAAGAGAATAACATGAGTGTATATCCTATAGGGGTGGAACCGTATGTATTCGTATTGAATTGATATACGTTCGGTGCACGAATTTGCATGGAGAATACACGGTATAAAAATAAATAAAACTAAATAGCGATAAATTTCGCTCTATTCACGTTTGGTGTGAATGCAGCATAATGAACAGGCTGTGATTTCAAGATTGCAATGCTGGAGTGTGATTCAAACTGCAAAGTGTTTACTGATATTTGTGTACACTCGCAATAAAACACAACATTGTGCTTTTGTCACACTATAAACCCGTGTCAAACTAACCTGTCACCCAACCAAAAACACAGTTTTAAAAGCAAAACATATTTATCCAACCCCATTTCAAAAAGTCTGTGGGTTCCATCTTTTGGACATTCATCATGTCGCATTGGTTTTCATGTCTTGTGCTTGGAGTCGGAGCACTAATCTGTTTATTTTTAAGTTGCACATTCTACATTGATTAAAAAAGAAAATCAAATGTGTTTTTAATGGTAGTATTATTTTATACCGAAATCAATTATTTATAATTCAAATGAGAATAATTAAAATTAAGAAAAACAAATCTGAAATATAGCAAATTAATTTTAAATTCATTCAGGTACAATTATCAAACATATCTCAAGGTCTTTTAGTCTTTTTATTAATTTAATTCATAAACTAATTATATAAAACTATTGTCAGTGCTCTACAAACTAGCTCTATGTTAAATAAAACTTATTTAAAAAATATAAGGCTTAAGACATTTATAAAAATGCCTTGTGCATTTTTGTTTTACTATTCACTCTATTGTAATGAACCGTGATGTATGAACCGAACCGTGACTTCCGTGTACTGTTCCACCCCTAATATCCTATTTAAAGACTTCGTTTTTGTTTAGTTTTACATCAAGTTTTAGCTGTTTGGAACAAATTCAGCAGAATAGTTAAATTTATTTGTAAAGAGTTCAAAGCAACCTAATGTTTCCTCTCCGTCATATTTTCTCAGTTACGTGGGGGATGTCGAGATAAACGTGGAGGTGAAGAGGTATTTCTGCAAGGCTGGTGTGAAGGGAATACAGGTGAGATTGTGTTTTGCAGGACAATTGATGCATGGTCCCACTGTAGAAATGAAATCTTGAGAGATAATTCCACTTGCATTCTTTCAGCTTCATGGAATGATGCGTGTGATTTTGGAGCCATTGATCGGTGACGTCCCAATCGTGGGTGCTGTGACCATGTTCTTCATCCAAAGACCCGTGAGTGTCTCTAAACACATACTTCACCACTATAAAGAAGCTTTTGTGGACCGGAAAGTTTCCATGTATGTTAAAGGTTCTTCATGGATGCCAATAAAGGACCTATTAGATGAAAAATAAGGGTTCTTCTATGGTTGACTAGATGATTCTTTTGAGCTTAAATTGTTTTTGACATTACACTATCCCCCAGTTTCACAGACAAGTCTTAAGCCTAGTCCCAGACTAAAATGCATGTTTGAACTGAACATGTTTTAACTGAAAGCAACTTGCACTGACTTATCTTGAAATATGTCAGTGTGATTGTTTTGTCTCGAGAGGCACACCTATAATGTTTTTTTCTAAGGCACGTTTATAAAAGCTACTTTAATGTCCTAATTGTACTAAGGCCTAATCCTGCCTTAATCTAAGCCTATAGGTTCAGATCAAATGCATTATTAGTTCTTGGTAACATCCATTAACTGAGGAAGTTGAAACCCTCCTGTGTTCTCTGAAGCTCCATTGAACTTTAAAATGTTCTGCATTAGTCTTCTTGCAAGTGTGTTCTGAGCCTTACTGTCTTTATTCTTTCATTAGTGCTTGAATTAGAATATTACTTTTAATAGAATCATGTAGTATTCTCCTTTTTCCTCTTTGTTGTTAGAAACTGACCATTAACTGGACCGGTTTGACCAACCTGCTGGACATCCCAGGGGTCAAGTGAGTTTTAGTTATTACACATACACAGTAACAATTTATTCAGTTCAGTACACTCACTGTCCTGATCGGCATCCGTTTCTTTAAAAAAAAAAAAAAATTCACACTTTCTGTCCCTGTTCCTTTTCTCAGTATGATGTCAGACACTATGATCATGGACGCGATTGCCTCGTTCCTGGTTTTGCCCAATCGTCTCACTGTTCCTCTGGTGGCAGATCTGCATGTGGCTCAGTTGAGGAGCCCTCTGCCTAGGGTAACACACGCATACACACCTTACACACATCCAATCAACATACAATGACCAAATTACTCAAATACATGATACTTTGGTTTTTGTAATTAACATTTACTGAACAGTTCAAAAGTTTTGGCTCAGTTAAAAAAAATTATGCTTTTGGAAGAAGTCTCTTATGCTCACCAAAACTGCATTTATTTAATCAAAACTACATTAAAAACTGAAATAATGTGAAATATTATTAAAATTTAAAATAACTGTGAATACATGAATATGTTTTAAAGTGTAATTAATAGGGTTGTAACAGTGTTAATTGTGACAGCAAATATTGTGGAATACTATTGACATTTTCTAATTTTAATATATTTTAAAATGTAATTTATTCCTGTGATCAAAGCTGAATTTTTAGCATCATTACCCAAGTCTTCATTGTCACATGATCCTTCTGAAATCATTCTAATATGCTTATTTGCTGCCCAAGAAACATTTCTTATTATTTTCTATGTTGAAAACCGGTCTGCTGTTTCATATTTTTGTGGAAACCATGAGAGATTAGAGTTTTTAATTAAACATTCAATGAACAGCATTTGTTTTAAATATAATTATTTTATGACATATTTATAAATGTCTTTATTGCCACCTTTGTTAAATATAATGTGTCCTTGGTGAATAAGAGTATTCATTTATTTCAAAAAGAAAAAAATATCTTGCTGACTTCGATCTTTTGAAAGTTAGTGTTCTGTGCCACTTTTGCAGTGTAATTTGAAATATTTTTCAATAATTTTAATGCAGAAGTAGCATACATGTTTCTGAAACATCGCTTTCCATAAAACATAATGGTACCATGTAATTGGTTATTTTCGTTTAGGAGTAATGCTGTAATGAAACAGTTCCCTGCACTGCAGTCTTTCATATTCTGTGCATCTTTCTTTATTTCTTCAAGGGAGTTGTGCGTATTCACCTGGTGGAGGCCGAAAGTCTGGCTGCGAAGGACACCATTGTGTCTGGTGTGTCTGACCCGTACGCCCTGCTCAGAGTCGGGCCGCAAACCTTCAAATCCCAGCATCTGGACAATACACTCAATCCCAAATGGGGTGAAATGTATGAGGTGGGTGTTAAAATGGCACCACATTGCAATATCAACAAAAGAAGTAACTCTTTAAAGACTGATTTCCCCGGCTGTACTGTATAAGCCATTTGATATCATAATATTAATATATGATGTAAATGTGATGAACTTCATAAGGTCATATGTATCTGTGTGTGTTTAAATGTCTGACCATTTACGCCGCGTTTTGTCATTGATGTCCCACGCTGTTAATGTCGGTGTGTCTTTGGTGTTTCATGCATGTCTGTCTGTCAGGTCATCGTTCATGAGGTGCCTGGTCAGGAGCTAGAGGTGGAAGTGTTTGATAAAGATCCTGATCAAGATGATTTCCTGGGCAGGTACCATATCACTTTCATGTCCTGTCATTCCGTTTCTCATTTTTTCTCTCAAAGGAGTCATATCTTTAATGTTTTAACATTATAAGCGAATAATCCTAAAACAATTTACACTGAAGTTATCTTGTTTTTTGAAAGTGTTTCCATAGTGCATTAAACTCTTTAATTCCAAACGTTTCTTAAAAATGTTATTTTCTCATAATATGACCTCTTTGATATAGATCTGTTCTAGGTTTTCATCTTCTGAACATCAGTTATAGTGTCCTACCATAAGCCACCATTACCATAAACTCATGATTTGTGTTTTTTATTGTTTGCTGATCTCTATTCTCACCGTTGTGTTGATTCTCTTTATCTCACTTGTGTTCAGGACAAAATTAGACTTGGGGATTGTGAAGAAATCTAAAATAGTTGATGAGGTGAGAACATTTAGATAATGTGTGTGTGTTTGCGTGTTTAACTTGATTTGATTTGCAAGTGTGTGCATAACTTAAGCCACAAGTGACATGAAATCTATATTGATGAAACTTCAAACCACTAAAACCAATGTATATTACAATTATTATTATTTATTTATAAGTAAAATGATCACATGCCTGAATGCTTGATTCTGTTTGGTTCATCAAGGAATTCTGCAAGCAAATATTTTAATGTAGCAAAACTTTATATTTCTGATTTTCTTTCTAGTTTCATATCCCTCGTCATTCTCTAAAACTTTTAAGTATTATAGAAATATTAGTCGAAAAACTGCCCTAGTAATGACTGAAATAAAAAGTTCTGTCATGAATCTCTAGATGGTGCAGGCTGACAGGGCACAGCTGATTGGTTCCTGTCACATCAGTAGCCAATGAGCTCGCTGCTCAACTTTCAAATACTTAGTCAGTGTTTTCTGTAGCAGTTTGCAGTACACTTTCAGAAACCCTCCACCTTCCCCAGCTCCTTCTTTTTAGATATGCTATGGGTAGTTCATGTATGCACAGCAGCAGCATGTCTTATTTGCTTACAGTAGCGTGTCATATATGTTTTATAATATTATAAGAATAAATTACATTTAATAACACTGATGTCGTACCACTGTACGCTGAGCTGCGAAATAAACCTCTGACAAGGTGATCTGTGCCTCGATTCAGTCTTGTATCACTCTGTTATTTTGCAATAATGACTGGCTTGTTTGTGGAATATTTGTGTCTTTTATTATCTATTTCAATATGTCGGTCTCATATTGTAGAATTTTGCATGGCTGATTATTTGATGTTTTAATGTCCTCTTCTTAGTGGTTCACTTTGAAGGACACCCCTACAGGGCGGGTTCACCTCAGACTGGAGTGGCTGACACTAGAAGCCGACACAGGAAGACTGACAGAGGTCTTGTAAAACCGTACAAACACAGAACACAGGGGGGATTCTGGGAAATGGGTGTGCTATGTTTTCCACACATGCAAACAGTGTGTTCATGTACTCCACCTTTTAACAAAACCCAATAATCTTTGAACATGACAGAAAGCTTACTTTACATACTTAACAAACAGAGCAACTTCAAACAGGAGTTTTGACAGTAGCTTCGCTCCGCCCTACTTTGCCCTCATTTTTTTCTCTCTCTCTTTCACTCAGGTTTTGAAGAGAAATGAAAGTGTGGTGAGTAAAACAGCAAAGCCACCCTCAGCAGCCATCATGGCATTGTATTTGGACAAGGCTGAGGCACTTCCTGTGAGTAATACTCTCACGTCAACTTCCTGCTGCACTCTTTGTTTTAACACACAGACACGTTATGTTTAATGGGCACATTCCATTGAAAATGATTTTTATACTGTGCAAACTGTATATTTCATCCCTTATCCCTACCCATTACAGAAAACACACAGACACAGTAGTTTTGCTTACCTACCATGCATTTATTTATTCAAGTACACAGGAAAACGTCTCGGTTACGTATGTAACCCTCGTTCCCTGAGTAGGGAACGGAGACGTTACGTCAGAAGTGACGGAGATTGGGGGTTTCGCATAGAAAGCCAATCCTCTTCGAGTATTAAAACACGAGCCAATGGCATGCAATGCCTTGGGGCTGCGGAAATTTGCATAGCGTACTCCGCCCTACTCCGTGAGTATAAAAGGAGGAAGTGAACGCAACCGCAGTATGTCTTCGCTGAGGAGCCAAGACTGAACTCGGCCTCTACCCAGCGATACAGCAGAAGTGGCAGGGAGACGTAACGTCTCCGTTCCCTACTCAGGGAACGAGGGTTACATACGTAACCGAGACGTTCCCTATCGTAGTCACTTCGAGTTACGTCAGAAGTGACGGAGATTGGGGGTCTGTGCCATCACGCCATCTTCAAGCTGTCTTCCAGTGCCCTGCGAAAGACTGAACCCCCGAGCCTTACCTCTTTTTTTTTTTTTTTTTTTGGGGATCCGACTTTGACACAGGATTACCAAGGTACACTGGGAACATATCCCGAAGGGGACATGCTACCAGCTGCCTACCGAAGGGAGGACTTAAGAATACACATATGGCCACATAGGAACGCATATGGAACACTGGAGTACCAACCGCAGGTGGCTACTGATTTAAACTCCAGGGGTGGCAGATGGCTTGCCAAGGGAAGACACATGCTCAGAGAGGCTTACAGTGGATAATACACATGAGACGGTTACCATGGGGAACCGTGCGCATGGAGGCACCTAGCTAGCATCCAGAGCAACGCAGTGGTGCCCGCATCGTCGGTGCTGGAGGACTCAAGACTTCAATGGAAGAACTGAGGAAATATCGCACTTATCCAGTCCGGGGAGTGGAGTGGCGAGCAAGCGAAGACACCTGAGCGGATCCAGAACTGGCCGAAACGAGTACGTGAGAGGATACCGGCTCAATTCGCAGATTATAGAATCTGGCGAAGGTGTTGGGTGTCGCCCAGCCTGCAGCTCTGCAGATGTCTGTTAGCGAGGCGCCGTGCGCTAAAGCCCAAGAGGAGGCTACACTCCGAGTGGAATGGGCCGTCACACCAAGGGGGCACGGAAGGCCTTGCTGCTGGTAAGACAAAGCAATGGCATCCACTATCCAGTGGGACAGCCGTTGCTTTGAGAGAGCCCTTCCCTTCTGGCTCCCCCCATGACAGACAAAGAGCTGGTCTGAGGTCCTGAAACACTGCGTTCTGTCGACATAGGTGCGGAGAGCACGTACCGGACAGAGCAGTGCCAAGGCTGGGTCTGCCTCCTCCAGGGCAGCGCTTGCAGGTTCACCACCAGGTCCCGGAGGGGAGTGGTAGGAACCTTGGGCATATATCCAGGCCGGGGTCTCAGGAATACGTGAGAGTAAGCCGGCCCGAACTCCAGGCACACTTCGTCAACAGAGAGTGCGTGCAGGTCCCTTACTCTCCTGATGGATACCAATGCAATCAGGAGTGCTGTCACATAGGACAGGGCAAAAACTCTACCGACTGCAAAGGCTCCAGGGGAGGCCTCTGCAGAGCACCCAGGTCTACTGAGAGGTCCCCAGAGGGCAGGAGGGGAGGGAGGCGGATTTAGCCCCCTCACTCCCCTCAGGAACCTGATGACCAGGTCATGCTTCCCATAGACTTACCTTTCACTGCATCATGAGACGCGGCAATGGCCGCGACATAATCCAAAGGGTGGAGGGCGACAGCCTGCGCTACAAACCCCTCTTGCAGGAAGGAAGCATGACTCCGATCGAACATCTCCGGGTCTTCTCAGCGAGAAGAACACCAATTGACGAAGAGGTTTCACTTCAACGCATAAAGGTGTCACGTGGACGACGCTCTTGCGGAAGTGATGGTTGCCGCCACCGCAGGTGGCAGCGAACTCAAACCTGCCTCGTCCCGTCCTGGAGCCACACGTGCAGCCTCCAAGATCGGGACGAGGGTGCCACAGAGTGCCCCGTCTCTGAGAGAGTAGGTCCGGTCTCAGAGGAATAGGCCAAGGAGGTGCTGTCGCGAGGAGCAAGAGTTCGGAGAACCACGTCTTGGTGGGCCAGTAGGGGGCTACCAGCAAGACCTGCTCCTCGTCCTCCTTGATCTTGCACAACACCCGTGCAAGGAGGCTCACTGGGGGAACGCACACTTGCGTGGGCCCCGTGGCCAGCTGTGCGCCAGCGCATCCGAGCCGAGAGAGCCGCGGGTCAGAGAATAACTGGGCGCAGTGGGACGAGTCCCGAGAGGCGAACAGGTCTAACTGTGCCTCCCCGAACTGTTCCCAAATCAGCTGGACCGACTGGGGATGGAGTCGCCATTCGCCGGAGATGGGACGGGCCCGGGACAGCTCGCGGCTGCCCGATTCCGGTCTCCAGGAATGTAACTGCACGAAGGGACCTCAGGTGCTTCTGACTCCATATCAAGAGGTGGCGGGCGAGCTGCGACAACCGGCGCGAGCGTAGACCCCCCCTGGTGGTTGATGTACGCTACTGCCGTAGTGTTGTCTGAGCGGACAAGCACATGCTGGCCCTAGAGCACGCTCGGAAGCGGTGCCGGGCGAGCCGTACTGCCAACAGCTCGAGGCAATTGATGTGCATGAGGCGCTGGGCTCCTGTCCAGGAACCGGCGGCTGCATGCCCATTGCACATGGCACCCCAACCCGTGGTAGACGCATCCGTGGAGACAACGAGATGCCTGGAAACTCGCTGAATAGGGACCCTGTCCGTAAAAAGCTGAGGTTCGACCACGGGAAGAAGGATCGGCGGCACGTCGGAGTCACTGGAACTCGGAGCGAGCCGCGATGCCATGCCCACCTCGGGACTCGATCGCGAAGCCACAGCTGAAGCGGTCTCATATGAAGCAAACCGAGCGGCGTTGCCGCGGCCGCGGATGCCATATGTCCCAGGAGCCTCTGAAAAGTTTCAGTGGAACCGCACTCTTGCCCTCGAACTGTCGAAGACAAGCCAGCAGTGAGTGCGCGCGCTCGTTCGTGAGCTGCGCGGACATGGCGACCGAGTCTATCTCCATGCCGAGAAAAGAGATCCTCTGCACGGGGCAAAGTTTGCTCTTTTCCCGGTTGACCCGAAGGCCCAGACGGGCTAGGTGCCGTAGCACCAGGTCTCTGTGTTCGCAAACCTGAGCTCGAGAGTGTGCTAGTAACAGCCAGTCGTCGAGATAGTTCAGGATGCGAACCCCGTGTTCGCGAAGGGGAACAAGGGCTGCCTCGACGATCTTCGTGAAGACGCGAGGGGACAGAGCTAACCCGAATGGGAGAACGGCGTACTGGTATGCCTGGCCCTCGAAGGCAAACCGAAGAAACGGTCTGTGTCGAGGGAGAATGGAGACATGGAAGTACGCGTCCTTCAGGTCGATCGCTGCAAACCAATCCTGATACCGAACACATTCGAAAATGCGTTTGGCCGTGAGCATTTTGAACGGTAGTCGATGGAGAGAACGGTTCAAAATGCGCAGGTCCAGGATCGGTCGTAACCCACCGGTCTTTCTTGGGGACAATGAAGTAGGGGCTGTAAAGCCCGGACCTCACCTCGGCTGGAGGGACCGTCTCGATTGCACCCTTCGCCAGCAGGGTCGCAATCTCCGCTCTCAAGACTGGGGCATTGCCACCAACCATCGTGGAGCGAACTCCCCTGAAGCGGGGAAGAGACCGTGCGAACTGAATCGCGTAGCCGAATCCGATCGTTCTGATGACCCAGCGGGAACCCCGGGAAGCGCTAGCCAGGCTTCCAGGAAGTGAGCCAACGGGGTCATGCGAACCACAGACGTCCCCCCGGAGGGGCAGCGAGGCGGGTCGACCGGCATGCGTGCAGGAGTTACCCCGTCCGGATGCACCGTCGAAACCCGCTCCCCGACAGAAGAGACCAGGGAAGGCAGAGCGTTCCACGGGGGTCTGTTCTGCCGGGGGTCTGGCGACAGAGGGGGAAGGGATTGGCGTAGCCCGGGGACGACACACGCACCCTTCCGCGCCCTCCGAGACAGAGAGGAATGAACGGGGCGACGCACTGGACGTCGTGCGCGCTCATTCCAGTCTGTGTGCTCAATGACAGTGTCAGCTTTCCTCAACCAGCTCAGGGAGCTAGCTAGAACAAAAGATTCTCCACCGGCCCTCCACCGGGGAAGGAGGGGCCCTGCCACCGCCTCCTGAGAAAAACCATGACACTATCACTGAGCGGCCCGCCTCAGGAACATCGCTTCGCCTGGCGTCTAGCGGGGCACGCGGCCTGAGGGGGGGCTCTTTCCTTGGGACGCTTACCTGTGGCCTCCTCCACGACGCGAACCGGCTGAAGGCTGCTGCTGGGGCCGCGTGGGAGGGAAGGGAGCCGCAGGGGGGCGTCCTCGGCGGCGAGCTGGCGGAGGCGTCCGAGCCGACGGCTGGTTGGAGGCAGCAGCTGGCCGTCGGGGCAGAGAAACCGCCTTCGTCTGCTCCTAGGCGGTCGAGAAGTGCTGGGCAAAGTCCTGGACCGCACCGCCGAACATTATGATGCTCCTGGACCACAGCGGTGGGCATCACCTGACCAAGGGAGCGAGCGACCGCCTCCGTGACCCGTTTAAGGACAAGGTAGGCGGCAGGCTCGCAGCTCGCTTGGTCCGTCACCTCCTCGTGCACATTCCTGAGCAGCTAGCTCTGTAGGTGCTCATCATATGCAGGGCGGAGGCTGCCTGTCCCGCCGCTCTACAGAATCCTGTCGCCATAGACGACGAGAACCCATAGGCTTTGGAGGGGCATCTGAGAGCAACCGCCGGTTAACCGGGGGAGCCCCAGCGTACCCACAGACAGCCGCATCGCCGAGGGGAGGAAGGGCGGGGAACTAAGCACGCCTTTTTTTTTTTTTTTTTTTAGTGCGTGTCAGTTCCGCATGCAACTCGGGGAAAAAAGGAAATTGGGGTTGGCCGTGGCCGTAAGGCGGCAGCGTTACCCAAAAACCAATTATTCAGCCGCGAGAGATCGGGATGGGGCGGAGTTCCACCCCCACCCGATGCTCACGGACGCCCGAGATAGCACGGCCATCATCGCGGGATCAGACACGGCGGCGCTGACGCTCCCGAGGGAGGCAACGCGGCCGCATCCTCACTTCCCGAGGAGTCAAGCCCGCCTAGTGATGCTGTGATCGACATCGCATCATCATCTGGAGCGCTGCCCGAAGCAGCCGGTGCACCGAAGAAGCAACCGACTGAATCGAACTAACGCTCGCTGGCTCTCGCACTGAGGCGGGAGGTGTGGCCCGAGGAATCGTCGGGGCTTTATCCCACACCATCACCGTAAAATCACCAGGTCCCCGGGTCGACGGGCCCCCTATGGAGGAAACCGATCGAGCGGGGGGACCGGGACTCTCACTCAAGTGAGATCATTGAGTCTCGACCTCAGTGTAGAGATGGTCATGTTCCCACAGAAGGAACATGAGTCATCCACGAACGCTGCTGCTGCATGCTGAAATGCCCAGGCATACAAAGCAGCGATCGTGACCATCAGATGACGACAGAAATCAACCACACCCAGAAGAACACGGGCGAACCGTCTTTAAAAAGACGTGCGCGTGCAGCTCTTTCAATGAGAGGAGGAAATTCACTCTTTCAGCGCTGAAGCGACCAGGGAGAAGCGCAAAGTCTGGCAGACCACTGCTCAGATCGCAGGCGATGCAGAATCTCGCTGGGTACCGCCGTCACACCAACACTGAAGAGGACGCTCGTCTCGAAGAGTCTTGAACAGTGCTTTCAGGAGTGAAGAGGTTCTCTTGGCTCCGAAGCGAAAACATACTGCGGTTGCGTTCACTTCCTCCTTTTATACTCACGGAGTAGGGCGGAGTACGCTATGCAAATTTCCGCAGCCCCAAGGCATTGCATGCCATTGGCTCGTGTTTAAATACTCGAAGAGGATTGGCTTTCTATGCGAAATCCCCCAATCTCCGTCACTTCTGACGTAACTCGAAGTGACTACGAAAGGGAACTGACGTTTTGGGACGTCTTTTGACCATACGTCAATATTCGCCTTTTTAGGGCCCCCTTAAACGTCGGTAGATGAGGTCATGGGATCCTAACTCTACCCCAGACCTAAACCTAAGCCTAAACCTAGCCCGTCACCTAACTTACGTTAAAGGTAAAGCGTCAGTTGTATGACGGCCCGGGATCGCCATCTAGCGACGTTTAAGGGGGCCCTAAAAAGGCGGATATTGACGTATGGTCAAAAGACGTCCCAAGGCGTCAGTTATATGACGTCTTGGGATGAGACTGTGTTATCTGAAGAAACACCCTCAAAACTATTCATAGGGTGAATCTTAAAATAAATAAATAAATAAAAAGCCACTGGACCTTCTTAACGGGTTTTATGAAATTCACCCCATGAATAAAGAATGGTGTAAGAGGGTGTGCATTACCTGAATAAATGATGAAATATCCCTGTCAAACAAACACATCTCTCTCCCACATAATGAATGAGAGTGATAGATGAGTGATGTGGGATGAATGTGTGTGGGAGTAACGGGATGTCTTTCTCAATGTCCCTCAGGAAGAAAAGGCAGTTTCTCAATTCTAAGAATGCAAAGAACAAACTTGTGTTCTTGTGGAAACCATTATGCTAGGCTATACCTTTAAAGAACCATCTAGGTACTTTTTGGCGTACTCTCGTTTTTTTTTTTGTTTTTTTTTTTGTTTGTTTTTTTCATCTCTTTCCCTGCCATTGACTAAAATGTCCACCATTTATGAGACAACGCTTCCCCACCATTGATGGAAATTTCCCTGTTTTCACTGTTATACGGTAGGGGGCGCCGTTACACATCTTCTGAAAGAGTTTAGTATCTCCTGATCAAAACACATGTGAAGAAGCAGCAGAAACAAGCAATAGCATTTGTAATCATATGCATATGTAAAATAACGTGATCATCAACATTGAACAGCATATAAATCAAAACGGCGTAACATTACTGAATTAAATGTCGACGCAGGACGAGGGTTATATAGGCTTGCAAGGTTTGGGGGTGTTGATAGATTTAATCTACTACATCTATGTTATAATCGTCTTTGACAAAAACCTAATTTTCTCAAAATGCTGCTTTTTTATGAAACTTACCCATATTCAAGTATTTATTTATTGTTTAGAAGCAGAGCGCCTGTTGTTTCTTTTGATATTGCACGTTCAGATATTTATAAATTGAATATCTGGCAGTGGCTGGCAAATTTTATTTTCTGCCGTGGAAAGAGTTAATAGAGCAAGAGAGATTCATTTTATTTTGTGGTGGAGCAGTTAATAAAGGAGGAAGTGAGAAAGGCATGGAAACACAGGAGAGAAAAGAGAGAATTAGGGTTAGTGATGTCAATGGCAAACTCATCGATTGATTAATTACATTTCTCTAGACCTCACAGTCTGTGCTTTCATCGTGCTGAGCGGGTCATGAGAAATATAGAGCCTTCTGGACCAACAAACAAGCCCTGACACATACACACATACTGTACATCCATTCAGCTCGCACGTGAATATTCTGCCTCAGAGTCAGAACACACAAATAACGCAACATATGCAACCGCTGATCATATTTCCTGTCCTTTGTTGACTATTGAATAGTTGTGGGTACAATAAATGTAATTTCATTTCATTCATTTTTTAAAGGAGTAGTTCACTTTTGAAAAAAACGTTTGCTGATAATTTACTCACCCCCATGTCATCCAAGATATCCATGTCTTTCTTTCTTCAGTCGAAAAGAAATTAAAGTTTTTGATGAAAACATTCCAGCATTTTTCTCCATATAATGCACTTCAATGGGAACCAAACGGTTCAAGGTCCAAATGAGAGTTTCAGTGCAAATTGCAAACTGTTCAAAGGGCTTTACACAATTCCAGACGATGAATAAGGGTCTTATCAAGGGAAACGATTGGTCATTTCAAACATAAATAACAAAGTTTACGTTTTACTGTATAAGCTCAAATGGTCGCCTTGCTCTGTACTGTGATGCAAGTTCATGACTCTCCTGTTCTAACTCGTTCATCAAAATGAACAAATCTTTTATCAAGTCATTTGGTTCATTCAACAAACGAAATGAACGAATTGACTCGGAAAAAAGATTTGTTCATTTTGATGAACGTGTTCGAACAGGAGAGTCACGAACGTGCATCGTAGTACAGAGCATGGCGAGCATTTGAGCTTATAAAACGTAAACTTTGTTATTTGTGTTTAAAATGACCGATCGTTTCGCTTGATAAGACCCTTATTCATCGTCTGGAATTGTGTAAAGCCCTTTGAACAGTTTGCAGTTTGTACTGAAACTGTCTTTTGGACCTTGAACCGTTTGGTTCCCAGTAAAGTGTATTACATCCTGGAATGTTTTCATCAAAAACCTTCATTTCTTTTCGACTGAAGAAAGAAAGACATGGACATTTAGGATGACATGGGGGTGAGTAAATTATCAGCAACAGTTTTTTTTTTTTTTTTTTTAAAGTGAACTACTCCTATAACTACTTGGTGCTACTGCAAACACAATGTTTGTGTATTTCAAAGGTGCTCAGAACTGAAGAGGAGACATCTGTATGCATTTGCTTATGGGGTGATGACAGATTTCAAACAGATTTTTAGATATGGATGAGAGAGATGACATCTGCAGACCAGCACAGAGATATTGTTGGAGCAGTTGGTCTGAATGGGGAGACATTGACTGCGCACTCGATGGAGTGAATTCAGCGGGGAACGGCAGAGTGAACGTCCCCCTGCCATGCGCCACATCAACGATTAGCTGTATTGTTTAATCTCTATGTGAGTTTTGACAGCTTGAGTTTCTGAAAGGGCAAAAAACATCTGCAAGACTGAATCAAGAAAGGCGAGCATCAGGAGGTCTGGCACTCTTAACAGCTTTTAAAATTAGTAAGAACAGAAAGAGAGAGAGAGAGAGAGAGAGAGAGAGAGAGAGAACAGAAAGAGAGAGAGAGAGAACAGAAAGAGAGAGAGAGAGAGAGAGAGAGAGAGAGAGAGAGAATAGATAGTGAACAGTGTTGGAGGGTAATGGATTACAAATAATGTGAGTTTTGTAATCAGATTATTTTTCCAAATAACCAGTAAAGCATTGCTTTTATTATCATTATTTTTTTTACATTTTCAAATAAGTAACACACATTAATTGGTTTTCCCATTTATAGACTGACAGTTCTGTCCAAATGTTGAGAGAAATATTATATAGAGATATTGTGTGTGCTATGCAAACATTATAGGGTTAGTTCACCCAAAAATGAAAATTAAGTCATTAATTACTCACCCCCATGCTGTACCAACCCCGTAAGACCTTCGTTCATCTTCGGAACACAAATAAAGATATTTTTGATTGAATCTGAGGGCTGGATCACTCTTCCATAGGCTTCCTAAGGGACTGGCTCTTGACGGCCCATAAAGTCATTAAAGAAAAGGTTTAAATATTCCATGTGCCTACAGCGGCTCAATTATAAGTTTATCAAGCGACGAGAATACTTTTTGTGCGAAAAAAAAAAACATAAATAACGACTTTATTCCACTATTCCATTACTTCCTTATGGGCGCATGCGCGAGAACTGAGACGAGGACGTTCTCATTCGTCTACTTCTTGTTACCGGCTGCTCACCGCTTAGGAGTTTTACCGCCCCCTACCGTATAAGATGATGTGCTGATATAGCTGGAAGCGCAAAACTTTCTGTTTAGAAGCAGAGGAAGATGCGCGCTGTGCATACGATTTTCAATTAGCGTATTTTCCGCACTATAAGGTGCACTTAAAAGCCTTTAATCTTGTCAAAAAACGACAGTGTTCCTTATAATCCGGAGCGCCTTATATATGGATCATCATTTTATACGGTAGGGGGCGGTAAAACTCCTAAGCGGTGAGCAGCCGGTAACAAGAAGTAGACAAATGAGAGCGTCCTCGTCTCAGTTCTCGCGCATGCGCCCATAAGGAAGTAATGGAATAGTGGAATAAAGTCGTTATTTATATTTTTTTTTCGCACAAAAAGTATTCTCGTCGCTTGATAAACTTATAATTGAGCCGCTGTAGGCACATGGAATATTTAAACCTTTTCTTTAATGACTTTATGGGCCGTCAAGAGCCAGTCCCTTAGGAAGCCTATATGGAAGAGTGATCCGGCTCTCAGATTCAATCAAAAATATCTTTATTTGTGTTCCGAAGATGAACGAAGGTCTTACGGGGTTGGTACAGCATGGGGGTGAGTAATTAATGACTTAATTTTCATTTTTGGGTGAACTAACCCTTTATGGTAATTATAATTCTAGACTACATGTGAGCAAGCATTTACTCATCTCACTTGCACAAAAACAGATTCAGTATTCCTCAAAATGAATAAAAAACAGTGAAATGCAAACCTTAAATATGTAAAATAACACCATCTTTTACTTTATTTAATCTCACTTTATTAAACAATGTCTTTGCTGTTGACCTTCAATGATCCAATTCAACATACTAATAAGCTAAAATGAACATCACATTTGAGTTTTGTCATTTTTATTGCTCAAGTAAGAGTATTGAACTTCCTTCACGTGTTCAGAATGGTTTATGAAAGGTTTGTTTGAGCTGCACCCTCTACTGTACAGGCAGGACTTTGCATTTCCTTTATAGCCTGAGGTTTATTTATATCAATTTTCGTGTGAATGGTTATTACAAAAAAAAAAAAAAAAAAAAAAAAAATAGCAAGCCCAGCCCAGGTGAGAAAATGTACAGCAAAAGTAACAAAACATTATTTTCCATAAAAAGTAACCACGCAGTATTGTAACTTATTACTTCTAAAAGTAACTTTCCCCAACACTGTGAATAAATGAGAAAGACAGATAAAGAATGATCTGTTTCTAGCCTCCCTTAATGCATATTCCTGGTTTTACTGTGAATGACTCATCAGTGCTCGTTATTCCAAAATAAAAATTTTCTAATCTTCAATCAAAAGGTAATAACTTGCTTTTCCTCTGAAGTCACCTCCCTTTCCCATTGGCATCACTTAGACAGTGCAGACTAATAGATAATATAATTTAATTCATTCTTATTCCTTTTTCTGATCAAACTAAACTGATTAAACAAAATGTGATCTTTAATTATAAGGTCCATTCTCATCAAATTTGATTACAATCTCTGTCACTCCTAGTCCTCTCAATGTCACATGATCATGATAAGATTTTCTCTCATTAAAATCCACCCGCGAGGAAGCACGTCACCGGTTAAACATTAAATATTCATAAACAGTGATGGTCAGTTCAAATATTAGTTTGAGTAAGTTGATAAAAAGTCCATTATTATTAAATATAGTCTATTGGAAATACATTATTTCTCTTGCTCTTCTTAAAAATGTGCAATACAAAAAAAAAAAAAAAAAACATTTAAATTAATGCATGCTGTACTTTTCGTACGAAAAAAAAAGAAAAAAGAACAAAACCATTTAAATGGTAAACATAAATGTAAAAATATACATCACTGCTCAAAAGTTTGGGTTCAGTACGATTTTTTGATAGAAGTATCTTACACTCACCTAAAATACAGTAGTATTGTGAAATATATATATATATATATATATATATATATATATTATTATTATTATTATTATTTCTTTTTTATTTTTTTGCCTCACATTCACCCATTCACTCACTCATTCACACCAACGGCAGTGTCAGCCATGCAAGGCGCCATCCAGCTCATCGAGAGCAGCTGGGGTTAGGAAATGGAAACCTGGACACTTGATCAGGTGGAACCGGGGATTGAACCACAAACCTCCTGATTTGTAGACTACCTACATGAACACTGAGCCAATGCCGACCCACATAATGGCAAAGCTGATTTTTCACCATTCAGTGTTGCAATCATTTGCTGCTGATTTGCTGCTCAAGAAACATTTCTTATTATTACCAATGTTGAAAACAGTTGGTCTGCTTCATATATATATATATATATATACAGTATATTGGTGTGGAAATGGGATACACTTTTCTTTTTTTTTTTAAATAAAAAGATCAAAAGAATAACATTTATGTGAAATATAACATGTTTAGTAACATTATAAATCTCTTTACTGCCACTTTTGATCAATTCAATGCATAAAACCTAAATTTTAGAAGAGTAGTGTACTGTATGTTTAATTGCACATAGATTTACATATTATCAAAACAAAACATCTACTTGTATGCAATTTGAAAGCAGCAGACCAGTTTAAACCAGTAAATTACAAATAATAATGAATAGAAACTGCTTAGAGGTAGAATGTTCTGCATGAACACACATTATCAAATATTATATATGTGATCATGTGATTATAGCAACACATAAATGTAAAACATTTGTTCTTATAAAACTTATACCTATATAGTTGTTCTTGCAGAAATATTTATATTTGCATACATGTAGTATTTCATTGTCAAAAAATATAATTTAACATATGTTAACATATAACATCAATTATTCCACTCCCTTTCTCTGCTGTGTTCTATTTGATTGAGAAATCCACTCTATGAAGGACTGTTACATATAAAAAGAGCAAAATGTAAGTTATGCACTGAGAAAAAAAAAAAAAACACCTTTCAATCACATTGAAACTTTCGTTGAAGTGAAGATTATAAAGTGCTCTCAAAGTAAAGTGCCCTCAAAAAAGTAAACGATGAAACAGTTGGAGGAGGTTTAAGAAAGAAGATATGAAAAGAGTTCCAGTTCATTCAGAAACCAAGGCCTGAAGTGGGCAAAGTATCTCATTCCTCTGGGATTGGTTGGTTTGAGAGCTGAGTAGAAGAGTCAGCTTTTGATTGGCTGGCATATATTTTGTCCTGTTTAGATTCTGGTTCTTTTAGCACAACATTCTTGGAGTCTTTACTTCCTCCTTCGCAACTGCACTCATCTTTCAGGCTGCCGGTGGATCGGCTTGTGTTCTTGAGGATCCCTCTAAGTTTAGGAGTAGGAGTCGGAGACTGAACTGGGAGTTCAGGAGGCTGAATGGGAGTTGGGCTTGGTGGTGGGGTGAAATCCTGTTGCAAAGGTGGAGGAGAAAGAAAAGAACGGAGTGGGACAGGCAGAAGGGGTGGGGAGCTGTCCGGAGAGTCTGATATGAATTCCAAAGTGATTTCACAAGGCTCAACTGTCATGTAATTGGAGATACTGGAGCTGAACTTCCTCAGGACGGGTGGAGTGGGCCGCTGAGCCGCGGGAGGGGGAGGAGTCTCGCCATCGTCCCCGGGGATGATAATGCAGGGTGGGATGTCTTTGCCGACAGAAATTGGACTAGACGACAGCATGATGGCGGTTAGTAGCGGGTCGTCCAGATCCAGAGATGCGTAAGAGTCCCGGCTCTGTCTGGGCGTCCGCTCGGCTAAAGCTTGCTGCTCAAACTGTCTAGCCTGTTCTCTGACAGACAGCTTTGTTTCTGTGCAACAACCACTCTGATCTAGATCTGCATCAAGTTCTTCCCTACTGTCCTTAAGCCCCGCCTTTAGCTCTTGCTCCTCCCATTCAGAGGGGTCCCAGAGACCCTTTCGGGGCCGAGCATCATAAAGTCCTGACCCTCGAAAATGGGACGGCAAGGACCAAGAAGTTATCTGGCTGCATGGCCTTGTTGAAGACGGAGAGTCACTGTCCAAAAATCCAGAAACCCTGAAAACCTCAGAGTTGGGCTCTGGACTGCTGGATGCTCCATCCTGGAAAAGTATATTTTGGGTGGTGAGAGGCCGTTCATCTGAGAGGAAGGTGACTGTGTTCTCTGATTTGGGCAGCTTGTTGCAAAACCTTCCGTTTCCGGCACACTGTTTGTAGACTGCGATTGCACGAGAGGCAAAGGTTCTTATGAGACTCTGTCGATCCACCTCCTCGATTACAGACTTCCGCCGCCTTCTGCGGGCCACGAGAGACAATGAAAGGAGAGAAGATTGAAATGTGTGGAAAGAGACAGTGAGGAATTGAGGGAAGAGAACATTCAGCCATGGGAGGATAGCACTCTAATGACCCACTATATACAAATCCTTCACTTTAATGGCCAAACCAATTTGCTCACAATATTGCATTGAGCTTTGAATAAGCCGAATCAAATACTCTCATTTTATGGCTTTTGAGATAAATATTCTTATTAAAGCTTCAGGAGACATTATGCTGTGTTCGATTCGTAAAGCCAGAATTCTCTTCTCTGAGAAGTGCAATGATGATTAAACCCATTTAACAAACTGTTGTAGTAAAAGATGTTTATAACACAGTTACTATGATATTTTTACTGATAATCATAGGGTCCAATGGGGCTAAAGACATTTTCTTCTAAACCACATACGCGGTTAACTACGCACCAGGAAATTTAGTTGATCTGTGCTAAGTTGATCTAATATTTAATAGGTTAGTTAACCCTCATGTCGTTCCAAGCCCTTAAGCCCGTTCATCTTCGGAACACAGTTTGAGATATTTTAGATTTAGTCCGAGAGCTTTCTGTCCCTCCATTGAAAATGTATGTACGGTTTACTGTCCTTGTCCAGAAATGTAATAAAGATATCATCAAAGTAGTCCATGTGACTTCAGTGGGTTAGTTAGAATGTTTTGAAGCATCAAAAATACACTCAACTAAAGGATTATTAGGAACACCATACTAATACTGTGTTTGAACCCCTTTTGCCTTCAGAACTGCCTTAATTCTATGTGATTCAACAAGGTGCTGAAAGCATTCTTTAGAAATTTTGGCCCATATTGATAGGATAGCATCTTGCAGTTGATTGATATTTGTGGGATGCACATCCAGGGCATGAAGCTCCCATTCCAACCCGGTCTCATCCCAAGACGTCATATAACTGACGTTTTGGGACGTCTTTTGACCATACGTCAATATTCGCCTTTTTAGGGCCCCCTTAAACGTCGGTAGATGAGGTCATGGGATCCTAACTCTACCCCAGACCTAAACCTAAGCCTAAACCTAGCCCGTCACCTAACTTACGTTAAAGGTAAAGCGTCAGTTGTATGACGGCCCGGGATCGCCATCTAGCGACGTTTAAGGGGGCCCTAAAAAGGCGGATATTGACGTATGGTCAAAATACGTCCCAAAACGTCAGTTATAAGACTTTTTGGGATGAGACTGTGTTACCCATTCCACCACATCCCAAAGATGCTCTATTGGGTTGAGATCTGGTGACTGTGGGGGCCATTTTAGTACAGTGAACTCATTGTCATGTTCAAGAAACCAATTTGAAATGATTCAAGCTTTGTAACTTGGTGCATTATCCTGCTGGAAGTAGCCATCAGAGGATGGGTACATGATAGCCATAAAGGGATGGACATGGTCAGAAACAATGCTCAGGTAGGCCGTGGCATTTAAATGATACCCAATTGGCACTAAGGGGCCTAAAGTGTGCCAAGAAAACATTCCCCACACCATTACACCACCACCACCGGCCTGCACAGTGGTAATAAGGCATGATGGATCCATATTCTCATTCTGTTTACGCCATATTATGACTCTACCATCTGAATGTCCAGGCAATATTGATAACACACCAGATAATACGTCAGCAGCGTCTTGCGTCATCAGCGTCACTGAACATGGATTGACAACAGAACCGAAGGAGAATACAATGCTGAATAATGTTGTAGTTTTCGTTATTTTGTACCAATAAGTTTTTTTGATGCTTCAAAACATTCTAACTAACCCACTGATGTCACATGGACAACTTTGATGATGTCTTTATTACCTTTCTGGACAAGGACAGTATACGTGTATATATTTTCAATGGGGGGACAGAAAGCTCTCGGACTAAATCTAAAATTTCCTAATCTGTGTTCCGAAGATGAATGAAGGTCTTACGGGCTTGGAACGACATGAGGGTGAGTCATTAATGACACAATTTAAATTTTTGGGTGCACTAACCCTTTAATGTTTTTTAAATGCTATCGATTTCAGTAGCACATAAGGATATTTTAAATTACGAAATATACTTTATTATATACACTTTACACTGACACCTCATAATCTAACTGATCTTTTAACACCCTACACACCAGCACATGATCTCTGTTCTTTGGAAGCTGGCCTTTTAATTGTTTTACATACCCGACTAAAATCCATGGGTGATAGGGCCTTTTCGTCAAATGCTCCAAAACTTTGGAATTCCTTGCCTTACTAGTTCCAAGTGTTTTTCATAGTATTTTTAAATCATCACTTAAAACTTATTTGTTTGGGGTAGCATTTACATAATTGTTTAAAATTGTCTTATTATTATTAATACTATATTTCATGTTTTTATTTTGTACTTTATTACATTTTTCTGCCAGTAATGTATTGTTTGTTTAATTGTATGTTTTATTTTGTTTCTATTCTTGTGAAGCACTTCGAGATACTTTGTAAAGGCGCTAGATAAAATAAAGTTTATTAATATTATTATTATTTATTTAGATGGTCTACTAGCATTTATTACTAACTATAAGTAACTTTGCAACTACATGTCAACTTATTCTACCATCTCAGAACCAAATTCACCTAACAGTCTACTAACAATCTAATGATAGTTAGTTGCTATTGCAAAGTTACTTATAGTTAGTAGAATGTCTAAAGGGGGCATATATATATATATATATATTACTGTAAATTTACTTATTTCATTTAGCAAAAGAAAAAGTAAATCAATCCTTGCTGAAGGCAAAACACACTTCTATAACTTAATTTCAATACTGGGAGTATTTTGCATATTGTACATTATATCCTCTCCACTTTATAAATTAATATGATTTTAAATTAAAATCAGCACATTGTGTAATATAAAAATTGTTAATACAAAAAACAAAAAAAAACAAAAAAAAAAAAATCACTACAAAATGTGCTGATCCATCAATGTTCAATAACAGAACACGTATTTCCCACGTTTTCCTTGAGTTCCGGATATACTTCAAGCAAAATCTAAGAACGGGCTGTGTGTGAACTTCTGAAAAATCTATTTTGTTCATTCCGTAATAAAAACAGGAATACATTGAAGAACCACTTGAATTTGTAATTCTAATTGAAACACGGACACTATTTTTTCATGTTTAATACTCTAAATCTGCATGCTGAATTGCAGATCTTGTGCAAATATATCCACATCTCTATGATCATATGCTTTCTTAGCTACTGTTTTCATTCCACTGTCAATTTTGTTGTGTCTTTATTTTGATGTTGAAAGTAAAGTGTGCAGCACATATTTACATATCCAGCTAATGCTGCTCTCAACAGCGTGGGCGGTCTCATAATTTTCGATAACAGTGTACCGATGGTCACGTTTTACAGACTTTTTGAGCACCCCTATGTGAAGAATGAAAAAGAATGTGGCCATGAGTATACTGGGGCCTGTAAGATGTGCCTTTAGCCCTGTTTTACTCTACCTGCAAGAAAAAAAAATAAAGCTACGTCGTCATCTGAGACTAATCTGAGAGGAATTTCCCACATTCGACCTTGTATGGAACACAGAATTAATGAATTCAAGCAGGATCAGTGTGCCTAAAATCATGAAAATTGTGCACTACCAGCTATGAAGCTCAAAGCACTCATAAACCACTCAAAAATCTGTTCAGATAAAATTCAATCAAGATGATCTGTTACAACGTCGAGTCTTAAAGTGAAGGACAAGTAAAGTATTTATTTGCTTTTTGTAGAAAACTGCGAGGAACCACTACAACTGGAAAGGCTTTATCTATAGCTAAACTACTGAAGCTTTATACTCAGCTACACACATGGATCTGTGCATTAAAAAAAAAAAGTTAATAGAGCAAAATGTTTCTTCAATTTGCATATTGAAACAAATCGAGGCATAACAGATTAAATGGTAAAGAAAACTACAAGAGCAGCTACTCAGGGACAAGAAACCACAAATGTGAGTCAAGAGGGATTTTAAAATAGCAGATTTGTAAGAAAGAACACTGCAGGGAAATTCAGCGTATTTCATGTTACTCACTGTAGTCCAAGCCTGGGAAATACAGAGAGAAGATGAGAATGAATAATGAATGAAACATGAGAGGAAAAATACATGTAGACAGATGGATATGATAACAATTTAACACAGACAGGCCCTGTTCACATTTGGCGTTAACATGCATTTTTAGTGACTGAATCAGAAACTTGACCACATTAAAAGCCAGATGTAAAATGCACACAAAATCATGCTTTTTACACCAATGCAAATGTGTTTTTGTTATTTACACACAGTAAAATTATGCAAGTAAAATGTAAGCATGCATTCCTACTCTAAGTGCAATGAATAAATGCAATCCAGCTCCAGATATTTTCTAAATGTGGAATGCATGTTAATGTCCCATGTGATGGGGCCCAAGAGACACAAAAGGCAAATAGAGAGGAAATGCAACCACTCATCCGTTCAACCGTTCATTACACATGTAAAAAAATGAGCATAAAGATACATGCAAAAGAAAAAATAGAAAAGAGACTAAAGAGACTAACATTTCATTTGAAATGGCAATGTAAATAAAATATTTCTAGGTCACCCGCAAATCTATTGCAAAATAACATTAAATCAAGACAATTACAAGTATTTAAGGACCATTAAGGTATACTTCAACTACAATTTCTTGTTACCATAATGTGTCTAATTGTTGTAGTTTTTTTGCATTGTTCACAGCAAGGTGAACTAAAACTTAACCATAAAAAAAATGTTTCATTACTGTTTCAAAAAATAGTTGCCTGAAATAAAATATAAAACAAACTTAAACTTACTGTATTTTAGCTAGTTGCAAAAGTAACATTTATAATTTTCATTTAGTTAATATCTTGATGCACTAAAATTGAAAAAAAAGCAAAAAATAAAAATAAAATAAAACCCAAAAAAAGAATAAAACTATACAGTAACTTAAAAGATGTAACAAATAAATAAACTATACTGCAACTTTAAATTAAAATGAAATTAGAAAAAAAATGAATTCAAAATATTTCAAACTCATTAAGAAATTACTCAATGATACTTAAATAACACAGGTTGACAGTATTTTTTTTTTTTTAAAATGTCTATCAAGACATGTATCGGATAGAATGTCATGATAAATACCTTTTTTCCCCCCTAAATAATGCTTAATTTTCTTATAACAAAACATAATTATGAAAAAATATTATGTATTTTGTTTATTAAATTTTTATGTATTTTTTTAATTTTTTTTATGAAATGATTGTGTGTTTGTGAGAGTGTGAGGGTCACAGACAGAGAAAATTATTTTGTAAGGTTGCTGACAGGCTATGTTATTATTCATATCCAACAAAAGAACAAACTGTTTTCCCAGATAAACAAGCAAACAAATCCTGCCCTTATGTCCTGTTCCTTTCTGTTGATGGTATTAAACTGCAGTTCAGCATCTATTGTAATGAATTCAATACAAAACCTCGTCTTTTCCGCTGTCTATTTGTGTTAGCATCTGCATTTGTTTTGATTGCATTAAATCAAAAGCACTTTAAAAGGCTTTACCTGAGGGACGCAGATGCTGTGCTGCGGCTATAATCTTTTAATCTATTAACATTTCATTCCACTCACAACAGCCTTTAGCTTGACATTGGACTACTGCTACACTAAAAGTGCACTGAGGACATCTCAATATGGTCTTATTATTAAAGCCAAAAGAGCAGCCAGTGGTTTAACTTAAATTTTTTTCTTTGTTTGTGCAAAAAAATCCTAAATATAATTTGCTATTTCCTAAATATGCAGTTCTTGAAACATCTGCTCTCATGTTAACACAATTCGCATGCGTCGTGGTGCTCTCGTGAGCGTGCGTTGGGGAGCAATTTTTTGTAAATAAAAGTGGTAAATTATGTTGTTCTTTTTTTAAATAAAGTAAAGCATATTAAATAAAATAGACTGTCAATGGAGGGACAGAGAGCTCTCAGATTTCACTAAAAAAGATCTTCATTTGTGTTTCTGAAGATGAATGAAAGTCTTACAGTTTTGGAATGTGATGGGGGTGAATAATTAATGACATAATTTTCATTTCTGGGTGAACAAACCCTTCAAAATTGATTACTATGGACTACTTTTATGATCCTGTTTTGGTCCAAAATATTTCCGTAGTGTATATACTAGGGCTGGGTAATAAATATCGATTTCTCGATATTAATCGATTCTCATTTTTACGAACCGATATCGATTTTTAAATCTCAAGAATCGATTAGTCATCCTGTTTCATTTGAATGAATGGAACATTGTATCGCGGCTGCGCGCATCCAAAAAAATCACAATAATCTTTGTCCTTTGTTACTATTGATATGAAACAAAGTCTCAATTTTCAAAGTACGTCCATTTTCTTTAGAAATTCAAAAACATAAATAGAGCTTTGGCGCTGTGGTGTGAGATCGCTCTGGCGCAGCTCAAGAAGAGAAGCAGCAGCGCTGATCTCTCTTCCGGCTTAATAATACCAGTTACAGCGCCAAATAAACATGAATGAGCATCTGAACGTATGTTAAAAGATAGAGTACAACTTATCGAAATCCGCATCATGTCACATCGATTCGCTCAATCAGCGTTTCAACCATGGAACGACGTCAGTTAAACAGCTTGTCATCAATGTCATGTATCGTCATATTTACCTCAGAAAACCCACATAAACTTGTTAGTCAGCTAGAAAAAATAACTCTAGAGAGAAGCATTTTGCTAAATATATACACCATATTACATATGCATTATAATCTTAATGTTCTTCAATATTTAATGCATATTTGAATAAATCTGGCAAGTTTTTATGACAGCCACCATTTAAATGTTTATATTTCATATAATCTTCTTTTATTATTTATTATAAAAATAAATAAAAGTACAAAACAGTTCATTTTTATCTTCATATTAGGCTAATGAAGCCTAGTCTACAACTAGACTCCCATAGTTTACATCATTAGTTAAGAGATTTGATTCCCTTGAGAAAAATTGCCATTTACTGTAACTGATATCCAAAATAATCGATATTGAATCGAAATCGAATTGAATTGCAAGCTTGTGAATCGAAATCGAATCGAATTGTGAAATTTGTCCCAATACCCAGCCCTCATACTCATACTGTACCAACAGCGAACGTCATACAAGTTTGGAATGATAACAGAAATAAGTGACAGAAATGTTTTTTTTTTTTTTGGGTGAACTATTCTCAAGTTTCCTACAGACACACTCACCCAAAACATTTCTCATTTTCTGTAAATATTCACACAAGCACACCCAAATCTCATAAATCATCTCTCTGGAGTCTCTTCTGAAGGTATTATTTAGGACAGGTGACTTACATGCCGCCGTCTCCCAGTTCCTCGTAGAGATTGGTCGGTGCGCCACCTCCTGTCGATTTGGCAGTAGGAAGTGACTTCTGGATCCGGGCAGTTTTGGCACACTCGGCCTGCCTCCTGTAAAAGCACCCCCAAATAGTGAGTTACCTTCTTTCAAAGGGCTCATTTCAGCTCTATTATTGGAGAATATGAGGCCTGGAACATCGGCGACTCCCATTTGATCTCTTCCTGCTCTTTTTATTCATGCATTGCAAAATATCATGGGATATTCAGCACCTTTCACAATGTGAGATGAGGTGTTTTATTAGGAGGGAACTGAACCTGGCTCACTTTGTTCTCTGTGAGGTCATGAAACCAGTCATTTCTGTTCATTTTCAAAGCCATCGCTAGAGGAATCAGAAAGGGCTTCCTTTGGTCCTCATCTCAATTCATGCACTCTACTCATATGTTCCCATTTTATAGTGCTGAATTGTATAACGAGGGTATAAAAGCACACGGTCTCCAGCAAATAATTCATCAAAAAGTAGAATATGAACTTACTCTTTGAATCTGAGTGTAGAGTCCACATGCAGCAATAGGAGGGCAGGGAAAGAGGAAAGAGTAATTAT
This sequence comes from Pimephales promelas, assembly GCF_016745375.1. Next base: position 2,698,346 of record NW_024121432.1, read on the forward strand.
TAGATCATTTGGCACAGGAATAATTCAACAATATATGATATGATATAATATTAATATAATAAACCCACAACCCCTGCAGAGGGCATGCAGTTTAGACAATGGATGGATAATACATTACAATACGATACGATACGATACGATACGATATAATAATATAATAAGTTTGATGTTAATTAATGTTTTACTGCTCTGCCAGAATAATGTAATCTCTTCAAATTAGTATTTTTTTAATTGATTGGCAGCCCAAATTCTAATTTCACAGGCCAGAAAATGCTCCTAGTGTTGAATCATGCAGCCGACTGAAATTGTTGTGATTGTAGCTGCAGGTGTGCATAATTCATGCTGTAAAATGTGATAAGAGTAGAGGCTAAACCCGGTGTATCCTGCATCTCCACAGTTAAGAAACAATACGGCTCTCAGCACTAACCTCGCACTCTATTCTCATTCATATCTTTGTATTTCTTCCACACACACACACTCCCTCGTCCTGACTATAGGCTTCCTGGAGGCTATCAAAAAACATGGCCCTCTCAATATTATTTATTTAACCAGAATCCAATTACTCAGAAACTAACAACTGTATCTCCCATTACGCATCTTTTACAAACAAATTGAATTACATGGAAAAGTCACTTCACCTTTAATACAGGAGTCTAACCACCTTAGAAACTCTTTAATATGTGTGAAAACATCTGAATGCAGCCATGTGTGCGTGTGTGCGCGTGTGAGAGCGAGCTGTTTGTGTTCGCTCTGTGATTATCCATCTGTTATGTATTTACACAATAGCTGATGACGGACTCATCGGTGTGTGCAGAAGGTCAGGACCACACTCTCGCTCTCTCTCCGTCTCAGAGGAGCTGCAGTGTGTGGAGAGCAGGCCCATATGCTAGGCTTTCGTGAGATGTGACGGATGGATCGAATGGCTCGGATGTGTCACAAACGCTTATAATTAATCTGTTTTCACACAGAGCTGACTGGGAGATTAGCCTGTTAGCATGGTTCATTTCTGAAAAAAGCCATTTTAATACCTGGCATCCAATACCCACCTCACCTACTGTGCATGTTTTTCCAGCCTGTCCTCAATGCTCTCTGAACTAATAGTGTAGAGTGCAAGAAATATCTCTCTCTCTCTTTCTCTTTCTCTCTCTCTCTCTCTCTCTCTCTCTCTCTCTCTCTCTCTCTCTCTCTCTCTCTCTCTCTATATATATATATATATATGTATACATATGCATTATGACATGCATATACTGTATGTATGTATGCAGTATCTCACAAAAGTGAGTACTCACATTTTAGCAAACATTTTACAATATCATCTCAAGGGACATATGAAGAGCTCTTTTCCAAAACGCTATAAATCCATTTCAATAGTTTTCAGGAAAACTACATTTTTTACCTAGACCCACACATTTTGTGAATATTCAAATTATCCTGTTTAAATGTTTTATTGGTTCAGTCTGAACATTTTGAACAATAATTATTAAATCAAACAACAATATTGTTAATGATAATTTAAAAGTTAATTTTATTTTTTTCCAAAACACTATAAATCCATCCATTTTTTTGTATCATTTTTAGTAAAGTCATTTTTAGTAAAGTGTCAAACCTCAAACAAATAGTACCAATTTCAACATATGCATGAAAAAAACGAATTATTAAAAATGATCAATTTATGATAACGATATTCAAAAAAGGGATGGGCACCCCTCCAGCACATGCACACACACACACAGGCTACATAACATGTGAGCAAAGCGGAGCAGCATGACGCTTAAATAAAAGTAAAAAAAAAAAAAAAAAAAAAATAAACATAGGCTACGTTTCACATTTGTGTTTAATAATATTACATTACTTATTTTTATTATTTCATTTATGTTGAGTAGGCTATGAAAAGGGAACCGCATGAGATGAGTAAGATAGGATCAAAATTCAAAAGCTGCCCAATATCGGAAAATATTTGGAGTGCGTCAGACATGGCTTTGACCACTTATTAAGTTTTGTTTTGTAGAAAGCTTGTAAATTTCGTTTCATATAAATTGTATCTTCATTTTAATAAATGTTTCATCGACAAATTGACTGGATTAATACATTAGAAGTAAATATCAGACAATATAATCAGGACACAGAGGCGCGCAGGTGAACCGGAGCGCGTCTCATAATATGAACCGAAACACCGCGACGCAGGCCTGAGAACTAAGCTACAGAAAGCTTTAAATGTCTACTTTTAAACAAAACAATTAAAAACTAAAATAAATTGGCAACTCTCTGCGTATGTAGGCTAATTCGAAGTATGCGTTTCTCTCTATAGGCCTATATGCGCGTTCACTGCGAAGATGGCGAGTAAGCATCAACTTTATCTTTGTTGCTGACACTGACAGAAAACACTAGTTTATTAATAAACAATTCAAATGTTTCATGCATAATCATTACTTTTGTCGGTTCTTTGTGGCAAGCTTTATGCATAGGTTGAAATGCGGAATAGGCGATTAAAAACGCTCATATGGTTTCTCTCTCATTTAATTAAATCAATATATGTGATTACTGATAATACAAATGGCTTAAACGATCTACTACTAGTCGACTAGAAAACTAGGACTCATTTTGAGGAATAAATGAACATAATAAACCTCTGTTCAGAGTGCCGCCGTGCTGGATTGTGTAGAGCGCTCATTGAATTTGAGGATTTATCGTGTTTAGGCTAAAAACAGGGCTGGCCCTTATCGCGGTTTGGAAAGAAACTGTATCTTGCAGTACATTTTAAACAAGGAAATATAGCGATTTGGCATGAAACGTTGATGGAGCAGTGAAAGGGTTCTGTCCACAGCAGAATGACACGACAAACTCATTTTTTTTAAAAAATGGCGTTTATCGCGTTTTGGAAAAGAGCTCTTCATATATATGTCCCTTGAGATGATATAGTAAAATGTTTGCTAAAATGTGAGTACATATATAGTATATTATTTCTATATACTATAGAAATTAAACTTGGATATATTTTATAGTAGTCAATGTACTGCTTGTATAGCATTATATACTTACTGTCCTCTGAAAATAACTCAACATACAGCCATTATTGTCAAAATAGCTGGCAGCAAAAGTGAGTACACCCTGAGTGAACATGTCAAAACTGTGTCCAAAGTCAACATTTTGTGTGAGCCCCATTATTATCCAGCATTATCTTAATCCTCCTATGCATGGAATTGATCAGAGCTGCACATGTTGTTCCTGGGACCTCTTCCACTCCTCCATAATGACATCACCGAGCTGCTGGATGTTAGAGACATGGCGCATCTCCATCTTCCGCTTAAAGATGCTCCACAGATGCTCAATAGGGTTCAGGTCTGGAGACAAACTTGGAGAGTCCATCACCTTCAGCTTCCTCAGCAAGGCAGTTGTCATCTTGGCGGTGTGTTTGGGGTCGTTATCATGCCGTTCGGGCCAGTTTCTGAAGGGAGGGCATCATGTTCTGCTTCAGAATGTTACAGTACATGTTGGAATCCATGTTTTCCTTAATGAAGCTCAACTCCCCAGTACCAGCAGCACTCATGCAGCCCCAGACCATGATGCTACCACCACCATGCTCGACTGTAGGCAAGACACAATTTTCAACCAGGGCATCGTCACACATTCTGGATACAATCTGAGCCAAAGTTTATCTTAGTCTCATCAGGCCACAGGACATGGTTCCAGTAAATCATGTTCTTGGATAGGTTGCTTTCAGCAATCTGTTTTCAGGCTTTCTTGTGAGCCAGCTTCAGAAGAGACTTCCTTCCGGGACGACGGCCATGCAAACCGACTTGTTGCAGTGTGCGGTGTATGGTCTGAGCACTGAATGTATGACCCTGGCCACTGTACTGTAACTCAGTTTCAGGGTGTTACTAATCTTCCCTAAACCAAGGTCAACTTTGTGGAGAGCAAAAAATTCTAAAGTTAATGCTAATTCTCAAATCCTTAGAGAGCTCTTTGCCATGAGGTGCCATGTTGAAGATCCAGTGGTCAGTATGAGAGAATTGCACAAATTGTAACTGCCTTTATACAAGATACAACAATTTATGGTCCTGTCAAGCAGACAAAACATGAACATGATGAATAGGACAAGTGGCTTTGCATGGATAAACGAGTACTGCTATTATCACTTAGTGTGTACTTACTTTTGCTGCCAGCTATTTTGACCATAATGGCTGTATGTTGAGTTATTTTCAGAGGACAGTAAATATACTGCTATACAAGCAGCATATTAACTACTGTAAAATATATCAAAGTTTCATTTCTATAGTATTGTCCCTTGGGAAGATCTACTAAAATGTTTGCTAAAATGTGAGGGGTGTATTCACGTTTGTGAGACACTGTGTATGTGTGTGTGGGTGTATATGTATATATATATATATATATATATATATATATATATATATATATATATATATATATATGTAAAGTTCAGATGCAAAAGCCTCAAAGTGCCATTTGAAATTTTCTTCTAGAATGATCATTTTTATCAAGCTTGTATATTTAAGTTCAGTGATTTCACTTAAATGGCAATGATAATTACCTATTAATTGTTATTTAAGTGAAATTACTGAACTTAAATATACAAGTTTGATAAAAATCATCATTAAATAAGAAAATTTCAAATGGCATTTAGAGGCTTTTGCATCTGAACTCTTCATATATATATATATATATATATATATATATATATATAAAGACCTATATAAAACATTTTACCTGCTAGCTAACACCGTGTCCTAACTACAGGCGACGCAATAAAATTCCAGCGACAGCAATTGTGCCTGTCCACACTAGACGCAACGCGACTGTGAGACGCCACACGTCAATCAAAAATCACAGCCATTCAGAACAGCATGTGGGCGGAGTCTCTCTGTGAAAGCGCACTGCTGGCCCGCACTCGCATTGGAAATGGGTAAGGACATAATCAAATCAAGAATTAACATTATTAAAAATGAAAATATTAACAAAATATACTGACTAATTTTGTTATGAAGTACAGTTGTATGTTTGCATAGAATTCATTTTGAACGCTATTTTAAATGCTTTCAAAATCTGAGGTAAATTATCCGTTATCGCTTGTGTCACAGTGACCTATTTTTAACTAAAAATAAATAATGTGTACTCATAACCAGTGTTATATCTCTGTGTGTGTGGATCTGTCAGCCGCGACATCACAGAAATAGGAACCGTTTCTAAATTAGAAACTTCGTGTGTCGTCGTCGCGTCTGGTTAGGACAAAAACTCTGATTAACATGGAAAAGATACCTTTTATCGCGTGTCGCGCCGTCGCGTCGCATGTAGTTAGGACACGGTGTGAAGGTCTAATAGTCTCATGTTGTAACTTTTGACTAAACAAAATTACATTTGCAGATTCTCTAACTTCTCAAAAACGAAACTGTCGAAAGAAAATGTAAAATAACCAAAAACTGTTTTCCATTTTGAATTAGGGCTGCACAATTGTTTTAGCATCGAGAGTCACTGTGATCTGTACGGACCAGGCACCATGGTTTGAAACGCACATGATTCTTGGTTTAATTGCAAATTTTAACATTAACATTACATAGAGTGAAATTTTTATCACTGTCAGTTTCATTCTCTTCTGCAGCTATTTGTGCTTGAACGGACACGTACATTATTTATTATTTGCACCGTTTATTACAATTAAATTAAGTAGTAAGTAAATTCAGTTTGATGGGATTCTTTTCCAGCACTTTAGAAAATAGTGCATCAAACTGCACTGAATAAATCATTATCATAATCATATAAGCTGTTTAAAAACCTGAAATATGAAACTTAGAGGCTGATTGTCATTGAAAGGACTGACATTCGAAAAGTAAGAATATTGTACTCACTGTTTGTATGTCACCATAATGATAAGAATAGCAGGGATGCAGCACAGTATGATGATTATGGCCAGCGCCAACAGCGCCCCCTCTGTGTAGCCCACCGCCTGTGCAGCCTTCTTCACACTCGCCACAATGTCAGGAGAACGGATCTCCAGAATCCGCCCACCCTCGCCCAGGTACGGCTGGAACTCTTTATTGATGTCCAGAATCTTCCCATCTAGGAACCTGTCAAATACATGTTTGCACATATTCATTTAAAATACATTTCAATTTTTAGGGAAAACTTAATTTCAAACTGCTCCAAATACAAATATGTACCTGTAGACTAACCTCATCATAATCACAAAGAAACTTACCAGTGCATGAGCACAAAAAAAGCACAAACTAGCCCAAAACTTTCAGGTGGGTTCAGTAATAATGCAACTGGAGTGATGCAATTGAAATACACTGTCCAACCCCCCAAAAAATTGGATTCAAGGCAAATTCTTGACTGGATCATTACTGCAGTGAATATCTGTTTCAAGCATGTTATAAGTTTGGCAACTTCTAACACTAATTGATGGAGTGTGTAGCTATTCTTTTCTTAAACAATCATGTAGGAAGACACATCATGGCCATATTCTAGGATGACAATGTCAAGATTCACAGGCATGGCAAAATATGGAATAATGGTTGGGAGGTAGCATAAATAATTGTCAATACAAGATCTTGACTAAAATATATGCACCTCTTGATGGAAATAAATGTTGTGATGTTATTTCCATTAAGAGGTGCATCAATTTTTGGCCAAGATCTTGTATTGAGAGAGCATGTAAAGAGTTCAGATGCAAAAGCCTCTAAATGCCATTTGAAATTTTCTTCCAAAATGATCATTTTTATCAAGCTTGTATATTTAAGTTCAGTGATTTCACTTAAATGGCAATGATAATTACCTATTAATTGTTATTCAAGTGAAATTACTGAACTTAAATATACAAGTTTGATAAAAATCATCATTAAAGAAGAAAATTTCAAATGGCATTTAGAGGCTTTTGCATCTGAACTCTTCATGTGTTCATCACTCCACACATCTACTCCAACACATCCCGAAAACTTTCAATGAATTTAAGGTCTGGACTCAGAAAATGATTCTTCATGCTCCCTCCCAACCATTCTTTCACATCTTGACATTGTCATCCTGATATAGAGTCATGATGTGTCTTCCAACCTGGTTGTTTCAGAAATGAAAAGCTACATACTCCAATTAGGGTTAGAAGAACTGTTGCCAAACATGACGTGCAAGAAACAAACACCCCTTTTTCCCCCCTGGGCAGTGTATATTGAAAAGTGTAATTGTGACAGTCGTAAAATAAAATGATAACAACTATGGCATGTGTAATTTCAATCTGTTCCATACAAAAATATATACCTGTATTATGTGCTGTAAACACCTTTTCATGATGATACAATACTGTACATTTCATTGCTCACCCACACATTACATTCACACCATACCGACTAAGACAGCCTTGATATGATTGACAGCTAGATGTTGACAACATTCAGTGTCAATGCAAAGCATCTTCAGCAGCACAGAAGCAGGAGCCAAGAATCCTGCTAATGAGGACAGCATCTGCTCAGCAGTGTTTAGCCTTTTCCAGTTCATCTTATGGGTTACTATAGGCAATATAAAGTGGAAATCTTCATTCTCCCCTGCAGTGGCTTGACTGTGCTAGTATCAACCTGAGTTATTACAATTTTAATTACAATCTTGATACAGCACTAATTATTAAAGTGATAGTTCACTTTGAAATTAATTTTTGATATGTTTTAGCTTACCTCAAGGGCATCCAAGATGTAGGTGATCTTTGTTTCCACAGTATTTTCAATTTTGACATTTTTCGGTAAAACCGTTCTTGTCTGTCAATCATATAACCTCAAAGAGCATGCACAGAGAAGTTCAAATTAAACATGATTTAATGACTCGTAAATGTAAGTACACATTGATGGCCTAAGACACGAAACGAGCCGTTTGTGTGAGAAAACGAACAGTATTTATATAGTTTTTACCTCGTTTAATCACAGTCACGTCCAAGTTATCTGAATCAGTTGTCCAATGTTCAAACTGAAACATGCCCAACGTTTCGCCGGAAGCGTCGACGTCACTCATTGTTTACACAGAGATTTCGGAAGTTTTACCTTTCACTGAGAAGATCTCAACATATTTAGCCTGGTTCAACCAGACTCTAGTAGTTCATTTCATTTCCACATAGAGTCTGGAACCGCTCCATTGAGAAACGTTTCCTTCCTTGTAGGCGGGTTCACTATTAAAGTTCAAATCTATTGGATCTGCCCAAAGTCACTCACGATCTGCCATAGCCAATCGCTAACGGGGTGTCGTGAGTGACGTATGTCACGCTCCGAAATGGCTGGAAACAAGTCCGAATGATCAGAGGATTATGTTTAGAATAGGATTTCAGTCAACGAGCGCCGCGGCCCGCAGGTTTTGTTAATCTAGGAACAATTATTAATTCGAAATGTATATTTGACACGAAAGACAGTGATATATTCATTCAACGGTGGAAGCTGTGTCTAATCATTACAAATACGCCGCTGTGGTCGTTTTCTGATCTGCCGCAAATTTGTAGCAGCTACAGTGAATGATCAGTCTTGTCTCTATCTGCAGATGTGTAATAAACAACAATTTTTCATATTACGTCTTATTGTTTCTTAATTACCTTAATTATGGTCTTCAAAGTATGTGTTTGTACATTTTTATGTGGCATTTAGTTTTTTTTTAGTAAAACAAATCAACCATTGCCATCTAAAACTGAAAATCAAATATCTTCAAAGTATGGTTTTTCACATTTTTATTTATGACAATTATTTTTAAAAAATCACAACCAATTTGTATGATTTACAACATGTAAAACTGACACACCAACCTCCTGCACGAGTGCACAAAGGGGCTCAAAATGTTCTATTCATCACAAGAATCAGTAACTATACAGTTGGGAACATGAGCGACTGACATGACTCCTAAACGGATCTTCAACAATAGTTTAGCAGCCAGGACTTGGGGCTTCCGAACACCGCGAACACCAGGCTAAACCGTCCGTCCAAAATGTCACGGTCATGGGTCATCGTGCACGAGCTGCCCAGCAAAAACTTCCAAACTTTCTGCCTCCTTCACTTGGTCCTCAGTTGTGCAACAAGAGGTGAGAGGATAACAATCCGGCTTTAAATTCTGTATATTCGGCAGTTTCTTTTCCAACAACGGACCGAATAGCTTTTCTCACGTCTTTCTCCGCTGCCATTACTGAACTCAAACTGACGCGCTTACATCAACGTCATCTTTCTCAGCCACTCCCTCTATTCGCTGATTGGTCCTACAAAAAATTGATTTCTGGAAACCTAAGGATATGGAGCGATCCCAGACGTAGTACTGAAGTAAAATGAAATTGAGCGGAAGTGCGTAGGAGGGCGCAGCCAGGCTACAACATATTTAGATATACAGGAAATCGCAATGGAAGACGATTTCGGTATATCTAATAACACCGTCTCATCCCAAAAAGTCATATAACTGACGTCTTGGGACGTTTTTCGACCGTATATCAATATCCGCCCTTTTTAGGGCCCCCTTAAACGTCGGTAGATGGCGATCCCGGGCGCTTTACCTTTAACGTCAGTTAGGTGACGGGTTAGGTTTAGGGTTAAGTTTAGGTCTGGGGTAGAGTTAGGATCCCATGACCTCATCTACCGACGTTTAAGGGGGCCCTAAAAAGACGAATATTGACGTATGGTCAAAAGACGTCCCAAAATGTCAGTTATATGACGCCTTGGGATGAGACCGGGTTGTATCTAAATATGTTTAGTGAAAGATAAAACTTCCGAAATCTCTGTGTAAATATTGAGTGACGTACACACTCAAGCGATCACTTCCGGCGAAACTTTGAACATGATTCAGTTCGGTTCAGTTGGACATTGCACAACTGATTCAGATTAATTGGACGTGACTGTGATTATACGAGGTAAAAACGATATAAATACTGTTCGTTTTCTCACACAAACTGCTCGTTTCGTGTCTTAGGCCATCAATGTGTTCTTACATTTATGAGTCATTAAATCATGTTTAATTTTGACTTCTCTGTGCATGCTCTTTGACGTGGACCCCCATATCTGCATTATATGACTGACAGACAACAACGGTTTGGCCGAAAAATGTCAAAATTGAAAATACTGTGGAAACAAAGACACCTACATCTTGGATGGCTTTGAGGTAAGATAAAACATACTAAAAATTAATTTCAAAGTGAACTATCCCTTTAAAGCCACGTCAAAACCCAGCAAGAGTGCTTTCCTTCCCAGCTGATCTGAAATCGAAATTGCCCTAAATTGTATTGCCTTTGTTGACATTTTCCTTATCAATTATGTGTAAATAGACCTGCTTGTTAAGTACTTCATAAGTATCCCTGGCTGACCAATTAGCCCTCCTGCAACAGAACACTTCAACAGAAGCACCTAGTAAACAGGACGGTTCAAACACAATCGATGATCCAGGTTTAAAGACTGATGAAAGACTGCATGTGTTTGATCTATGTGGTCAAACAAACCTGCAAATGCACATGAGCTTCACAACATCTGAGGATTTTTCTTTCAGCTTTAAAGAAATGACGATGAATAGATTTGGTTTGTCAATGTGCTCTAAGTAAGTTTGTTGCTATTTGGAATTTACAACCTAAAAAATAATGGGGGGTGGGGGTCCGAAAAGAAGGTTGTTTATTGTGGCCTGTGGAATGATGATCCACTCCTCTTCAATGGCTGTGCGAAGTTGCTGGATATTGGCATTACCTGGAACAAGCTGTCATTCATTCATGCTGACTGCAGGAATGTCCACCAGAGCTGTAGCCCGTGAATTGAATGTTCATTTCTCTATCATAAGCCGCATTACTGCACAACCGCAGACCATGTTTAATCACACCAGCCCAGTTTGAGACCAGCCACCACACAGCAGCTGCAACAATCTGTTTGCATAACCAAAGAATTTCTGCACAAACTGTCAGAAACCGTCTCAGGGAAGCTCATCTGCATGCTCGTCGTCCTCCTCGGGGTCTCGACCTGACTGCGGTTCGTCGTCGTAACCGTCTGGAGTGGGCAAATGCTCACATTCGATGCCGTCTGGCACTTTGGAGATGTGTTGAACGAATCTCATTTTTCACTGTACAGGGCAGACGGCAGACAGTGTGAATGGTGTCGTGTGGGCGAGCGGTATGCTAATGTCAACGTTGTGGATCGAGTGGCCCATGACAGCGGTTGGGTTATGGTATGGGCAGGCGTATGTTATGTACAACAAACACATGGGGCATTTTATTGATGGCATTTTGAATGCACAGAGATAACTGTGATGAGATCCTGAGGCCCGTGCCATTCCATCCATGACCATCACCTCATGCAGCATGATAATGCACGGCCCCATGTAGCAAGGATCTGTACACAATTCTTGGAAGCTGAAAACATCCCAGTTCTTGCATGGCCAGCATACTCACCGGACACGTCACCCATTGAGCATGTTTGGGATGCTCTGGATCGAAGGATATACAGCAACAATGTGTTCCAGGTCCTGCCAATATCCAGCAACTTTGCACAGCCATTGAAGAGGAGTGAACCAACATTCCACAATCAACAGCCTTTTTTTGTTATTGGGACCCCCCAATAAAACAGAAAAAAAAAACAGTAAAACTCCACATTTTAGAGTGGCATTTTATTGTGGCCAGCCTAAGGTACATCTAATACATAGTACAAATCATTGTGCTGTCTAATCAGCATCTTGATATGCCACACCTGTGAGGTGGATGGATTATCTCGGCAAAGGAGAAGTGCTCACTAACACAGATTTAGACAGATTTGGGAACCATATTTAAGAGAAATAGGCATTGTGTGTACATAGAAAGTATTTTATATATCTATCTTTGAGTTCAGCTCATGAAAAATGGGGGCAAAAACAAAACTGTTTATAATTTTGTTAATGTTTTCGGCATGACCCAAGGAATCTATTAAGACCGGTTTAATTAGAATAGGCTAATTTATTCAAAGGTTAGTAGCATTTTTGGAAAATTCATTATAACTTTTGACCACAAGGTTGAGTACCTCCAAGGCATGGTGCCTATGACTCATATGGAGTTTCGGAACGATACGCTTATGCGTTCATAAAATACAGCATTTTACATAATTCAAAATGGCCGATATCAACGGCTCATTCGGCTAAACGGCTTGATATCATTCGACATTTGGATATCACTGGATATTGGAAATCATTCGACTCGGGATGCTGCACCAAATCTAACAAGACCAATTTTATGATTTTTGTATAAACCGTTCAGAAGCACAAATAGACATTTTTCATATCTCCGGACCAGTAGGTGGCGCTGCACCAAAAGAAGGCATGCCGTCTCATCAAATTTGTGATGACATCTACCAAGTTTACCAAAGCGTTGCAGAGATATAGTCTTCTGTCTATTTTTACGAACACTACATATAATTTTTCCGTAACCTTCAAACAAATTTCATAACCTTTTGTCAGGATGGTCTGAAGATGATCGGGTTCAATATTGGTGAAAGTTGGACAAATTGCGTAGAACAAATTTGAAAAAGCAAAATTCTAAAAGACTTTTCATAATGGAAAATTATGTCATATAGGCAATCGAATTGCCACAAGCTCGCTCGCAATTTTGTCTCTAGCCCTTACAGTTCTAACGTTATTTGCATAAACATGAGTGAAAATTAGGACAGGTAGTGGCGCTAAAAGGATTAAGTTAGAGACTCAAAATTTGCTATAGTGACAGGTCAGACTGTTCACAATCTGTGTGCCAAATTTCAAAACTTTTCCACAAGTGGTTCTATGGGTTGCCAAAGACTCATCAGCCAAAGAAGAAGAAGCAAAAGAATAATAAGAACGCCAACGCTTAAGGCCCGTTCACACCAAGCACGTTAACTATAAAGATAACGATAAAGATAACTATATATGTATCCAGACCAAAGACCAATAACAGTCTTTGTTAGGAGTTCGTTTGACACGAACTACTGAAGTGCCTGAACCCGGGGAAGCCTGGCTGACACGCTCGATGTTATAATGCTACGGTCACTTGATTGCCCTAGTGCTAAAACAAACTCTCGTAGAATATGTTGTTGAAATCCAAAGTGGTCCATTTTATTTTATTTTTTCTCATCAGCATTACAAGGCGCCGAAAAAACCCTTTGCCCTTCCGGGTCAAACACCTCTCAACAATATTATATTTTCAACCTTTATACCGGTGGCCGATTTACAAACATGCGCCACCCAGTGTTAAACACAGGAATTAAAACCTATAATTACATTATGAACAAGTAACATTTGGCTCTTACAGTCTTTTTATTCTAAGCACGCACACGCGAACGCTGCGGTTTCAAAGTAGCACAAATGGATGACCTGCTGCTGCTGTACGTTACAAAAAATATCAAAAGAAAAACAGGCGCTTTTGGGTACATGATATCCTTAAAAAAAGAGAGGAGTTGGAAGAATCCATCACTCTATTTAGAGAGTTGGAAAAACTCTCCCAATGATATCTTTCCTCATATCTTTTTTGTTATAGTTTTGGTGTGAACTAGGATTATATCTTTATCGTTATAGTTAACGTGCTTGGTGTGCAGGCCTTTACAATAGATGACTATGCACCTTGGACCCTAACAAATAATTAATTATTAAAACTTTAAATGCTAAATGTTCCACTAATTGGAGACAGAATGGAACAAACTCAAGCTGAACTATAGCATGGGGAAAATATTTTGTTTCTTTTTTAATGAAAGCTCCTGGAATGTTTCATATTCCCATTTTAACTTGTGATTTCAGCCACAACTTAATCTCTCTGAATCATGTCCCTGTTGTGGAGGAAGAGAAACAACACTCATGCTGTTACAGACACGGAGTGTGAACGTGCTCAACCATGGCTGACTGTCTTTATCGTATTTCAGAGTCAGTGGTTTCTAACCAGCAGGATGACTTGATTTATCCATTCAAAACACAACTGAGAGAGACCAAATGGATTCTGGACAAAGAAACGTACTCAGTTACTAATGTAACCTCAGTTCTCTTACGAGAGGTTCTCTCGTATTGCGTAAGCTAGCTTACGCTACGGGAAAGATTCATCTTTGCTGAGAAGTTGAAGCCAAAAAATTATTCCATAATTTTGTAATCATTGTCAACGCAGTCTCTTCTGAGGCAGACCATGAGCGGGCTAGCTAGCGGCTCATTGGTTCGCTCAGAGAGAATGCACGAACCTATGGGAGAGCGGCGCTGAGTCCGCGGCCAATGAGCGGACGGCGCTCGCTTACTGCGTCACAGCCCGCCAAAAGGGGCGTGGCTACAGTGTATAAAGGTCGCTCTCCCAGCTCGTTCGTTGATTCTTGTTCATTCAGCGAGCTACACGCATCCGCTGTTCTGGGAAGAAGCCGCCGTCGTTGAGAAGGCACCGTCTAGCGAGCTCCGGAGTCTGAGGAAGCCGGCCGTCTGCCACCTTCAGCCGCCCAGCAAGCTAGCGCCATCCGACGCGTATCCTTTCTTTATTATTCCTGCTAAAAGAGCACGAGCGTCTTTTTAAAGATGCCTCGTAATTCCTGCGGCTCTTGCCGCTCTCCGCTCGAGGATGGAGACCGCCACCCCATCTGCGCTCTCTGCCTCGGAGTGGAACACGCAGAACTCGCCCTCGCCAACGGAGGATGCGACCACTGCGAGGACCTGCCGCTGTCAACCCTGCGGGCTCGACTACAGGCGGTCAAAACCGCTCCAGCGCCGCCTCTAACTTCGCCGCGGAAGAAGAAACGCCGCTCCCAGAGGCCGCCGGAGCCCTCTGCGGATCCATGTGGGCCGCCGCCGCCGCCCACCGACCGCTCTCCCTCTCCGCCCCTGCCGGACTTACAGTTGCCGCCGAGTGGCCGCTCTGTCGCCTCCGAGGACACCGCGGATGAGAAGGACTCTTGTTCGCTGCACGCTTCGGACAGCGAGGATTGGTCGTCGATCGGCTCATCGACTAGAGAGTCTGCGGGGACCCGCGCCGGCATCGAGGAGGAACTAACGCGCCTCCTTTCTCAGGCCGTTAGCCGCCTGGGTCTCGAGTGGTCTCCTCCCCCTGAGCAACCACCGAACCGCATGGATGGAAAGTTCCTGCACCGGCGCCCGGCCCCCGCTTGCAGCCGGGCTGCACCCTTCCTGCCTGAGCTTCACAGCGAGCTCACGAAGTCCTGGAATGCTCCTCTCTCGGCTCGTAATCGCTCTGATGTGTCCGCTTCGCTGCGCTCAGTGGACGGAGCTGCCGAGAAGGGTTATACTGCCATGCCGCCCGTCGAGGACTCGGTCGCCGCTCATCTCTGCCCGCCCTCTGCTAGATGGCGGTCTGCTCATACGCTTCCCTCAAAAGCGTGCAGAGCGACCTCCAACTTTCATGCCCGCGCCTATTCCGCCGCCGGTCAGGCCGCTTCAGCGCTGCATTCGATGTCTGTCCTCCAGGTGCTCCAGAGCGACATCTTGTGTGAAATGGCGAGCAGCGGGAGGCAACCGCTCGTCCTTTCGGATCTAAGAAGCGCTACGGATCTTTCCCTTCGCGCCACTAAAGCCGCCGCACAAGCTCTAGGGAGATGCATGGCCGCCCTCTGTGTCGCCGAGAGACACTTATGGCTCACGCTGACCGACATGGGAGAGTCAGAACGTGCCGCGTTCCTCAACGCGCCTATTTCCCCCACCGGGCTCTTCGGATCCGCCGTCACGGGCATCGTTGACCGCTTCTCCGAAGTTCAAAAAGCGACTCAGGCCATGAACTTGTTCCTGCCCCGCCGCTCGAGTTCTTCGACGGGCCGTTCTCACGAGCCGCCTGCCAGAACCACACAGCAGCGCCCGCCTCAGCAAGCTCAGCAGCCCCAGCGTAGACAGGGCGGCCGCCCTCGCTCTCGCTCAGACAGCCGCCGCAGACAGCCTCCGCCCCGGGGGCCTCGACCCAAGATCACGCTGAAGCCTGATCAACAGAAGTCTGCCCAGCACAGCTGAGAAAAAGACGGTTTTCTCCCGCTGCGGCCGGACCGCCGTCAAAGCTTCGCCCACTGTTAGTCCCCGTCTCACCGCTGACTACAGTAGTGTTTACCGCCACAAACAAGCCGGTTTCCCTGCCCGCTTGCGAGCGACTAAAAGCCGTTTTCACGGCTACCCAGAGAGTTCACAAAAAGAGCATAAAAGCCTCAAGTGTAATAAATGTGCCCACAACCATGTGCTCACGTACACACACAAGCACTTTATGCCCAGGGTCTCTCGCAGAGCCCATTCTCACGGAGCGTGCACTTTCCGCTCCAGCAGCAGAGAACATAAGCACGCCCACGAGCCCGTGCGCGTGTCCCCCCTCTGCCCGCTCTGTCTCAAGGCCCTTAAACTCCTCTCTGAGTGTAAGTCCCGTTGCCTTCCACATTATAAGCGAGCCCACACCCAGTGTCCAGCCCGCAATGTGCAGCAATCAGGGCGAAATCGCCATTCAACCACTAGCCGTATGCTACAAAGCGTGGGAAGCCATCCCCGGCATCTCCCCGTGGGTTTTAAGCATAATAAAGAATGGTTATCGATTACAGTTTCGTCGCCGCCCGCCACGCTCGCGCGTGCGGCTCGAATCCACTGTCAGCCCGGCTGCTATGAACACGCTTCGCTTAGAAATAGCCAAGCTACTGCAGAAGGGCGCTATAGAGAGAGTCCCGCCATCTATGACCGAGTCGGGGTTTTACGGCCGTTATTTTCTGGTCCCCAAGAAAGACGGCGGCCTCAGGCCGATCTTAGATCTCAGGGCTTTGAACAAAGCGCTCATGAAGAGACCGTTCAAAATGCTCACAGTCAGGAAACTCCTCGCGCACGTCCGCCAGGGGGACTGGTTCATCTCTCTAGACCTGAAAGACGCCTATTTTCAGATCCAGATAAACCCTCATCACAGGCCATTCCTACGTTTCGCCTTCGAGGGCCAAGTTTACCAGTATGCCGTTCTCCCGTTCGGCCTATCCTTAGCACCCCGTACGTTCACGAAGTGCATGGATACAGCGCTCGCCCCCCTGCGAAGTCAGGGGCTGCGCATACTGAATTATCTGGACGACTGGCTGATTCTAGCAGATTCCCAGACGGAGCTGCTGTCGCACCGCACAGTTCTCCTCAACCATCTGGAAGCGCTGGGACTCTCTGTCAACTGGACAAAGAGCTCTCTCCAGCCCAGTCAAACTATTTCGTTCCTCGGAATAGATTTGAACTCTATCACGATGACGGCTCGCTTATCCACACAGCGCGCGCGCCGTGTTCAGCGCCTAGCCGCCTCGTTTCAGATGGGTACCCTTACATCCCTGAAATCGCTTCAGAGGATGCTGGGTCATATGGCTTCAGCCTCCGCTGCGCTACAGCTGGGTCTCCTGCACATGCGCCCCCTTCAATTCTGGTTAAAGAGCCGCGTATCCCACCACGAGTGGACGACGGGCCGCCAGATGATCAGGATTACTCAGACTTGTATCACTGCACTGCAGCCATGGGCAGCAAGCGAGTGGTTTCAGAGGGGCGTTACCATGGGAACATTCTCTCGCCGGAAAGTCATCTCGACAGACGCATCCAACTCGGGTTGGGGAGCGGTTTGCGAGGGCTCACCGGCCGCCGGCCAGTGGTCGAGCCACGAGAGTTCCTTACACATAAACTGTCTGGAAATGATCGCGGTCGAGAACGCGCTGCTGTGCTTCCTCCCGCGCATAAACGGTCACCACGTCCTTATTCGCTCCGACAATATGGCCGTGGTATCATACATCAACCGTCAGGGCGGCGTCAGATCCAAGAATCTCTTTCATCTGACACGCCGCATCCTATTGTGGTCCCAGAGTCACCTGCTTTCGCTCAGAGCGACGCACGTGCCGGGCCATCTGAACGACGGTCCAGACAGGCTGTCCAGGAACCTGGTCTCCCCCGGAGAATGGTCCCTGCACACTCAAACAGTCCAAACACTGTGGCGCCTATTCGGCAGAGCGGAGATAGATCTTTTCGCGTCAGAAGAGAACGCTCACTGCCCAATATTCTTTTCAAAGAGCGAGGACGCGCTAGCCCAGGATTGGCCCCGCCGCCCGCTCTATGCTTTTCCCCCGATTTCTCTGCTACCGCAGGTCATTCAGAGAATCAGGGACTCACGCCACTCGGTGCTCCTCATAGCCCCGCGCTGGGAGAATCAGATTTGGTTCCCGGAGCTAACGCGGCTGTCACAGACAGCCCCGTGGCCCATTCCAATCAGAGCAGATCTCCTCACTCAAGCCCGCGGCTCGATCTGGCATCCCCATCCACAGCGCTGGGCGCTTCATGCATGGGTGACCAACGACTACGCGTCGAATTGCCAGAAGGGGTTTTGAACACGATCAAACACGCCAGAGCGGATTCTACCAGAAAGCTCTATGCTGCAAAATGGTCTGTGTTCTCCAAATGGTGCACCGACAAGAATTTGGACCCACGGACGTGCGAGGTTTCGTCTTTGCTAGTGTTCCTTCAGGAGATGCTGGATAAGGGCAGGTCCCCATCCACTCTTAAGGTTTACGTGGCAGCCGTCGCGGCGTTCGCTGAACCCCGGCGCGCCCAGTCTCTGGGCAAAGACGAGCTTATCATCCGCTTCCTCAGGGGAGCCAGAAGGATGAACCCCCCTCGCCCCCCTACGGTGCCGGTCTGGGATCTTTCTATAGTTCTAGAAGCTCTGAAAGCCCCACCGTTTGAACCACTTGAGTCCGTGGAGCTAAAATACCTCTCGTTAAAAACCGTTCTTCTGACGGCTCTCGCCTCAGTAAAACGTGTGGGGGACATTCACGCGCTGTCTTCGAGCGCCGCGTGCCTAGAGTTTGGACCGAGTGACTCCATAGTCATTCTAAAGCCTAGACACGGTTATGTTCCAAAAGCGATTGGTACCCCTTTCAGGGCGCAAGTGATCTCTCTATCGGCGCTGCCGGCATCCGATAGCGAACGTGACGCTCACCGCCTCTGCCCGGTTCGGGCTATCAGAGTGTACACTACACGCGTTGCCGCGTTCAGACGCTCGGAGCAGCTGTTTGTGTCGTTCGGTGGCCGCACCAAGGGACTAGCCGCCTCGAAACAGACCCTATCCAGGTGGATAGTAGACGCGATTGCCTCTGCTTATGCCGCTAAAGACCTGCCTTGCCCTCTGGGCATCAGGGCTCATTCCACCAGAGGCATGGCCTCATCGTGGGCATGGTCCTGCGGGATTTCCATCCACGACATTTGTGTGGCTGCGGGATGGGCTTCCCCCTCCACCTTTGTCAGATTTTACAACTTGGAAGTTCCAGCCTTACAGGCTAAAATTCTGGCGGTCTAGTACTCACAGCCCTCCTATAGAAGCCGCACTATCGGGAGTTCCATCACAACCGTTTCACCCCTTGTGTTCCCCTATGTGCTTATGCATTAGCCTTCACATCACGGCCCGCCTTCGCCGGCCGCCTTGGGCGTTTTTGCACTAGATAGTAACGGCCGCTATCTGGCCGCCGTATTATCTTCATCCACTTATAGATTCCCCCGGTGTTCCCCTGGGATGCTTAGTGGTTACTTAGCGCGCACGGCGTTGACCAGGTGTTCCCGTAGCGTAAGCTAGCTTACGCAATACGAGAGAACCTCTCGTAAGAGAACGAATCGGTTACCTAACGTAACCTCGGTTCTCTCTAGATGAGGGAACGAGTATTGCGTTCCCGGCCGTGCTTGCGCCACCAGCGTTTCGCTTCATGCTACAGAATCAACGAACGAGCTGGGAGAGCGACCTTTATACACTGTAGCCACGCCCCTTTTGGCGGGCTGTGACGCAGTAAGCGAGCGCCGTCCGCTCATTGGCCGCGGACTCAGCGCCGCTCTCCCATAGGTTCGTGCATTCTCTCTGAGCGAACCAATGAGCCGCTAGCTAGCCCGCTCATGGTCTGCCTCAGAAGAGACTGCGTTGACAATGATTACAAAATTATGGAATAATTTTTTGGCTTCAACTTCTCAGCAAAGATGAATCTTTCCCGTAGCGTAAGCTAGCTTACGCAATACTCGTTCCCTCATCTAGAGAGAACCGAGGTTACGTTAGGTAACCGATTCGTTCTCTCTAGAAGAGGGAACGAATACTGTGTAATATCTTGCGCTAGGGGAAAACCTCTTTTCCACGAGATATTAAAGCAAAAATTATCCTTGATTTTGAATTAATGTTAAACCCGTTGCGGCAGCATGCAGACAAAGGGAAGATGGCTTGCGTGTCTATTGGCTGTCGCAACTGCAGCAGTCTATCGAGAGAGGCCCTTGGTGATGTCAAATCCAATGAGGGAGCTCAAGAGCTCAAAGCGTTCTAGGAACGTTTTGGGAACCAAAAACTAACGTTCCTAAATTTGTTTGCTGGGCTCTAGGTGAGCGAGACGAGCGAGACACATAAGCTTTTAATAACTTTACCATGTTTACCAAGTTTTTTTCTTTCATTAAAACACAAAAGAAGAATATCATTCTGTTCTCCAAACCAAAATAACAAAATCATTACAATAATCATTCCTAATCATTGTAAGAAAATAGCTTTGTGCAAGTGAAAAACGTTAAATATAATTGAAATAAAGCTGAATTAAAATGTTATCAACATTTTCAGTACACGGCAATTGAACGAGTTAAATTAGTCCTGAAATTACAAAAAATAAATAAATAAATAAAGCTGTATAAAAGTATTTCAAATACTGAAATATTAAAAATATAAATGCCAAAAGCACATACCAAAATGACTAAAAACTAAACTAAAATTAAAATGAAAAGTGAATTATAAAAATAGCTTTCAAAATATTAATAAATAATATGATAGTGTATAAATAATACTAAAATAACACTGATTTTACTGCATGCCAAGCAAGATCCATGGACAACAATACAACCTGTCTTCGCAGTTCAAATCCGCACGTTTGAATGAGATTTTAGAGCCATGGTGGTTAAGTAAACAGCAATAACACTACAACAAGAACCGTTCATTAGATATCTCAGTTGCTTTTGAAAATGTAGAGCAAAGAGAGAGACAACTCTGCATGAACCTTCTAGAACTCAGATTTTCTCCCGTGACTCTCACATGCAATCTTAAATTAGTTAGATCTAATTCAATTTCAAATTTTAAAAGATTTTAAAATGAGTTCAAACATTTCTCATCAAATTCTTGCTAATTATTTCTGTCAACGGTTGTTTCAATTGCGTCTTTATTTCTCTAAAGGAATGTTATGAGCCATGAAATTTTCATCTGCTGTTCTGCTTTCTGCAAACAAGCAGAACACAACTCACGGTGAACAAAATAAAATGTGTATAAGGGTAAGATGTGTGACTGGAAAGGCAGAATAAGGCAGGTGGTCTGTGAACTCCTGTGCTTGTGAATATGAATGAGACGTGTGTGTTGGCTCAGTAAACACATATTTGAAAAGAATCCTGATGACTTGTGTTGGATCCCAGTGACAGACGCGTCTCCCTGCTGAGTGATGGGGCACGGCAGAGTTCAAATGAGTGTGTGTCTGGACGTCAGCGGCTTTTTCCTCTCGGCTGAAAAGGGCAGGTGTTTCCTGTAGAACAGCTGTTTACAAACGAATATAATTTCCTTTATCTCCTTCACTTTTGCCACAATTTTTTTAGACTAGAGGAGGGGTGTCCAAACTTGGTCCTCGGTCCTAGTTCCAACTTGCCTCAACGCACCTGCTTGTACGTTTTTAGCATGCCTTATGATCTTCAACATCTAATCAACATATTGATTAGCTGTTTCAGGTGCATTTCATTGAGATAGGGACAAACTCTGCAGAACAGTGGACCTCCAGGACCGAGTTTGGGACACCCCTGGACTAGAGTTATGTTATGATATCCAAATATTTTTTTTCTAATATATATATATATAAAAAACTGGATACATTTTTCAATTTTGTGTCCTTTTCTGAGAGAAAAAGTCCTGAGGGGAAACTTTTTGTTTTGTATTACATTGTATCCTATCAAATAATTACTGTACAAGTAGGAAAACGTCTGTAGTCTAAAATTTGACATTATTTTGTTTACATGAACGTCAAGCTAACGTGTGCTTGGAATGCTAGCAAATCGACGCACCAGCACCAACATGAAAGATTCACCTCCAGCAAAATGAATGTACGACCAGGGCTGAAACATGACAACACTAAAAGTTGTCACGTACACCACTAACTGTAAAATGAGCGCTGTTGATCTAGTGCGATGGCAAATGGGCTAATGTATAAAACCCAACCAACTGGATAAAAATAATCCAGCATGTCTTATGTCCAATATTTACCCAGCACAGGGTTGCCAAATAACCCAGAAATGGCTGTTTTTAACCCATCATTTTTTAGAGCGAATCTTTTCAAAGACATTAGTATACTTTAATAGTTTTATCCAGCAAATATCGATTAAATTGACCAAAAGGGACAGTAAAGAAGACTGTTATGATGTTACAAAATAGTTCAAATTAATAGAAATCCTGAAATAGTGTGTCAAAAGTGTCATGGTTTCCACAAAACTAGTAAACCATCTGTTTTTGACATTGATAATAAAGATATTATTAGCACCAAATCAGCATATTAGAATGATTTCTGAAGGATCATGTGACATTTTTTTTGGTGCTAAAACCTTGGTGTCCCATCCAAAAGTTCCCATCCAACATCAAAAACATTCAGATGAGGAAAAGATTGACCCCCATCACTAGGTACCAAAAGCCTGTGTGGCCCAGCGAATCCCGCACACTTACACATAACACACAAACAAAGACATTCTCTACACTCAATCCAAAATCAAGCTGTTCCAAAATGTATATGATATATGTATGTGTGTCCTATGTAGGGATGGGTACCGAAACCCGGTATTAAACGGGCCCCGGTACTGAATTTTGAAAGACCGCTGTATCGATAAGCTCGGACGTTACCGGTTCTGCTGTCGGTACTGGAGAAATTAAGTAAATACACGCAAGTTGGGCTACTATTTATTATTCCTATAAAGACGTTATCTCGAACATGTTTATATCACCAGCCATTTCTATATATAAACTATATTTTAATTAAACCATATGTCTGTGATGCAAATTTGCAATTCGCAGTTCAGAAGAGAGAGAGAAGAGAGAAGAGAGAGAGAGCGATCTCTCACGCAAAGCCACAGCACGCGCAACACGACAGCCCTTGCTTAATGAGTGACAATGAGGACAGAACTAAACATCCAACGTGGTTACACTTTAGATCTGGGGTATTATTCTAATATATTTTGTATTTCGGCTTCCAAAGATTATAAAAAGAAGATATTTGAGATAAAACCGTTAAACGAAACGATCTGTCCAGCTTAACTTTCTTTACTTCACAGCACTGCGGAGCGTTGTCAGTTCTTCCTAAAACCCAAACGTAACCGTCAGAATCAGCACGATCGGCGATTGTTGCAAAGTGCTGTCTTCTACTGTTGCAAGATCAAGAAAATAGCTATTAAAAACACAAAAACCTGCGCAAGAGACGCTGTTCACAAGGCGGTGCACGCTCCGAAACGGACTGCAACGAGACAAGAAAAGTAACCTATATACTTGGGCTTTGTGCGTCCTTAACTATCAAATATACATACAAATGTCAAAATGACCAGCTCTGATATTCACTTAAACACAGTTTATTCACTTAAACACAATTATGTCTTAAACGGACGTAAATAATAGGGAGAAAATGATGGTGCATCAGTCCCCATTATCTGCACTCGGTCTTAAAGGGGCAGCAGTCTAATAGCCTAAACCTGCTGACGATTCAGCCATTAATGCAAATCAAACAACAAAAGGCAGAGAAAATCACTCACAGCCTTTGAATGAGTAACTTTAGATTTAATAAGCATTATTCTATCTATGATAAACTACAGTGCTATTTTATATTTGATTAATAGGTTTCTTTTCAGACAGAAACAATTACCTGACAAGATATGTTAGTAGACCTTCCTGAAATTAAAGCACTTTGTATATAATTTGTACCTTTGATTAATTGTATTCTTGTGTTTGTACTTGTTTTTTTTTCTTATGTGTCCTTTTGTATAAACAAAAAAAAAAGCCTGCACATTGCTGCATAACAAAAATATATTTTTCTTCGTTTTGCTTTTTATATTTTACATTTCAAAATATAAAGTTTAATAATTATGTTCTTAATTCTTAAAAAAAAAAAAAAAAAAACACCAAAAAAGAACCGATAAGAATACCGTTAAAGTACCGGATCGATAAGCGGTATCGGTAAGAGTAGTAATACCGATAAAACCTTAACGATACCCATCCCTAGTCCTATGTAACATTAGCCTAGCACTCTTTAGTTGTGTTAGTTAAACTCTCTAAAGGCTTCCATCCAGATATGAGGATGTATCACTCCTTTAATGTCTTCCAATCCTATCTTCCTTGGTTTTAAAATAATCGTCTTTGTCTGAATCTCATTCTACACACCTCCAGAACTCTTGTTCAGCCACAAAAACAATGCAAGCAACTATTTGTATCTATCTTAAAGGGGATGTCTAATGTTATTTAATGCATTCTGACTTATTTGCACTGTTAAAGAGTTTTAAAGAGTTTCTCATGCAAAACATGGCCAAAGTAAAAAAATAAAATAAAAAATAAAACAAGTTGGACATATGACAGAGCATTTCTGTGGCAAATACACTCATTCGGGATTCGTATACGTTTTGGAAAGTTTTTTTTTTTTTTTTTTTTTTTTTCAGACATCATAAACGGCCAAATTCCTTGTATGGGCGCTTCTCCTGAAAGAGCTTGCGCAAAGTCGCAGACACACATCAACCAGAGCGAGAGCAAGAGCAACGCCCATCAACGACCACCAATCGGCTTAAGACCGATTAGTTGACTAGCTGTTTATCAAGCCACTGATAGATGATTTTAAAAATAGCACACAGGTCAATGCTCTGACTTCTTTTTCCAAATGTTGGGAACAAACTAGCAGACTATATGTTAAAGGTGTCAGGAGTGGCTGTGTGTTTGGCTTACTTGAAGAGCTCTTGTCTGGAGATTGCTCTGTTGGTGAGAGGGTCGATGGCGTACACCTGCAGATCTGATTTGGAGTAGTCTTCAAGTTCATAACCTTCTCCATGCCGCCGAGGGCCGATCGATTCCACTATCACTTTAGCACCAGGGATCTGATCTTGCACATAGCGCTCCAAAATACTGAAAAATATGATATATGAAATGACTTTATCTTCCTCATATGTTCAAATGCAAAACCCATGATGACAATATTCACAAAACACAAAATGTTACTTTTATTTCTTACTATCACCACTGATTTGCATATATTTTTATTATTTTTCTAGGGAGCCCCATTGATGTATATCACGGCCATGTAATATCAATTTGTTCATTGTTCATTACCATTGTTCATTTGTTCCCACGTTTTACCAAGTCATGGCCATGTTCTATATATATATATATATATATATATATATATATATATATATGATAGCCAGCCACCATTTCTGCACGTTCTACCACTTAAAATCATGAGGAAGGACTTTAATTTTCATCATAGGTACCCTTCAACTATGAGAGACAAAATGAGAAGAAAAACAACAATAAATTCCAGAAAATCACAAACAAGAAATGCATTAATCTCTCAATTGGGTATTTATCATTAAAGATACAGAGTTTGCAATCAAACTGTGAAAATGGCTGCTTGTGGCAGTTCTAGTAGTTATGGAATTCTGGCACTTCTAGTGTTAAGCAGGGGGACACATCTGGCACTGCAGGATTTGAGTCTGGCGGCGTAGTGTGTTACTGATGGTAGCCTTTGTTACTTTGGTCCCAGCTCTCTGCAGGTCATACACTAGGTCTCCCCGTGTGGTTCTGGGATTTTTAATCACCATTCTTATGATAATTTTGACCCCACTTTCCTTCAGTACTACATCTGGGACTGCTGTATATCCTTAGGTTTCCAGAAATCTATATTTTGTAGGACCAATCAAGGAACAGAGGGAGTGGCTGAAAACAATGACGTTGATGTAGCGTGTCAGTTTGAGTTCAGTAGTGGCAGCGGAGAAAGACGTGAGAAAAGCTATAAGGTCCGTTTTTGTATATATATATATATATATATATATATATATATACTGTATATGTCATGTGTGGGGCTCAATAAAAATCATCATCTGATTGTACAGCGAATATTAACATGATGAATAAATACTTAAATATTTTAAAAAGGTGATTACATTTACATGGTAATAGAGTCAATATTTCAAGGGGCAAATATAAGAGTTTGTGAGATTCTTCCTATAACGCATCTGTAAACCATACAAAACATTCACACAAACATAAATCATTCAATTTGTTATAAAAGTATGATATAACAAATTGAATGAATAGCATTGTAATATCTTGGGTTTGATATATATATATATATATATATATATATATATATACTGTATATATATCTGACTAGCATTGATAAAGCGAGCATTTTGTCTTTTATTATGATTACACAGCAATCTACTGAGCAAAGTAGATTTCTTTTGCTCATTGAATTTTGCCAAATGAGCAAATTCTGTTTTACCAATTTCGATGTCCATTTAAATAAAAGCAAGTGGGAAAACAAAGCCTGCTGAAAGTGGAGGGAACACTTAAAGCCACTCAAGGAAACCGGCAAAGCAGAGAAACACATCGAGGGAGGAATTCTCACCTAATCAGCTGCTCTTTATTCTCTTCCACCACAGTGGGCGGCACATTAGAGACCACAACCTGCATGTCCAAGGCATTCACAACGGACACCTACAACCCACACAGAATACAAAATAGATAGAAGATGAGTGATTCGAAGGTGATTCGAGTGGTGTAGTTTATATGCACAGGCTGATCTATTCAATCTATCTAAATATCCAAATACGCATTCTATATATGAAGAGTTCAGATGCAAAAGCCTCTAAGTGCCATTTGAAATTTTCTTCTAGAATGATCATTTTTATCAAGCTTGTATATTTAAGTTCAGTAATTTCACTTAAATGGCAATGAAGATTACCTATTAATTGTCATTTAAGTGAAATTACTGAACTTAAATATACAAGCTTGATAAAAATGGTCATTTTAGAAGAAAATTTCAAATGGCATTTAGAGGCTTTTGCATCTGAACTCTTCATATGTACAGTATATATGAAGAGTTCGGATGCAAAAGCCTCTAAATGCCATTTGAAATTTTCTTCTTTAATGATGATTTATGTCAAGCTTGTATATTTAAGTTCAGTGATTTCACTTAAATAGCAATGATAATTACCTATTAATTGTTATTTAAGTGAAATTACTGAACTTGAATATACAAGTTTGACAAAAATCATCATTAAAGAAGAAAATTTCAAATGGCATTTAGAGGCTTTTTGCATCTGAACTCTTCATATCCAGATATTCAATCTGGATTTTTTATATTTCCTCTGACCAAACAGCAATAGCAATCGTAATAGCAAGTATATCAATACTTGGTTTTTAATGTAATTGGTCAGTAACAGTGTAGCAGCCAAATGAATGATTATAGAATAATTCTACTTCTAATCTAGTGGAATGGCAAACATTAATGCCATGATGTTTAAAACCCTGATACATTGCAATTCGAAATCCCTCTTATTTTATTAGGCATTCATTAGCTCCAGAGATTTCTGGGAATTATACAATTCACTGGCTGCAACACTTCAGGAGATATAACAGCATAAATAATTTAGCTGACACAAAAACAGTTAATTTCTATATTCATTACTGCACTAAGTAGTGCACAAATAGCATATGCTCGTCTGCATGCAAACATTTACTGAAACATAACATATTTACCAAACCATACCGGCACTCTGGAGAGATATTTTCACTTACTAACAGTGCAGATTGTTATGTGATTTAGACTCATTTTAAATTAATTAGACCTAAAATCACTGAAATGTTTTTTTTCTTAAAGCCACATGTTTGAGTGGGATCTCTCAGCTGTGTTTGAATCATCTTTTTACATGAACTGGATTTGGTCAAAGGTCACTCACCACCACATCAGCCCTGCTGCTCAGCCCCTGCCCGTAGTTGTCCGTAGCGATGACCTGAAACTTGAAGTAGGATCGGCGCATGTTTCTGAACATGATGGCGCTCTTGATGATGCCAGTGTACGGCTCAATGACGAAACTGTCCTGCCCCTCGGGCGCGGGAGGGATGATCAGTCTGTAGGCCATCTTACTGTAGTTTCCAGTGTCGATATCTGTAGCCTGATGCACATGAAGTTACATAAAGAAACATATTGATCATGGAAACAAATATCGTTTTGAGAAATTCACTTTTATATAAAATATGTGGGGTGGTGATGGCACAGTGGATAAGACACATGCCTTTGGTGTGAGAGACCCAGGTTTGAATCCACTGTGAGACACCAATGTGTCCCTGAGCAAGACACTTACCCCCCTAGTTGCTACAGAGGCGTGCGACCTCTGACATATATAGCAATTGTAAGTCGCTTTGGATAAAAGTGTCAGCCAAATTCATAAATGTAAATATAACTGAAGAACTGGATTCCTTAAAAGGCTTTTGGAAAGATTTACTAAACAGAGCCAATTAGAGTGAGACCACTATCCCATAAAAGCGCAGATACGAGTGGAACCTTTTGCTGTTGATTTACTGACAATGTGCATATTAAAGGGGTGATGAACTGAGAAATCAAATTTTCCTTGAGCTTTTGATATCTAAGAGGTTATCATATTATAAGAATATCCTGTAAGTTTCAGAACTGAAAACGTCCTTGTTATTCCAATAAAAAGCTTTTATTTACACCAGCCTCTGAAAACGTTTCGTTTTGAAAAGTGGGGAACTATGACGTCGAAGGGGTTAAAACACCACCCCCGCAGAAGAAGATCAACACCTACTTCAACACGGCCGGTTTAGCCCCGCCCACCGATTCGCGCATTACACGCATAGCTAAGTAGCCTAACTTACATGCCTACCTCGTGATGAAACCGGATCGTTCTACCGAGCAATACAGAATATTTTGCAGTGCCTGGTTGTAAAAGAAGACAGTCGCTGCATAAGCTTCCTCTGGATTCCAATAGGACTTCATGGATAAACTTTATTTTTAATGACGTTCCAGCTGATGAGGGTAAAACATCGTCGTCTGTTCGCTTCATTTCACTGAGGATTGTTTGGTAAACAAGACTGGATTTGCAGACCGATTAAGAGTAAAAAACGGTGCTGTGCCGTATATTGGATCTGACAGGAATTGTGCAACACACGGACTCTGGGTCGAACATGTATGGGCGAATCCGGTTGCCATTTGACAACGTTGGACGTTTTCCCCCACATACACCGACGGGTGAGTGAAACTCATTATAATATGCAAAACTGTTATCCACTCACAGCAGTGGGCGTTTATTTCCAAGTTGGGTACAAAATAGCCTATTACTTATTCATTTTGATGTTTTTGAATGCAAAAACCAAGCAAACGTCTTAAGTTGACCTCAGACAACAATATAATAACATTTTAAAAGCCAGTTCATGACCCCTTTAAGAAAGAGAGAAGTAACAGCTCATTTCCATAATGATCAACGCAATTTACCAAAGAGTAGCGCAAATTAAAAAAAAATAACATGGCTTGGCAAATTATATGTTCGGAAAATGTCTTTCTTCATCTGGCATTCCAAATAAATAAAAACACTATTGGAGAAAATGATCTTCTAAGGAGAGAAGTAAGCGCTCTCTGTTCCCTATGAAAATACTCCAGCCATATCATAAAATTGGATAAAGTCCCCTGCAGTCAATAATTTGAACCTTTAAAACTCACCTTTGATAATCAAAAAGACATATTTAAATGTTTTTTTCCTTTAAAAAATGATTTATTCATGCCTTAAAATAGTCTGAATGTAACTCTAAACCCTTGCTTCATTTAGCAGGCCGATACATGAAATTATAAATGTGCAAATTAGTCCCCGCCTCCACTCACTCACACCAGCTTGGACTACTGGATCCGCTCAGTCAACAGTAGTAACTCTGCTACGCAATAGCAAGTGGAAATACTGGTTTAATTCAGTCATAATCTTTGAACAAGACACTGATTCAGAAGAAGAGGAAGAGCAAATTACACCTACAGCCTCATCTACAAGTGGATGTATCAGAATATAAATGTTTTATCCATCACTCTCTACAACGTCGGACACATAACAGTAAATTATATGACTAGCCTTTGGCTTGACTACATTACAGAACAGCTAATAATGTGTTGCTAATGTTACATAAACCATGTTCCTGTTCGCCACCTCATAGTCTCAGCTGACTTCTAAAAATCCTACACTATCTCACGACCAATTCGTACGAATTTGTACGAGTGATTCAAAAGTGGCTAATTCGTACTAATTCATACGACCTCACTCGTACGAATTTGTACGATTTGTCTAAACCCACGTGACAATTATGTTTAGGGGCGGGGTCAGGGGTAGGTCATTCGTACGAATTCATCCGAATTGGCTAATTCGTAAAATATGTACGATTTAGCAAAATCGTACTTATTCGTACGAGTGAGGTCGTACGAATTGTTACGAATTAGCCACCTCGTAAAATTCGTACGAATTCCCGTGAGATCGGGTTGAAATATCAGCATCCTTTGAACATCATAGAAAGTCAGTGAAGAAAAGCCCCGCCCCACCCGATGTATCGGGCCGATATTTGCGTGATATTTTTACGTGTATCGGAATCGGCCGATACGCGGCTGCTACGTTCGCCGATAGTTTTTTCCCGCCATTATTTATAGACAGCCGGCCACCGGCAGCTCTGTGCTGCTGCTGGAGATGCTGCCCTCCCCCACTAGCAGAGTGCAACCTGCTCTTCAAGAGAATGGTAACTTAAACTTTCAAAGGATCTTTTAAATGTTTGACTGCTGAAAAATTGCCAAACACTTTGAAAATGGAAACACGTTGCTCTATAACTGTTATGCGCTTGCAACTATTTAGCTAAGCAAGTTTGTGGGTCCAAATGGAAAATGCAAATGCCTCGTCTATAAATCTTAACTGCTTGCCATTGTGTTAGGGAGCTGCAAATAGCTAAGGTGTAGGCTATCCGTTCAATATGCATTAGGGCTGTCTATGAATATTCTACATTCGACCCGCGGTTGCAGACTAATAACGTTACCACAGTTGCACACTTCACTCAGAGCGCTCACTGTCGGTTCTATATACTGTGAATCTTCAATCACTGAAT
This sequence comes from Pimephales promelas, assembly GCF_016745375.1. The sequence continues at coordinate 2,729,436 of NW_024121432.1, forward strand.
GAAGCCTGCTATATTTGGGACAAGAGTCGCGACTCGCAACCTTAAATTGCTTGCACAAAACTCTTAATCAGCACTCAACATTTTTTTGTTGTTGTTCATTTAACCGACACGCAGAGAGCATGAGAGCGAGAGAGAGAGAGTGCCTGAGCGAGTCCGGGCGAGACAAAGTGAGCTCTGCGGTCTTGGCCATTAGTTGATTTACTTGCTTTTTAATACGTTGTCAAATGTGTTTAAACTCAAATAAACTATATAGTAGATATGTCTCTTTGTATTAATGTGTTCTGTTATTGACGTAATGTGCGTCAATGACAAAATGCACAACGAGATGTTCGAATGTGTTTTTTTAGAGGGAATATGCAAACGCCATTTGAGCAATTTTGACAGCCCTAGTATGCATACGGGTGCTGTAATGAGCACTGGTCATAGGATTAAGTAATGTCAACGTTGTTCTGTGCTTTTTGTGGGAGATTTATTCAGCGCCCACCAGGCTGAGGTTTGGACGTGTGTGGTGTGTGTCTCCCTCGCCATCGCAGTGATATTAGAGACTTGACATGCTCATTTTATTTTAGTAAAGTATTTTACTGTGCACTTTATTATGCTGGTTGCTACTGTGTGCAACAGTGTAATTATTTAATTTATGCTTAAATATTTATTTTCAGCACTGAACTTTTTTTTGTTCTACCTCATGTTTTTAATATTTGTTAAAAAATGTTACTTGTTCTACTTGTTCTTGTTGTACCTCACATGTTTTTACTATTTGTTAAATATTATTTTTTTGAAGTTAATTAAATGTTACTTTTATTAAATTGAGACCTGTAACATTTGTTAACATCAATATATCTGTCACAGTCTGCGTCTTCACCTGTTTGTCCCGTCAGCAGCACTACACTTCCCAGGATCCTCTCGTCACCCCATCCCGTGTTCACTCCCTCATCAGCCACCTGTTCCTCGTCTTGATCATCTGTTTCACCTGTTTTCACCCCATTATGTTTGATTATTCTGTGTATTTAGTTCCCTCTGTCTTATTCAATGATTGTCGGTCGACGTCAAATGTTACCCCGTGTTACCCTGTATCCCTGCCTGTATTCCGAATTAAATGTTATCTTCCATGTGAATCTGGACTCCTCCTATTCCTTCCGTCTGCACTCCTGCTCTCCTGCACCATACCCCGTGACAGATCGACCGACCACCTAAAAGCAACATGGACGCCGGGAGCTTCCAGGGGATTCTACTCCCGATTCGCCGGCCCCGTTTGATGCTTGTTCCCAGAAAGCCTGCGCTCACCGTCAGCCCTGCCGAGCCTGCGCTCACCGTCAGCCCTGCCGAGCCCGAGCTTTCACCGCTGGTTCCGTCCAGCTCTCCAGAGATTGAATGCTCTTCACCGCTGGTTCCGTCCAGCTCTCCAGAGATTGAATGCTCTTCACCGCTGGTTCCGTCCAGCTCTCCAGAGATTGAATGCTCTTCGCCGCTGGTTCCGTCCAGCTCTCCAGAGATTGAATGCTCTCCACTGCTGGTTCCGTCCAGCTCTCCAGAGATTGAATGCTCTTCGCCGCTGGTTCCGTCCAGCTCTCCAGAGATTGAATGCTCTTCACCGCTGGTTCCGTCCAGCTCTCCAGAGATTGAATGCTCTCCACTGCTGGTTCCGTCCAGCTCTCCAGAGATTGAATGCTCTTCACCGCTGGTTCCGTCCAGCTCTCCAGAGATTGAATGCTCTCCACCGCTGGTTCCGTCCAGCTCTCCAGAGATTGAATGCTCTTCGCCGCTGGTTCCGTCCAGCTCTCCAGAGATTGAATGCTCTTCGCTGCTGGTTCCGTCCAGCTCTCCAGAGACTGTATGCTCTTCGCCGCTGGTTCCGTCCAGCTCTCCAGAGATTGAATGCTCTTCACCGCTGGTTCCGTCCAGCTCTCCAGAGATTGAATGCTCTCCACCGCTGGTTCCGTCCAGCTCTCCAGAGATTGAATGCTCTTCACCGCTGGTTCCGTCCAGCTCTCCAGAGATTGAATGCTCTCCACCGCTGGTTCCGTCCAGCTCTCCAGAGATTGAATGCTCTTCGCCGCTGGTTCCGTCCAGCTCTCCAGAGATTGAATGCTCTTCGCCGCTGGTTCCGTCCAGCTCTCCAGAGACTGAATGCTCTTCACCGCTGGTTCCGTCCAGCTCTCCAGAGACTGAATGCTCTTCACCGCTGGTCCCGTCCAGCTCTCCAGAGACTGTATGCTCTTCACTGCTGGTTCCGTCCAGCCCTCCAGAGACTGTATGCTCTTCACTGCTGGTTCCGTCCAGCTCTCCAGAGACTGAATGCTCTTCACCGCTGGTTCCGTCCAGCTCTCCAGAGACTGAATGCTCTTCACCGCTGGTTCCGTCCAGCTCTCCAGAGATTGAATGCTCTTCGCCGCTGGTTCCGTCCAGCTCTCCAGAGACTGAATGCTCTTCACCGCTGGTTCCGTCCAGCTCTCCAGAGACTGAATGCTCTTCACCGCTGGTTCCGTCCAGCTCTCCAGAGACTGTATGCTCTTCACTGCTGGTTCCGTCCAGCCCACCAGAGACTGTATGCTCTTCACTGCTGGTTCCGTCCAGCTCTCCAGAGACCGTCCAGCCTGCGCCAGAGACCGTCCAGCCTGCGCCAGAGACCGTCCAGCCTGCGCCAGAGACCGTCCAGCCAGCGCCCGAGACCGTCCAGCCAGAGCCCGAGACCGTCCAGCCAGCGCCCGAGACCGTCCAACCTGAGCCCGAGACCGTCCAGCCAGAGGCCGAGACCAGGATCCCACCCAGCCTCCCTCTCCCACCTCCTCCCATCATGCATCCGTCAGCCCCTCCGTCTGCCAGCTCCCCTGACCTAGCTGGGTCGTTGGATCCCCGGCCTTCGCCTCACACCTCCTCCATTTGGACACTTCCTCGGCCCTCTGTCCCATCAGCTCCCCCGTGGCTCCTACCTCCCTCAGCTCCTCCATGGCCCCTCAGTCCACCAGCTCGACCAGGCTCCCTCGACCCTCCGGACTCCCTTCGTTCCCTCGTCATCCTCCCTTCACCTTTGGACTTCCTTCCCTTTGCTCCGCACCGTCAGGTCACCCCCCCGGTTCTGTCGGACTCCTCACTCCCTCCAGTCACCCGTCAGCCCTCACTCCCTCTGGCCTCACCGTGTCCCTCTGTGCCCCTGTCGTCACTTCTGTCACCCGAGCCTACGGTGTCCCCATGGTCCCTCGGTCCCTCTTCAGCACCTGATGTCGTCTGTCCCTCTGCTTCACCCTGGTCTCCTCTCCCATCTGCTCCGCCCCTGTCTGTCGGCCCCCTGGTGTTGTCAGCCCTGCTTCCATCGGCTCCACCAGGGGTCCTCCCTCCATCTGCTCCGCCCTGGTCTCGCCCTCCATCTGCTTCGCCCTGGTCTCGACCTCAGCCTGCTCCGCCCTGGCCACGCCCTCAGCCTGCTCCGCCCTGGCCACGCCCTCAGCCTGCTTCGCCCGGGTCTCGCCCTCAGTCTGCTCCGCCCTGGCCACGCCCTCAGCCTGCTCCTCCCTGGCCACACCCCTCTCAGGCCCCAGTTCGTCCCCCCTCCTTCCTCTGTTATGCGGCGTGAGGTCACGCCTCCCGGGAGGGGGGAGTTCTGTCACAGTCTGCGTCTTCACCTGTTTGTCCCGTCAGCAGCACTACACTTCCCAGGATCCTCTCGTCACCCCATCCCGTGTTCACTCCCTCATCAGCCACCTGTTCCTCGTCTTGATCATCTGTTTCACCTGTTTTCACCCCATTATGTTTGATTATTCTGTGTATTTAGTTCCCTCTGTCTTATTCAATGATTGTCGGTCGACGTCAAATGTTACCCCGTGTTACCCTGTATCCCTGCCTGTATTCCGAATTAAATGTTATCTTCCATGTGAATCTGGACTCCTCCTATTCCTTCCGTCTGCACTCCTGCTCTCCTGCACCATACCCCGTGACAATATCGGAGCAAAATATATCGGCTCCAAATATCGGCTCAAGAAAATCGCCAGCCCGTATCGGTCATCGGCTAAGGCTGATGGGAAAAAAAATCGGTATCGGCACTAAAAAATCCATATCGGTCGATCCCTAATATCCTGTAAGTTTCAGAACTGAAAACGTCCTTGTTAGTCCAATAAAAGCTTTTATTGACACCAGGCTCAGCAAACGACTCGTTTTTAAAAGTGGGGAACTATGACGTCAAAGAGGATAAAACACCACCCCCGCAGAAGAAGATCAACGCCTACTTCAACACGGCCGGTTTAGCCCCACCCACCGATTCACACATGCATAGCTAAATAACATAGGCCTACCTCGTGATGACAAACCGGATCGAGTTACTGAGCAATACAAAATATTGTGCAGTGCCTGGTTGTGGAAGAAGACAGTCGTTGCATAAGCTTCCTCTGGAATACAATAGGACTGCATGGATAATCTTTATTTTTAATGATGTTCCAGTTGATGAGGTAAAACATCGTCCGTCTATTCGCTTCATTTCACTGAGGATTGTAAACAAGACTGGATTTGCAGACCGATTAAGATTAAAGAACGGTGCTGTGCCGTCTATATTGGATCTGACAGGAATGGTGCAACACACGGACTCTGGGTCGAACATGTATGGGCGAATCATTCCGTGAGTCATTGCGAGACGCCCATAAAAACCGAGCGTTTGTTGGCTAGGTTCAAAACTAGGGTACAAAATAGCCTAGTACTTATTCATTTTTATGTTTTTGAATGCAAAAAACAAGCGAACATCAAAAGTTGACCTCAGACAACAATATATTAAAATTTAAAAAGCCAGTTTTTAACCCCATGACCCCTTTCGTTAACAAATCGTTAACAAAGCAAACTTAAACCGTGTTTGTATATCAATTCTGTCGATCACTTTCTTTATTCCACTCCTCATGTTAATATTAAAATATTTGCCCAAGAACGCTCAGGTAAGATGAGGTAAAATGAGAACGGCCTTCTATCTGTACAGTTTTGACATCATTGCTCGCTGTTTTGCTATAATTCTCATGCACTGACTCGTTCACTAAGCTGAAGAGCCAATCAGAGTTCTCTTTCTCACTGAGAGCCTGGCGTCGATTCTTCAAATACAAGTAAATTGACTACCGCCAACCTGAATAAATGCCAATGCATAATTTATTTAAATTTTCTCTAACCATACATTTTCGCCTGAAAGGGAAACTCCAACAAAAGCATATGCAATGAGGTTTCACTGCATGTCTTTAGTAACTGAAAGTAGTTTTTAATGGAGAAAAAGAGTTTGCACTGGCACCAGATGTTAGTAATGCTGGCTCTTAAATAAAAAGTAATATGTTGGCCAAACCCTCCCTTGAAAAACCTTGGTGGCAGAGATAGAGAAATAAATACATTGCAGCTTCTACTTCAGCGATGACCTAGAAATGTAATAATCCCCATATATCAGTTTGTATGTCTTAATGCTTTTTATAGATGCTAAAAGACTCAATTGAGATAACGGTCACCTTGCAGGGGAACAGAACCCAGTGGGTATTTTACAGGTGTCCGTCACATGTCTTCCACATTGACAGAATGAAGAGAGAAGCTGTCTAAGCACAGTTACTAAGATGTGGGGGGAAGCGAGTAGATTTGAACAGCGAGAGAGATATTCAATAGTGTTGACAGGTGTGTCAGGATGTGAACAGCAAGTTCTCCTCTTTAAAAATGAAATATAATATACTGCAGACACCAACACCTGCAGAACATTTCCAAACCCCATGAAATAATAACCATTTTTCCATTGTGCATTCTGACAGTATTGTTCTTAACAACAAGCTACCTCAAATCTAATTATCAAAATACAACAAACTGTAATTGATATCATGTTTTTCTGGTTAATGCAATCTCAAGTTTTACTTCAGAACTGAATTATGTTTTTAAGTTTCTGAGAAAAAAAAAAAAAAAAACATAAAAAAGTACATTTTCCCAGCTCACGAGGCTTCTATAAATGAGATCAAATGAAAAAAAGAAAAAAAATATATGTTCTGCTGTAATTATACGGTCTTGTACTGTAATATCTATATTGATACATTACTGCTAAATATGTTGTATTGTAATTTACTAAATAATTAATAATAAAGCTAATATTATATTATAATAATATAATATGTAGTTATTAGGAAAGTATATAGGAGGAAAAAAATACAATAGAAGTCACTGCTGTCGACTGTCTTGTTACTTGTCGACATTCTTTAAAATATCTTATTTTGTGTTCAGCAGAATAAAGAAACTCATACAGGTTTGGAACAACATCAGGGTGAGTAAGTGATGACACATAATTTGGGTGAACTACACTTTTAAAGGGATAGTTCACCCAAAAATTTAAATTAGCCTATTATTTACTCACCCTAAAGCCATACAAGGTTTATTTGACATTCTTCTTTCGAATACAATCAGAGTTATGTTAAAAAAAAAAATAAATAAATGTCCTCACTTCCAAGCTTTATAATCGCAGTGAATGGTTGTTTTGAAAGTCCATAAAAGTGCATCTATTCATGATAAAAGTGCTCCACACTACTCTGGGGGGTTAATAAAGGCCATCTAAAGCAAAGTGATGCGTTTGTGTAAAAAACAAACCAAAAAAAAAAACAATAATATTCAAGTTGCGCTTTAGATTTAAGTGAAAACCATGTTTTTGTTGGGCCAGAAGCTAGTTATTTTACTTTATAAAAGTTTTAAACACAGATATTTTTCTTACTTCTCCATCTTTTTCATCACTCACTGTACATAAACTCAACATCTGAGATATTTCCATCAGCTATATGTTCAAGAACTGTATATTCTGTATATGAAAAAGTTTTAAAAAATGTTAAAAACTGTTATATAGATTTTTTACATATATATATACTGTATATATACATACATATATAAATTTCAATCAGCATTACTGAAAATGAACTCACTGTCACTGACCACTAATGGACAGACACATTTGAAAAAATCCTGATTTAAAACTTGCAATTCTAAAATCGAATTTTAACTTTTAACCAATGTTCAATCTTTATATTTTACATAGAAATTATGAAACACTGGCAAAATATTAAAAAATGTAAATACAATAGAAAATATTGCTTGCTTCTGTGTTTAGAGTGAAGTGCTGCCATGCTTCCCTTCAATGTAGTGTTTTTTTAAAATAATTTTTATAATTTTATAATACTACATGAAGAGCTTTACTGTCATTTAATTGGATAAAAAAAAACGTCCAATCTCATGGACTGCAGGCTTTAAACTAGGTGAAAAAACAAAAAAAACAAAAGGGGCTGGTGTGATGTCCATTGTAATGGACGACGAAATATTTACACTAAAATTGGACACATTAAATTGATCAAGTGAACTTTCCTATTTTAAAAAAAAAACTTTCCAATTAAAATTTTAGATTCATATTGTTACATAAAAATCCATATCTAATAAATGGTCTTCTTTTGAACTACTAATTCATCAAAAATAAAAATGGAACAACCCTCATGAACCCAATGCGTCATCAGTCGTCGGAGATGGCTCTGCCGTTACTGAGTTTTTACAGGATTTCTCCATGACAACGACTGACAATCAGTACAGCTGTTCTTAACTTTGAGGAATGATGATAATAACATTCCTTACACGAAATGTATGTCTTTTCTGATTCGGAAAGTTAATTTATTATACCATTTCTCAATTTCAATAACTATAGTATTATTATAAGTGTATATAAAGTGGTGGTGTTATTAGGCGCTAAATTTAAATGTTTAACCGTTTGCGAAGCCATCTCGCCGGTTATTTGCGATGCATTCTGTGAACTTTCTCGTAGCCCTCCTTTTGGAGTGTGCCTCTGAAAAGTCTCCATTTCAAGGGCTATGTAGCCCGGCCCCTACGCTCTACTCCTCGATCTCAACAAGAATCGGGACAGCCTAGCCTTAGACGTGATCGTGCAAAACGGAGGGGTAGGGCCAAGGGGTGAATTGGGATTGAGCCAAACATCAAGCAGCAAAACAACAGCAGCAAAACAGCAAAAGCAATATTGATAATAAGTAGAAATGAGCAACAAATCAGCATATTATAATGATTTCTGAAGGTGACGCTGGAGACTGGAATAATGATGCTGAAATTTCAGCTTTAGCACATTTTTTAAAATATTACGAATACAGTTTTTTAACTGTATTATTAATCAAATAAATGCGGTTCAAACTGGTCTGCTAATAGATTTCTTGGCGAAACAAAGAAGGAACATTTCTGAAACATCTTTATTTCTCCATCTTGCATGTTTTAACTGTTGCGTCGAGTGTGATGTGAAAACATTATGGAACAATAAGACGAAATAAAAATAACAATGAACACAAATTAGATTTTTCTGCCATTGGCAAACATGTGAACAGTCTTTAAAATGTAGCCTTTTGTGTTCTACACAATGGCCGAAATTTGTTTTGTCAATGCTAGTGTCTACTTACCTACTGTAGCTTCAACAAATCCGTTAGTACCACTGGATGAGCATTATGTAACCTAACTAATATTCATGAGTCTAGCCTAAGGTTTATATTGTGGCCCCATAACATTTCAGATTGTTCCTACCGCTGCCAAGGAATAAATAACACATAACATATGCACATATACTCACCACAATTTTCAGTACTGTGGTGAAGGTCTTAGTGTCTTCAGTCACACCACCGATGTAAAGAGACCTTGTGAAGACAGGAGGATGATCGTTCTCATCCTGAACGTCGATAAATACCTTAGCTGTGTTTGCTATATTTAAACACACACACAGGAGAAACAGACCTCAGTTTGTGGAACTTTAAGCCCTATTTGTCACAGTTAAAAAAAGAAAAAAAAGTAGCATTAATATAAACACACACACAACTTCAACAACCCTCTTCACACTGGCAGACGTGAAAAATATGCTCTGTCAGGAAGCATTTGTCTTCTGCTGCATTAAACGACAATATATAAAGTCATCTGAGTAGATCTATGCGCACACAGGGGAAAGCGCAGATGAAAAGCTGTATATCATTGTTCAATATTGAGAGAAAAGAGAGAAATGAAGAAAAACAGGATGGTAAGTGAGAGAAAGAGAGAGAGAGAGAGAGAGAGAGAGAGAGAGAGAGAGAGAGAGAGAGAGAGAGAGAGAGAGAGAGAGAGAGAGAGAGAGAGAGAGAGAGAGAGAGAGAGAGAATTTGTGCCAGTTATGTACAACATTTATATCAAAGAGAAAGTAAGACACATGGAAGGACACACACACACACACGCACTTTGTCTCACTCTCATGTACAGTTTGTCCTGACAGAGGCCTGTGATGAGCTCACTAAACTTCTAAGTCAACATGAAATGGAGTTTGCAACCCATTTCATTTCTATAATGTGACTCATTACTGAGTGAATATTTAATAAGAAAAATATTGAACGACGACACCATACATATAAGATTGGACTTTTTTCATCCATTGGGATTTGACTGATTCATGAAATCTGGGCATGACTTTGGCAATTGGTACTTGAAACTACTTAACACCTGTGACACTTTATAATGAGGTCCCATTATTTACAGTCTTCTCTGAATTGCTAAAACACATTTCTCGAAACCATCACCCACTTTCTCAAAACCAAATCTTCAAACTATATTCAAAGAACATTTGACTCTTCTGTTAAAATCAAATTGACTCAAAGCCATTTTGTATGTGCTCAAAATCAAATAATGCTTTCAGATCATACACACAGCCAGTCAAAATATAAACACAGATCATTCACTAGACACTACATCAAAAAAAGAAAAAAGAAAAAAGGAAACCAGAGCATCCACAGTATGCAGTTAGAGAAAAAGTACATTGTAACAGAGTAAATTCATTTTGCAATCACGTAAAAAGTATAGTAATCGCAACTTAAAGTAGTAAGATGAATAAATCGGATACTGTATGCTGTATAAAAAAAGAAATAAAAAAAGAGATGTTATGGCAGTGGTTGGCCATTCCAGTAGTGTATGTATGTTAGAGCTTTTACCCAATCCTAATTCAGCCATCATGTGTTGCCAGGATTAAAGAAATGTGCAGAATCGATAGTGCGGTCGCCTGTAGCTTAAAATAAATGGCAATGAAACTGGTGCTTCAACAAATCAGATAAACAGTCAGAATTAATCAGCCAATCTGATTTCAATTTGACTGCACCGGGGCCTTCTAGCAGATGTACAATAACGTCAGCATTTTTCCAACTTTTGATTGGATGGTCAGAGCGTGTAGGCTACCAGTAGTCAGAGTTAGCAAACTACATCTATAGCGAACTGCATAAGCTAAAATATATTCCTGAAAATGTAATAGATTTTCAACCCACAAATTAATGTTCCTCTCCCTCCTTGACCCCCAGCAGTTTCAAACAATATGAGGAAAAAAATCCCTTATTCAGCCTTATCCAGCTTAAAACAGAGTCACAGAACTCTATTCAATCTGTCCGGGTAAAAACAGAACTGACTGTAATGTATGCTGTGTCTATGCCATTATCAAATGTGTATCGCAAAATATAATCTGGATCCATAAATAAGTTTAAAAGTGGGTCCTGATAAAAAGCGCTGTCTCATAACATTAAAGATTGAACAATCCCAAAGAATATGTTTTAAAGACATGTTGATAAAGCATATAATAGGACACTCAACTGCACTAATGTCTTCCTGTAGGCTCTGGCCTGAGGACTTTGTCCACATCACAGGTTATGTCGTCTCTTGCCAGGGAAAGGGAAAAACCCTTGAGTCTGACAGATCCAGACTTGGTAACACTTCACACCTTGCTCTTTCACTTCCTCATCCTATTCCTTCTCGTCCATCACCTGGAAACACATACTCTCTCTCCTCTGAGATTGTTTCCATCTATTGTTTTTATCAACATTCATTGCACCTGCGTCACCTGTGCACACTGAACTGGCTTATTCTGTACCGTTGGTTCGATCACATCATTAGAAATGAACAAGTTTTAGTCATTGTGTGTAAACTAAAACTGTTTTATTTGTTTAACTTTTGCCAGCACTTACCTTTTTTCAACACAAGTGCATCACAGTCTGAAATGTGTTTCAGTGAGTGCGAATGTGTTTATAGTTTTGCAAAAAGAGTGCATGGGATTTTCAAAAAGTGTCTAATTGCCTCTTGACATATTTTGTGAGATTCACCAGAATATATCTTAACTTATAATTTAATTTTGAAATGTGTGGCCATATACTATTCTATACATAGAGTTATTCAATATAATGACTTTTATATCTTTCAAATACTACACAAAGTGCTTTAGTGTTGTTCTTACTTTTGGAGGGAGCGCGTAGGTTGGCAAGGATGATCTCAAGGGAATCGGCCTGCACACGAAGTACATAACTGATCACAGTCTCGTAGTCCAGAGATTTATTTGTGTAGATGATCCCGGTGCGGTTATTGACTCTGAACACACCTGCAAACAAAAACTGATCAGAGAACAGTTCAAAGTGTCTTCTACACCAATGATGAGCGCTCAGGCCACTAGAAATTCATGGAAGTATTTTTCCCCCACAAATCCCCGGTATAGTAAAACTCTATGTGTGCCTGTTGGTTCCAGTTTGTTCTACATTTTATTGTAAATTTATGATGAATTTGACCAAATTTACTGAAGAACCCCATTTGCATAGAGGTTACTCACCTCCATCATTTCCACCCACTATAGAGTAAAAGACGGTGGTGTTGACAGCTACGGCCAGAATCAATCCCACAGGCGTCCCGACAGGAGCGTTCTCACTCACCGGACTAAATCTGCACAAAACAGCAGAATTAAACCATAGAAAATGACACATTTCATTTAGCATTTAAACAACACACAGCTGAAGGCAGTGGAGCACTGACATTTCTTATGTGATTATAGTTTGCTGTTATATATTGCATAAACATCAGAGCTGTTTAACAGACCCTACACCCCCACAAAAAGATCTACAGAAAGCACAGAAAGAACAGAATGACTTAGCATTAAGAGGTGAAGATAGTTTAATTACTGCATTCAAAAGCAGCATACATGAATCATGGGTCTAAAGAAAAATCGATTTCTAAATCTTTTGTCTAAGCTAGTGATTCTAAACTGAAATGTCAAAGGTCTGTTCTGATAAAAAAATATGGCTAAGCATGGAAAATGTTAAAATGATAAAGCTAAAATGATAAACTATCATCAATAGTTGTGTTTGCAAAAATAAAGACTTTAAAAAAAAAGAAGAAAAACACTCTCCATATCTTTTGTTATTGCTGTCAAAAGCTGAACATATATATTTTTTTAATTGATGGGTCCTGCTTTCTGTGCACTTGTCTACAGACCTCCCAAATCTTATTGCATGGTCTTTGTGGGTCTGATTTAGAGATTCTGACCATTATTCTTTTAGTGCCCTGTGTCCACAGCCCCTCTCGGGACTTTCTCAGGACTCCCAGTCCATTCAATTGTCTCCTGCCAATATGTTTTCAGAATTTGATCTAACACATTTCACAGATGATGTCTTATCTAGAATCGACACTGGATCACTGATTGAAGTTTTTAATAAATCTTGTACTTTTACACATGATAATATCGCTCCACTTAAGCTTAGGATGACTAAGTGTGTCTCCTAGCCTTGGTTAAACAATGATACTCGCACTCTCGCAGGCTGAGCATAAGTGGAAACGAAGCGAGCTTCAGATCTCTTATGACATCTTAAAGTTGTGCTAGAAAAACTACTAGAGTCTGTGAAATATGCTAAATCCATGTTTTTAAATTTCTTACACGGTTTGGCCGTTCGTCCACACGGAAACGCAGTATCAGGTCACTGAAACCGAACATTTTTGAAAACCCCTGCCAAGGTGAGTATTTTCTGAAACACAGGTTGCAGTGTGGTCGTGTAGACAGTAAAACCCGAGTTTTTGCGCCGCTGACGGCTTCTGATTGGCTAAAGTGGCTTTACGGTTAGGGTTATATTGCTGCCTGCTGGTGTTGAATGCTCTTGACAGAGCTTGATAGCGTGTTTTTGCGTTGTCATGTGGACAGAGTTTTTTTAAAAACTCCGGTTATAAAAATACCTGTCCTAAATGTCACAAAATCAGCCACACTGTCAGAGCCCCAATCACCAGGACCTGCCCACTCGTTCACAATCACCAGAGTACTGACTCCCTGCACCTGCACTCCCTCATTAACACAGCCTACATATTCCCAGTTCACCATCCACTCATTGTCTGGTCTTGTTACAGCTACCAATGCGCACCGTTAGACTCCTTACCTGTGTACCTACCTGTGATTCGTCTCGTCAAGCTTCCAGTCTTCTGTCTGTCTTTGACCTGTCGCCCTGTTCCAAATCTCCTGTCTTCTTGTTCACTTGTCACCTGCACAGAGAATCCACGTCAATCTTCACCAGCTTAGTCACCCTCGGCAGTTAACAAGTCACCAACATCTGGTTCCCACTGTTTCTCACCACTCTGCTCAATAAACACTGTTATCACTATAACACCTGTCTGATTCCTTCTGTGTTTTGACAGAAGACCAGACCACAATGCAGAGTCCTGCCGAAACAAGAGAAGAACATCCACCAGATCTGTTTGCCGATCTTGTGCAAGCAGTTGAATTGGAAAGTTTCATTAAGAAAGCTGTGCGTATCTCTCAACATTTTCAGCCTGGTCACTTGATCAACCTGCTCCACATCCTCTGCCCATCTGTCATCCTTCCAGCACCTGAACCCATGCCAGTCACTGCATATCACCTCACCAGAGCAGAGAGTCAAAAGAGACAATTGCAACACTTGTGTTTGTATTGTGGGGAGAAGGCCATGTAATGCCCAATGGTGAGTACAATCCAGTTTCTCCCCAAAGTCGCACTACTCACTTGTACACCTGTCCAAATTCTTACCCAAACATGTCTTAGACCTGAGCCGATGAGTGCTTGAAATGTACCAGCTCAAGCACTCATCGGCTCGGGTCTGAAGGTAATTTCATCTCTCATCAACCTCTCCAAAGACCTCCGGAGAAAACGCTGCTCCCAGGAACTAGCTATCCATTCTCGGCAAACTGCTGGGCCGTGGTCGCATTCATCACTTCTCCCCACAGTAATGCTTCATGTTGGCTGCCTGCATGAGGAAAAAATTACATCCATGGTGCTGGAGCAAGCAGTTGGCGACCCATTTACCACGTCATCGGCAATGGGACTGCACCATCAATCTGCTGTCTGGGGCTACTCCACCGAAGGGTAAGGTATACCCTTTGTCCATCCCGGAACAGAAGGCCATGAAGAAATACGTTCAGCAGGCTCTCAAACAATGTTTCATTTGACCATTGGCATCCCCTGCCACTTCCAGCTTCTTTGTAGCCAAGAAGGACGGAGGCTTGCGGCCGTGCATCAATTACTGGGCACTTAACTCTCAGACCGTCAAATTCAGATTTCCTCTTCCTCTTGTCCCTGCTTCCCTGGAACAGCTCTGTGGGGCTTGCATCTTCATCTTGCATGTGTATAGCGGTGAGTACCTCCACCGCTTCGTCATCTACATTGACAACATCCTGATCTACTCCCAGAAACTGGCCGAAATTCAACCAAAGATTTACCCAGAATTACAGTCTCCTCAGCTCACTCCCAATCATGGTCGAGGTTGACACCTCTACCACCGGGGTTGGAGCGGTACCATCCCAGCGGCAGGGTGAGCCTCCTCGACTCCAAGAAGCTGTCCTCGGCGGAGCAAAATTATGATATTGGAAATTGTGAGCTGCTGGAGGGAGCTCACCACAATTTCAAAGTCATCCCAGATCACTGAAACTTGGGATATCTCAGAAGCCGAGCAACTCAACCCAAGACTAGCCAGTTGGGCTCTGTTCTTCACATGGTTCGACTTCATCGTAACCAAGCAACCTGGTATCAAGAATTGCAAGGCGGATGCCTTGTCCCATCTGTATCATCCTGAACCCAACTCCAGTCACCCATAACCTGTTCTCCCTTCAGCCATGGTAGTCAGTCCGATCCAATGGTCCCTCGACGATCAACTCCTCCAAGCCACCCACAATGAACCTGCTCCACTGGGAGGTCCTGAGGGATGGTTGTATGTTCCATTCACATGTACTCAACAAACACCTCTCTGGGCTCTGGACACCCAGGCAGCCAGCGAACCCTCTTGCTCTTTCAGGATCACTACTTATGGCCCAACATGGCCCAGGATATCTCCCGGTACATCAAGGGGTACCCAGTCTGTGCCATCGCCAACACACAGAGGAAGCTACTCGAGGGTAAGTTAGTACCTCTGCCAAAACCACAACACCCCTGGTGTCATCTGGGTATAGACTTCATGACCATCTTTCCTCTGTCCAACCATCACAAATGTGTATTCGTAATCATAGAATGATTCTTCAAAGCCAGCAAAGTCCCCATCAAGGGAATGCTTATTGCGTTCAAAGCTGCAAAACTCATCTTTTTAGCAAGTTTTTTGTCATTATGGCTTTCCAGAAGACATTGTATTGGACAGAGCCCCCCAGATTATCTCCCAGGTGTGGTAGGCCTTCAAACTCCACGGCGTCTCAGTAAGTCTATCCTCATGGTACCACCCACAGACAAATGGCCAGACTGAGCACAAGATCCAGGAGATCCTGTGGTCATTCTGCCACCAGAACCAGGACAGCTGGAGTCGCTACCTCCCCTGGGCGGAGTATGCCCAGAACTCCCTGCGTCAAACCACCACTGGGCTTACTCCATTCGAATGTGTCCTCGGCTATCAACCTCCTCTCTTCCCTTGGTCCGGAGAAATTTAGGAGGTTCCAGCTGTCAACCACTGATTTGAGGAGAGTGAGAGGGTATGGGACTCAGCTCATGTGCATCTCCATCGGGCAGTGTGAAGACACCAACGGCAGGAGGCTGTCAGAAGAGCTGAAGCCACCCAATACCAACCGGGACAGAAGGTTTGTCTCCACCTGTGACATCAGTCTTTGCCTGCACTGTAGTGAGCTGAGTCTTCATTATATTGGTTTCTTCACTGTGCAGAGGCAGGTGAACGAGGTCACCTACAGGCTCAACCTTCCACCTCACTACCGTATTTCACATTCAGTCCATGTTTCCCTCGTGAAACCCTTCACTGAACCTCCGTCATCTTCTTCCACAGAAGCCACCATGGACAAAGTACCTCCTCCTCCAAGTGTCGCTGATGAGGACCTAGTGTACCAAGTCCATACCATTCTCAACTCATGGCGATGGGGCACCTGCCTAGAGTACCCGATCAACTGGGAGGGGTATGGTCCAGAGGAACGTTCATGGGTCTCTCGAGATGATGTCCTGTCCTGATGATGTCCTGCTAAGGACACTGTAAAATAAAGTTCTAAGACAAAACAGAATAGGGTTTGACGTGGATAAAATATATGATGTTGTTTTAAAATGTATTATACTTTATATTTAGTAGGTTTCTTTGATCTTTTAAAACTTTGGGTCAGCTTATGTTGTTTTTAAATGTGCTACATAAATAACGGCTGACTTGATACTAATTCCTCTGTTAGAGGTTAGAGGAATATTCACATCTGTGGCACCTTGTCATTGTTCATTAGTATCTGTATTTAGTCTCCTTCTATTTAGTTAGTCTTTGTCTTATGTGTGTTATCCTGCCTGCCATCCTGCCTGCCTGTATGTACCATTAAGTAAATCGTTTGTATTGGAGCCTTTGGACTTTGAGTCTTCTTCAACCCACACCATACCGTGACACAGGATTTGGATTTGTTTTACTTTTTTTTAAAGAAATTGGTACTTTTATTCAGCAAGGATACATTAAATTGAAAAGTGGCTGCAAAGACTTTTACATTGTTATAAAGATTTACACTTCAAATAAATGCATAAATATTAAGCAGCACAACTGTTTTCAACATAAATAATATTAAGAAATGTTTCTTGAGCAGCAAACCAACATATTACAAATGAATAAATTGCAAATACAAATAAAATACTAATAATAATTTTAAAATATATATCAATAGAACAGTTATTTTAAATCCAAATAAAAATGTTGCTGCTTTTACAATATTTTGGACCAAATAAATGCAGCCTTGCAGAGCAGAAGAGACTTCAAAAAACAAACAAAAAAAAAACGGCACTTTACACAAGTTATCTTTACCCATCACTAATATTTTAGCTGTCAGTCTCTCTTAAGTTATACAAAATGGCAGAAAGTAGGACTGTAGTGTGTTTTTGGTGTGAGGCAAAGCTCCTGTTGTTAAGTGTGACAAAAAAAAAAAAAAAAAGGAAAGTTTATCTGAATGAACTGTCACAGTTCTGGTTCCTTACAGATGTTGGGAAAGTCTCTGTACTTTCTCAAACAGGAGAGAACCACACGCCAGCCATCAGAAGTGGGTGGGCATGACACTCTTGTCTCTTTTGTCCAACAGTCAAAATGCAGCCATCATCATGAGGTCTCGACAAAGAGCTGCTGACCGCCTGGGTTTCTCTGCACCATAAATGGGGTGAAGCGCTTTGCTCTGTCTCTGAGACAATAGGGCACTCCAGCAGTCAACTGCTACACTGACAGCGAGAAGCCGAGGTCACGCTGAAATCTCAGCGATGCTCAGTTTCATGCTGGTTACCATGGGGATCACAGAGGACAGAAATAGCCAGAAACTCAGCGCAAGAGTGAGAAAACACAAAGAGGAGCAACTTTTAATGGAAATGAGTTACTGCAACACTCTCACACACAATAGCTCATAGTTATCTTCAGCAACACATCTGTAACCTTCTCATTGTCATACTCTCATTACATTTACAGTCACATAATTACACAATCCATTAAGCTCTACTACGTGTAAAGTGGGATTTTATGCAACTGCATGTTAACTTGTATGTTAACAGTAGAAGTGATGAGTCAAAACTTTAAATACACTTTTTGGTTTCTTATATACACTTATGTCTTGACCTACATGCCTACATGCCATGTGATTGGCTGATCACATATCACATATCGTTATTCTTTGTTAACAAGCAGTTGAAGACAGTTTTTACACCATAATACATTAGTTTAACTTTATGGAAATGACCCACATGAACTGAAATTATGAAAAATTATGTATGGGAAACCATGGGGGTATTGTAACAATCTGAGTGAGTTTGATTCATGCATGTTTATCTTGTTCATGATATGGTGCCATATGCACTACTGCAATTTATGTACAAACACTTTTCAGAATGTTCATTTTTAGCAACAAGAAAATAGATTATTAAGTGTTAAATTAGAATGGAATGGTATCACTACCGATAAAACATCCCATTTGTGTTGTGATCAAATCAAAAGCAATGGGTTATAGATAGATTGCACAAGTGCTCAGTGCTTTAGATTGGATCACAACACAAATGGGATCAGATTAACCCACCAGTAACACTGAGACAACCAGCAGTAGAAACACCCACCAACAATTCAACCACTTTTCAACCTCTCGTAATAAAATCAAGGAGTGTATGAATGGGTTATAAGAGCAAATTAAAGCAGTAATAACTCTGCTTCAACAATCAATGACACAATAAAAAAAAAGACTATCAAGTGAAAGTCAATTCATCATTCTTCAATTTGACACTGAATGATTATGGTTATTATGAGACCAGGTATGTGAGTGTTTGGCAATTTAAACTCGTTATGATCTCTCTGACAGTGTCCTCTGTGAACTGTTAGAAATCTCTCTCCACAAAAATAATATTTTCTGAAAATGCATACACAACATATCATCAACTTAATGACTGGATTGAAACAAGTGCAAAATGTACTCTCATCTACCCTAAGGAATGCTAATTTTGACTTTAGACATTCAGAGCTGTTTTATGTCTGGTTTCATAAGCAGTTCATCTCATGAACTGTGCTAATTATGTAAGGAATAATGTACAATCAGCCGGTCATTACTGAAAAATAAACCTAACAGGGAGATCAGACCCCAGCATGAAGCGGAGCAGAATAAAGAGCCTGGCTAATCAAAATCAAGTATCCCAGAGAGCTGTGCACATAATAAAAGTTATGATGTTCAGCTATAATCTTCAAGATGCTCATAATGGTCATTCAGAAACACTGGACCAGGTAAAATCAAATGATGATGTGTCTGCAGTACATCTGCCCAAAAACAAAGCTTGTAAACAATATGGGTAGCTGTATTACTTCTTAAAGGGTTAGTTCACCCAAAAATGAAAATTAAGTCATTAATTACTCACCCCCATGCTGTACCAACCCCGTAAGACCTTCGTTCATCTTAGGAACACAAATAAAGATATTTTTGATTGAATCTGAGAGCTGGATCAGTCCTACATAGACTGCCTAAGGGACTGGCTCTTGACGGCCCATAAAGTCATTAAAGAAAAGGTTTAAATATTCAATGTGCCTACAGCGGCTCAATTCTAAGTTTATCAAGCGACGAGAATACTTTTTGTGCGAAAAAACATAAATAACGACTTAATTCGACTATTTTATTACTTCCTTATGGGCGCATGCGCGAGAACTGAGACGAGGACGTTCTCCTTCTACTACTTTTTGTTACCGGCTGCTCCGCTTAGGAGTATTACTGCCACCTACCGTATAAAATGATGATCCATATATAAGGCGCTCCGGATTATAAGGAACACTGTCGTTTTTTGAGAAGATTAAAGGCTTTTAAGTGCACCTTGTAGTGCGGAAAATACGCTAATTGAAAAGCGTATGTACAGCGCGCATCTTCCTCTGCTTGTAAACAGAACGTTTTGCACTTCCAGCTATATCAGCACATCATCTTATACGGTAGGGGGCGGTAAAACTCCTAAGCGGTGAGCAGCCGGTAACAAGTCGAAGGAGAGCGTCCTCGTCTCAGTTCTCGCGCATGCGCCCATAAGGAAGTAATGGAATAGTGGAATAAAGTCGTTGTTTATGTTTTTTTCGCACAAAAAGTAGCCTCGTCGCTTGATAAACTTATAATTGAGCCGCTGTAGGCACGTGGAATATTTAAACCTTTTCTTTAATGACTTTATGGGTCGTCAAGAGCCAGTCCCTTAGGCAGTCTATGTAGGACTGATCCAGCTCTCAGATTCAATCAAAAATATCTTTATTTGTGTTCCTAAGATGAACGAAGGTCTTACGGGGTTGGTACAGCATGGGGGTGAGTAATTAATGACTTAATTTTCATTTTTGGGTGAACTAACCCTAACTAAGAAGGAAGTATCTATTACTTTTTCTCCGCCATGGGCTACATGCACGCATAAGTTCCGCATTTGACGCAAGGATGCTCGTCCATTTCCGGTTGTGGAGATTAAAGCGGAGGAGAACCGAGGAAAACGGGATTATGGCAGAGTCTTCAAAATTTACTGTCCTCCCGACTTTGAAACGAAACGTACATACATTTATATATAATTTTATATATAGTTATGTTTATTTAATATAATTTTTAAAAGAAGCATAAACACAATGAGGGGTGTCTGTTTCATCTGTTTTTGTGACTAACGTTTCTTTATTATAACCATGGAGTATAAAATTCAATATAAATTCTCTGTATTGCATTGGACTCAACGATCGGCGGAAGTTATCGAGCATCCTTAATCCTTCACCGGAAATACCGCCGTGCATAGAGCCCATATGACGTGTGTAACGTACGGACAGAGACGGTCGGATCCATGTGCAGCACTTTATTAAGACAAGCAGACATGAAAACTGGCAAACAGTTAAACAAAGGGGCAATCCAGAAACTCGTGGTCTAAACAGGCAATGGTCGAGGCAGGCAGCACAGGTTCGAGAGCAGTCCAGGAAACAGGCAAGGGTCAAGAGTCCAGGGAAACATGGAGACACAGAACAGGGAATAACGCTCGGAATTGTACGCTTACAGGGTAACAAGACTTCGCAAGGGACACAGGGAAAACTCAGGCTTAAATAAGGAACTCAATAACCAATAATGAAACACAGCTGAACATAATGAAACACAAAGAGTCCATGGGGAAACAAACATGGGGAGAGGGTGCCCTCTAGTGGCTCTCGAGGGCACCACGGCTGCTGATCGTCACATAACCCCCCTCTAAGGAGCGGCTTCCAGACGCTCCTAAGAGCTCCGGGGGGAGGTCAACGGGGGCTGGGATGGAGGGCCAGGCCCATGGAGAGGCAGGAGGCCAGGCACATGGAGAGGCCTGGGCCGTGGAGCGTGGGTGACCAGGAAGGAGCAGGACGTGATGGCGGCCAGGGCGGAGCAGACACAGGCGAGGTCCATGACAGCCTCGCCTCCATGGCCCTCACGGACTCAGAGGTCCATGTCAGGATCACCTCCATGGCCCCACAGAGTACCTACTGCCCCCCCCCCCAAAAAATACTTGGGGAAATTCCGGGAGGAACCTCTGGGTGGTGAACGGGTACAGGAAAGGCCTCCCGGAGCTTGAAGGGTGCAGGCAGAGCGAGGCGCAGAGGCGGGGCGGCAGAGCGAGGCGCAGAGGCGGGGCCGGCAGAGCGAGGCGCAGAGGCGGGGCCGGCAGAGCGAGGCGCAGAGGCGGGGCCGGCAGGGCGAGGCGCAGAGGCGGGGCCGGCAGGGCGAGGCGCAGAGGCGGGGCCGGCAGGGCGAGGCGCAGAGGCGGGGCCGGCAGGGCGAGGCGCAGAGGCGGGGCCGGCAGGGCGAGGCGCAGAGGCGGGGCCGGCAGGGCGAGGCGCAGAGGCGGGGCCGGCAGGGCGAGGCGCAGAGGCGGGGCCGGCAGGGCGAGGAGTCTGGGCACGCTCACGGGGCCTGGCGAACCAAACGAGTCCTCCTTCTCCTCCTGCGGCGGCGCGTCACAGGGCTAGACACACTCGCTTGGCTGGACAACTCGCTCACTTGAAGAGGAGATGCAGCGCTCACTTGAAGAGGAGATGCAGCGCTCACTTGAAGAGGAGATGCAGCGCTCACTTGAAGAGGAGATGCAGCGCTCACTTGAAGAGGAGATGCAGCGCTCACTTGAAGAGGAGATTCAATTACTTGAACTGAAGACTCACTGGACAGACTAAATTCAACACTGGACACACTTGATTCACTCGGCTCAGCACTTGACTCACTTGACTCGGCACTCGATTCACTCAGCTCGCTATTTGACTCACTTGATTCACTCAGCTCGGCACTTGACTCACTCGAGTCGGCTGGCACGCGCTCAAACTCCGGTTCGACCCGCGACACCTCCGCTGTCTTAGGAACAGCACTTTTAACAGGGCCAGTGCGGGATACGGGCTCGAGGGGTCCGACATGATGAGTGGTTTTGGCAGGAACGATATGCTTAGAAGCTCCTCTGACGGTCCTTAAGGGAGGATCAAACAGTTTAGCGAGCTGAGGCTTATGCGGCGTGCGGAGTGAGTGAGAGAAATCCGCCGCATACGAACCTCCCCGGCGCAGGGAAAAGAGCAGTTCCTCGAGACCCTCCTTTTCTGCGGGGAGTTCAAAAGCCTTTCTGAACAGGGCGGTAAACACGTCGAAAGAAGGAAACGACATCCCACCTGGTTCCCAAAACGTGCCTGCCCACTCCAGAGCCTTTCCAGTTAACAGTGAGCAGATGAAAGAAACGCGGTCGATATCCGAGGCGTATAACTGGGGCTGATGACTCATGTACCAGCTGCACTGCTGCAGAAATCCTTCACACGCTTCAGGTGAGCCATTAAACTTCTCGGGAAACGGCGTACTGGAATTACTGCATGCGGTACTCACACAGGGTTGCGGTGGAACAGGTGCAGCGGGGGTTTGGGCTTGATTAGCCGCTGTGCTTGAGCTCTGCGGAGACCATGATTGCACGGAGCTAGCTAGTTCCTCGAGGAGAGAAGTTAGTCTCGCCAGCTGAGAACTATGAGAGGCTAGCATTGAAGAGCGGGTCTTGACCACGGCGGATAGATGCAGAAAGTCTGCTGGATCCTCGTTTGGCGAAGTCTTCTGTAACGTACGGACAGAGACGGTCGGATCCATGTGCAGCACTTTATTAAGACAAGCAGACATGAAAACTGGCAAACAGTTAAACAAAGGGGCAATCCAGAAACTCGTGGTCTAAACAGGCAATGGTCGAGGCAGGCAGCACAGGTTCGAGAGCAGTCCAGGAAACAGGCAAGGGTCAAGAGTCCAGGGAAACACGGAGACACAGAACAGGGAATAACGCTCGGAATTGTACGCTTACAGGGTAACAAGACTTCGCAAGGGACACAGGGAAAACTCAGGCTTAAATAAGGAACTCAATAACCAATAATGAAACACAGCTGAACATAATGAAACACAAAGAGTCCATGGGGAAACAAACATGGGGAGAGGGTGCCCTCTAGTGGCTCTCGAGGGCACCACGGCTGCTGATCGTCACAACGTGTTTGCAAATCCGTGTTTTCACTGTTAAACTTTAAGAGGCGCTATTACGCATCTTCTGATAGAGTACAAATCTCTGGATCAAAGCACAGGCGAAGAAACAGAAACAAGTGATAGAAGCATTTCTTAGTTATGCACATGTTAAACTAATGCGATCATCAAACATTAACCAGCATTTAGCCTACATCAAAACTGCCCAATGAAATGTTGAACCCGCAGGAAGAGGTAAAGGTGCAAGCGTTGGGGGTGTTGATGGATTCGATCCACTCAATCTACTGAATCTATATTTTGATTATCGTTCTGAATCAGATCCGATGAAGTCTTAGACAAAAACATTGTCAGAAAAAAAGTTCTCTCAGTGTTTTGTACAAATCTTTCCATGAAATTAAATCTAAATTTAAATAACCCCTAAATACAGTAGGGGTAAAAAAAAATTCAGTTGGCCGGTAGCAATAAATAATACAAGAGAAATTAAGAAACGTATACAGACTTGTCTTTCTTTTCTTTGTTTCTTTAGGCTGAATAAAGAGTTTAGATTTTCTTTGTTCTCCTTCCCTTCATCTCACACACCCACAGACATGCAAATACAAAAAAAAAAAAAAAACTATGCAAGAATAATACAATTTTATGAATTCACAAAAAAATAAACATGTTCAGTTTCACATTTCACCCTCAAAACAAAATAAATAAATGTGTAAAAATATATTCTGCATGAAAAAAAAAACTTTTCCATTTAATTGACTGTAATACAGTATTTGTGTGTATTAAATTAATTGTACAGAACATTTACAACCATGGTATACTTTAAAACATTGAAATAACATGCTTTATTAGGGAATGAGAATAAGATAATTTAGCATCACAATGTGAAATAGGAGAGATTCGTTTCATGGGCAAAAATAAAAAGTTAATCATGCTGAAAATATATATTTTTTGTCTTCATGCAAAACCTAATTTATATCTTTGTTTTGGGGGGGAAATATGACCCAGACATGTTCTTGACAGCTTTTATGAGATCCATCCAGGGTGTTTGAAAGCATAGAGGTGTCAATGTGACAGAAGCCCTGGGCAAAGCACACAATGATGAAGACAAGACGTGACAACAGAAGACAACTTCTCTACAAACTTGTGTGTGTGTGTGTGTCTGTGTGTGTGTCACTTGTTGGTAAACAAGAATTATTAAACCAACCTTGAGTATGTATGAACTTGTCCTCTGAGATGTTAGTTAGTACAAATACCCGCCAAAATATTCATCCCTGTATATTCCTGAAAGATCTGAGCCGACCGTGATGAAAAATGTAGTGTGAATATTTGAATGATCAAATCTGGCTATAAACATCAAACAGTCGAATAACTGAATTTGATCAACAATATATGATAGGTCTATATCCAAAACAGCACTTTTCCCCACATTGTTAAAAAATACTGAATGTGTGTGAGAGATTCATAAGTCTTCATTTACACCGTTTTAATCAGATCTCCAGAGTGTTCCGGCTGCAGTCCACAGCCTAATGAGGTCTACAGAGAAACGATGCATAGCTCACGCCATTAGAGCTTCCTGTGAAGTGTTCTCTCTGGCCCACTGCTTCAGTCAACACACAGACCCCTTTAAACACCAAGCTCACTCAGAATGGACTTCAGACTGCATAACATTACAGTTGAATGGGCTAAAAAACTCAAATCCCAACGCTGGAAAGAGACAGAATACAACTTTATTATCTTCTCAAGTCATTTCTAACAAAACCCCCCTTTTAGAGAACATAAAATAATAATAATAATAATAATAAAAGTACTAAAAAATACTACCCCTGTAACCAATCCCCTCAAGATGCGGAGGGCTTTTCCACAGGGAGCACAAGAACATCTTTAAGAAGGAACAGGGCAATTTGGTTGCATACAATATAGCGAGTGGGTTACACATATGATGTGTATTATGTTATAATGAACTATATGCCTTTCCCCACTGACTTTCTATGATGTTAGAGTGTTTCTAAGGATGCTGATTTTTAGAAGGCAACTGTCTGACTCTGAGGTGGCGAACAGGAACATGGTTTGTGTAACATTAGCAACACATTATTAGCAGTTCAATTACAGTCAAGCCAAAGGCTAATCATATTAATTATAGTTATGTGTACGATGTTGAAGTGAGCGATACATAAAACACATCACCATTTGTATACATCGACCAGGAGATCAGTCTGTGTAATTCACTCTGCATCTTCTTATATGCATCAACATATATGGCTGAATTAAATTTTAATTTTGCATTTTAATAGATCCGTATAGACTTAATGAAGCAAGGATGTAGAGTAACATTCAAACTATTGTAAGGCATGACAAATTATTTTCACAGGAAAAGAATTGATTATCAAAGATGAGTTTTAAGGTATAAAATTACAGATTGCAAGGGGATTTTAAAACTCCCTGCTTAGGCCAAATTACCTATTTTTACGTTTCAAAAATTGTTTGTCACAAAATCACAACCATGAATACAATAACACATTTATTTTGTGTCCAGAAACGTGTTTTGCCGAATTATCATGAAGTAGGAGGAAGGGAAGACATTTTTATATTAAGCGATTTAAAGTCTGAAAGATACAATAGCCAAAAAAAAAAAAAAAGCCAATATATATTTTTAGAATTATAGGATATAGTATATATAATATACTATATTCTATATATTCTGTTTTTATTTACGTATATTGATTGCATTTACTGAATGAGCAATGTGCCACTGTTCGTCCGACTGTACTATACATTTTATTTTCGACACTGTATTTTATTTTTAAAATTTATACGATTTTTTTAAGATTTTTTTATTCTAAACTGTTTTAATTACTCTGACTTCTTTTGATTATTTTAATTTCTTCCATGTAAAGCACTTTGAATTGCCACTGTGTATGAAATGTGTTATAAATAAACTTGCCTTGCCTTGCCTAATATAGAATATAGTATATTCAATATAGAAAGTAGAATTTTCTATATAATTATATTCTTATTTATTCTTATTTTCTTATTCTTATTTTACACATCAAAAGCTGATATAATTTAATGGGCGTGTTGTCAGTTCATTTATTGTTCATTTACACAAATGAACTGTTGAAGGTCTTTGGGCTATACATCTATGCTAATGAGAATGGCACACTGGCCCGATGAGCACTGGAGTTTAGCCCATTTTCAGGAGCCAGCTGTGATGGATCAATCTTACCGATGAATGGCCATGTCTCAGTCTGAAGCCTAAAATAGACTCCCTTTTTATTCGTAATTGCTATGGAAACTGCTGGTGTGAGAACATCAGTAGGACTCGGAGATGAAGGCAATACTTTAAAGATCCTGACCTCAGAAACAAACGTTCACAACATGGAAGAGTTGCTGCTCCTCACAGTGGAAGAAAAGTCCCAGACCATTTGAGAGAAGGAGCAAACAGCCATCACAATGCTTCATGAAAGAATCCTGAATGACCTGGGTTTAAGTTGGTCACATCAATAATGACAGTCACACTCAATCTCACAGAGAAACAGGTAAAATCCCAGTGGATTGTCTGCTAGAACAAAAAAGACAACTCAATTCTGTAATTGCCGCCCAAGTCACCACTACAAAGTACCACATAAAATGCCTGAATACATATAAAAGGCCCATTTCTAGGGGTCTAAATACTTTCTGAAGGCATTGGATGTTTTTCTCCAGTGGTATTCAACAGGTTTAGCGGACGATGAACGCTTGCCAATCTGTTGGTATGAAAGAGCCAACAACGCAGCGAAAACGCTCGCAGATGCCTCACAGACTCGTCGCCGAGCCCAGAAAATAATATCCAGAGCCGTCGCGCGACTCAAACTCAGTGATGTCATGGGTACAGCCAATCATAGCAACGCATACAGTAGGTTGAGGACACCAGGTAAATCTTCTCTTTTTTTCTTTTTTTTTTTGCATTGTTTTCCTCAGAGAAGATCGTAGCGCAAACAGTGTGCAGCACTAGTTTCTGTCTGACGTCCATATTCACGTGTTGTGTTCTCTTCTTCGCTGGGTATAATTGGCGCAATATTTATTTATTTACTGCATGTTTTTTCATGACAAAACGTGGTTTGTAGACAAGATAAAATCGTTGAGTGACAGAGTTGTTGTCAACTCGTTATTTATTTGATTATTTTCAGGATTTAGACCATAGCATAGTACTGAAACAGCTCTCATTGAGTCACAAATGATTTGCTCTTATCATCCGATCGTGGTTGTATCTCTATGTAGTGCATTGTCAACTCGTGTAGTAAGTTACCTCCTGTTGTGGATCAATCACGTTGTGTTGTGTGGTGTGAACAGCTAAAAACTTGAACAGTCTTGATTTCACTGAGAGCAAGTTTTGTAGTGTGAACCGCACAGTTCAGCCCGACGTTTTAAAATCATGTAGTGTGAACTAGGCTTAAGAGGTCATCATATTATAAGAATATCCTGTAAGTTTCAGAACTGAAAAAGTCCTTGTTAGTCCAATAAAAGCTTTTATTGACACCAGGCTCAGCAAACAACTCGTTTTTCAACGTGGGGAACTATGACGTCAAAGAGGATAAAACACCACCCCCGCAGAAGAAGATCAACACCTACAGTACTTCAACAGGGTCGGTTTAGCGCCGCCCACCGATTCGCACATTACACGCATAGCTAAATAACAAAGGCCTACCTCGTGATGACAAACCGGATCGAACTACCGAGCAATACAGAATATTGTGCAGTGCCTGGTTTTGGAAGAAGACAGTCGCTGCATATACTTCCTCTGGATTCCAATAGGACTGCATTGATAAATTTTATTTTTAATTACGTTCCAGCTGATGATAAAACATCGTCCGTCTGTTCGCTTCATTTCACTGAGGATTGTTTTGTAAACAAGACTGGATTTGCAGACCAATTAAGATTAAAGGACGGTGCTGTGCCGTCTATACAGTGGGTCAAACATGTATGGGCGAATCTTTCCGGTTGCCATCTTACATCATTGGACGTTTTCAACACAATTTTCCCCACGTACATCGAAGAGGTGAATAGAAACTCATTACAATACGCAAAACTGTTCTCCACTCACAGCAGTGGGCGGTTACTTCCAAGTCTTCAGTGCGAGATGCCCATAAAAACCGGGCGTTTCTGAGCTGGGCTCAAAACTAGGGTAGAAAACAGCCTATTACTTATTCATTTTGATGTTTTTGAATGCAAAAACCAAGCGAACGTCATAAGTTCACCTCAGACAACAATATAATACAATTTAAAAAGCCAGTTCATGACCCCTTTAAAACAACAGAGCAGTACACACCATAAGCGATTAGGGTATTTACGGTAATGCTCTTTCTGTGCTACATTCTCCAATATTTTATATGGACCCAAACTCGCTTCATTCAAGCCTTTTCCATTCTGTGCTCGGTGATTCTCTTTTCCGCTACAGACGTAAAGCGCCACAATAAGAGCTAAAGATGACGAAGTTATTTTAACAACAGTAGATGAAACACGGTGAGCAGCAAAATAGATACTTTTGCTAAAATCTTGAAGAAAATGAGAATGCAACAAACACAAATATTTCAACGCATTCCCATCCCATCATCTAACTGACAATTTTGACCATGCTTCAATATCTGACGCTTCAGACACCCTTTAGCGTCAGTTACATGACGCGATCAGGGCGTCATCTAACTGACGCTAAAGGTAAAGCGGCAAGAGTTTTTACCTGGTGAAAATATACAGACATAGATTATGCTGTCCAAGGCATGGCAATATCCAGTATGAGGTCACTGAGGAACAGAGGAACAGACCTCTGTATTTTTCCAAGATGCAATAAAGGTTGCGAAATAATTACCTAATATAATATAGTATAAAAAATATAGGTAACACTTTAGAATACGGTTCCTTCGTTAATGAATAACTACACAAGAACTAATGAGTAACACAATATTAACAATCTAGTAACTATTATTAACTAACAAGAAACTCTGATTAACGAACTAGTAAGTAACAGCGCACAGACGAAAGTGGTAGTTCACTATTAAGTAATCAATAACTACTATTTTTTTAATACTTCCCAGAGAACTACTGAAAAAGTTTATTAATAATCTAGTTACTACTATTAACTAAAATAAACTCTTATTAACGAATTAGTAAGTAATAGCTCACAGATGAAAGTGTTACTAGATACTTCTGTGGGAATTACTAATTATTTGGATTCGTATTATAAAGTGAAGATCATTGAAACTAACTAGTAATTACTCAAGTGTTACTACATGATCTAGTCATGATTTTTGCAAATGTTTGAAATTTTTGGTGAACTTTAGTAACTTTTAGAAAATGCCTTTAGTTATACTTGAGTAATTACTAGTTAGTTCCAATGATCTTAACTTTATAATGCGGATCGAAATAATTAGTAAGTAATAGCTCATAGATGAAAGTGTTACTAGATACTTCTGTGGGAATTACTAATTATTTGGATCCGTATTATAAAGTGAAGATCATTGGAACTAACTAGTAATTACTCAAGTGTTACTACATGATCTAGTCATGATTTGTGCAAATGTTTGAGATATTTTGGTGAACTTTAGTAACTTTTAGAAAATGTCTTTAGTAACACTTGAGTAATCCAAATAATTAGTAATTCCCGCAGAAGTATCTAGTAACACTTTCATCTGTGAGCTATTACTTACTAATTCGTTAATAAGAATTTCTTTTAGTTAATAGTAGTTACTAGATTGTTAATAAACTTTTTCAGTTGTTCTCTGGGAGGTATTAAAAAATAGTAGTTATTGATTACTTAATAGTGAACTACCACTTTCATCTGTGAGCTACATACTAGTTCGTTAATCAGAGTTTCTTGTTAGTTAATAATAGTTACTAGATTGTTAATATTGTGTTACTCATTAGTTCTTGTGTAGTTATTCATTAACGAAGGAACCGTATTCTAAAGTGTTACCAAAATATATATTGTGTTTAAAAACAAAAGGTAGAAGATTCAAAAAAGGGAAAACGTGTGAGAAAGTGTGAAGAAAAGGTTTCACAACTCAAATTGGTTGAAAATCTGGTCAGTTGTTCTAAGGTATCAGACAAAATAAAAATGTTTCTAGACAAATTGGTTTAGAAATTAAAAGCTAAAATTAACATGAAAGTTTGAGACATTATGATTTCATTGTTTTACAGCGCAAACCATCTTTTGGTGTTAATGGGATACTCCACTTTTTTGGAAATAGGCTCATTTTAACACTCCCCCAGAGTTAAACATGTGAGTTTTACCGTTTTCGAATCCATTCAGACGATTTTTTGATATTTAGAAGAATATCAGTAACCAGACAGTTTCTGGTCTAATTGGCTGCATTTATACTGCAGGTCTTGATGCCCAAATCCGATAGGCTCGCGCCTATAATCGCGCAGTTTTTAATGACGCATGACTCGCATTTACTGGGGAATATCCGATTTGTCTGCTTACATGGCACACTCAAATGCACGTATCCGATTCATATCCGATTTATGACCACATATGAATGAGGCCTGAATCCGATCCAATCCATGCGTTTTTTTCCTGCTTACACATTCACCGGTCATATCCGATCTGTGCCACATGAGAGGAAAAAATCGGATTTGGGTCACTTGAACCATGCAGTGTAAACGAGGCCATTGACTTCCATTTTTTTCCTACAATGGAAGTCAATGAGACCAGAAACTGTCTGGTTACTGATATTCTTCTAAATATCAGAAAATCGGCTGAATGGATTCGAAAACGGTAAAACTCAACTTTTTAACTCTGGGGGAGTGGTAAAATGAGCCTATTTCCAAAAAAAGTGGAGAATCCCTTAAAAAAAAAAAAAAAACTACAGTCAGGATTTACTAAAGACACGCAGTAAAAAATTAGCGATGAAAAGGCATGGACAGTGATTTTTTGTGGCTGACCTTATTGCATGTGCATTTGAAGAGATTTCCCTTTCATATGCAAAATCAATTTACTGGTGTCTGTGCCATTATTTACTGGCCAAAAAAAGCATGTCTTAAACCAGATGCTAATTCGCACTGCTCTTGGTAGGTGTAGCTCACGCGTAGAAATCTCCACTCCCATCTGCGCTTTTTTGAAATTGTGCTCTTGCGCTAATTTGCCCTGTTTAGTAAATCTGGCCCTTTGTGTCTTTATTAATCAAAATAAAATAAAAAAAAAACTTCTCTAACATTAAATTTTAAAGCCCCTGTCATGCTAATCCAGACTCTTCAACATTCACATTACTGACAAGCCGCATCTGAGAACTGTGGACCAGCTCCATAGTCATAGTCAACCTGCCTGCAATTCTAGTCACACTCACAGATAACACTCATTACTCATGCAGAGATTCAGAATCAGCCTGCAGGGAATATGTGCTAAACTAATTCTGACTCACAGAGCTCAAAGAGAACATGTCATAAATAAGTAAACGTCTGTTCCTTTGCTCTCTACAGACAACGGCACCCACCTGTACTCTTCCTCAGTGAAGATGGGAATCCTGGAGGGCTGAAGCACAGTGATTTCCACAGTGGTTCTGTTCATCTTCACCGGCTCTCCATCATCATAGGCGATGACCACCAGCTATGTGAAATTATGAGAAAATTAAAACACATTATTATCAGCTTTCATTTGCCAAAGACTGCCCAAGAAAACGTCTCATCAACGTGTAGAGCAACCAATCGCAGTTTGTTCCGTTCCACGTCACGTTTAGGGGCGTGAAAATGCAAAGTCAATGTCCCTACGATAACAGACCAGCATGCAGCTAACAAATTATTCGTTCAAGAACGTTGTACAATGGCGCTGCAAACATCCAACATTATCTCACGACCAATTCGTAAGAATTCGACGCATGATTAAAAAGTGTCTAATTCGTACGACCTCACTCGTACTAATTCGTACGATTTGTCTAAACCCACGTGATGGTTAGGTTTAGGGGCGGGGTCAGGGGTAGGTCATTCGTACGAATTCATACGAATTGGCCAATTGGTAAAATATGTACGATTTAGCAAAATCGTATTAATTCGTACGAGTGAGGTCGTATGAATTGTTACGAATTAGCCACTTTTTAATCATTCGTCGAATTCGTACGACTTGGTCGTGAGATTGGGTTAGTATTTTACGTTTTTTGCAAAGATAGAAAACGTATTTTTTGGTACGTTTGGATAGATGCTGAAACATATAATATGGACGTATCTGCAACCTTAAAACGTAACATTATTACGTTTTTACAGCTACAAAACGTTAACTATTTACGTACATTCTATATCATAAATATATACAGCCTGGTCACATTGTTAATACGTAGGTATTTTACGTTTTTGCAAAGATAGAAAACGTACTTTTTAGTGCGTTTGGACAGATGCTGAAACATATAATATATGGACGTATCTGCAACCTTTAACCGTAACATTATTACGTTTTTACAGCTACAAAACGTTAACTATATATAACATTATATATACAGTAACTTATTAGCAGATTGCATTCAAGTAATTTTCCATTTCTTTTAAGAAGACTGAAGACAGGTTTACAGTTTGACAGTATGCATTTGTGAACGTAACATTCAAATTAATTACTTTGTATAATAAAAATAAATGTATATTAAATATATCATTTATGTTGAGTCAAACTACCCAAATACAATGTTTTCAGATGTATTGAGAAGCCTGGCACTTGACAAAAACTTGACAAAAATCCTACACTTGACATTTTCCAATCAAGGTTATCAAACAAATGAATAAAAAAATGAGATTACAGAAATCAATTTCTTAAGAAATAAAGATCTTATTTTATAATTTTTTTTGGCTCTCAACTCAAAAACAAATTTGACCAATAGGTGTATCACAAGGTTTAGGAAAATATGCAGTAGAAATGAAGAGTGATTACAGTTTTTAAATAGCATACACAAACCACGATATGCAATAGCTTCCATAACTGTTGTAAATTCGTTTGGGGTTATTATTGATATTTGGTATTTGGAGAAACTGTGAGTATATGAACAAAAGACCTTGATTATTAAACAACTGCTCCACCAAAAGAGAACCATTACTAAACCAATTAACATAAAATAAAGGTTTCTTCTTGAATAAATTGTTATTATTGTTCCAAAGAAAAACTATTCTTTATGAATTAGAGCCCATGCTCAGAGAACCTGTTGATGAAAGTTGTAAAGTTTGATTGGAAGAGTAGATATGTCATAATAAACATTCCAAATAGAAGCTGGTTTTGATTGATTCAGCCCATTAGTTTTAAATGTCTTGTTGAGGGAATCAAAATCGATAAAATCCAGACCACCATTACTCTAAGACTTTAATACGACCAATTTACTCGTATAGGTGATTTGTTTTTCCATAAAAACATTTTTGTGTTATCCAGCTCCATTGTCAAACGTAACAACCCAGCATTGAGTCATTTATGGCAGGCTTTACATCTTCTCCAGAAGGGAGTAATTCTAGAATTGGTGTAGAATTCTAGAATTGAATTGGTATATTTCCTCTGTAAAATAAAGGTTTGTGTAAATTGTATTAAATCTATGTATGCATGTATGTATGTATGTATGTATTTTATTTTACTTTAAAACTTGTTTAAAAATAAAGTTGGTACACTCATGAATTGAATTGGTATATATTATATAGTATACATTATAAAATAGCGTTATATATATATATATATATATATATATATATATATATATACATATACGTATATATTGTATAGTATAATAAAGTTGGAACACACATGTGTGTTTTTCACTTAAAATTGTTAAAACATGTAGCCATTCCTAATTAATTTTATTTCTTGAAAATGCTATAATATTTTTTTTCCCTCAATCTATTTGAAATCAACATCTGAACAAATAAACTGCACATATATTAAAAACAATTAACATTTTTATTACATTGGACATAATTGAACCATAATCATTGAGCCACACACAAAAACATTTTTTTTAGCTTTAAATATTTATTAAAAAAAACACTGCTGTCTAACATATTATTTTACAGACAGACAAACATGTCTACTTTTATTTATTTATTTATTTATTTATTTTGCTCAGGCACTTTATAGTGGCACGAAGTATACAGAGAGGATGAATGCTGCCTTTTCTAAATCTTAAAAAAAAATGTAGATGTGCATTTTATTGATTAAACAACTTGTCAGCCACTATTCCCAAATGAACACGGTAAAACCTACATTTGCTCAATGGTAAATTGATTTAATCTCACTTAACGTTAGGCTAATTAATTTATGTATTGATTCAGGTCATTGTGGAGGAGACAGTAACTAAAGAGTTCACGAGTCTGTGAATGTTATATCAGAAATACACATACGCAATTGTTATCATTTTAATCCAATGACTCCCCCTCTTTTTTAATGGACAATGATAAATCACTGACCCTGAAGAACACCATTTGTCATTGGAGATAGGCCTAATTGGACTTGAGATAGACTGCTATAAATAAACATTTTATAGTGTCATTGTTGTGTTTTGTGTTTTTTCCATCATGAGAGACAACACAATTCTGTTCTGGTTGACAACAGTATAATTGCGTGACTCATTCATAGAAAAGTATGACATAGAGCAAAATCTATTGCTTATAAAGCATCCATTTGCGCAACTGGACACTTGACATGAAAATTCATGCTGGTGTTTTATTGGCGGCCATCTGACAAATCATTTCCAATTCTCATAATCTTAA
Source organism: Pimephales promelas (assembly GCF_016745375.1). The sequence continues at coordinate 2,764,326 of NW_024121432.1, forward strand.
AACATTAGACTGAGATTCAAACTGACCTCCGTTCAGCAAAACGTTTGATTGATGTTGAATTTCAATAACATGAAAGTGATACACTTTAGAAAGAGGTTCAGAACTAAAAATGAACAGTACTGCAGCGTTTCTACAGCACATTTCAAGTTTAATACAGTTAAATAATGTTAATTTATACATTTCAAGTACATTTTAACATTATTTAATGTATTATTTACTGTATTATGAACGAACATGAATTAACAATGAAAATGTAATAAGGTAACATTAACCTTAATTAAAAAAAAATGCAGTAAACGTGGTTCATTGTTAGTTCACGATACCTAATGCATATTAGGCCATCTGACCAATCAGAGCAGTGTTTGATGGCTAAAGTAGACATTGTTCGTGAGCAACCAATGAAGACCGTAGCCTGGCATTATGCTAATTTAGTTTATACTTTTAATTTTAGGTTTTACTACTAGTAAGTGAGACTTGAATTACTGACGACTCTTTTCAGGCAGTTCGGAATCGTTCTTTCTTTTAGGATAACTCCATTTTTTGTGGACTTTTACTTTTACTTCCCAGGCCTTTTACATTCACAAACAGCGAGCTATGTTACACGCTACATGAAAGCTAATAAACTAAAGAAGCATAATAGGGGCACTTTAAATCACACCAGGCTAGATTCAAACTGGATTTTTTGACACAAGTGAGGTGCATAACAGTAGAAAAACAGGCTGTCGGCCCAGACTCACCTTGAAAATGGTGTTGGGTTGCTCATTCAGGTTGACTTTGGTGATAACTCTTCCTGTGTCAGTCTCTACATCAAAGATACTTCCACTGTATGGTGACAGATCCTGATCCACTCTGTAGCGCACTTTACTGGCAAGCGTACCCTAAGGGAGGAAGACAGTTACTATCAACACATCCCTAAAGCAGACCCACTTAGATTTACCAAATCTGTGTATTATTATTTCATTCTATGCATCACATTATTATATAATTATAGATTGTTATTGTTATCACTGCTTCAAAGGGGGCTTAATTATGTATTCTTTCTAAGACATTAAATCACAGTCATTTGCAGTGTATTTTCTAAGCTGCTATTGTCCATACAACGAGAGAAGGCAGAAATCAGTGGCTCTCAAGCTCCGAAAAGGACAAAAATGTCCTCATTTGCCATTTTTCAAGTCTTTTGAAGTCATACAATTTCTTAGATATCGTGAAAGTTAAGTCATTAATAATTTAAAATGACACACGCCCTTCAGTTTTTACATCAATCACATCAAAAGCAACTGCAATGCACACTAGCATTCAAAAGTTTCTATCAATAAGATTTTTATTTTGAAAGAAATGAATGTGGTTATTCGTCCACATTAAATTAATCAAAACTGGCAGTAAAAAATTGTGATACAAAACATATTTATTTCAAATAATATATGCTCTTTTAACTTTTTATTCCTTAAAAAATCCTGGAAAAAATGCATCGTGGTTTCCACAAAAAAAAAAAATAAATAAATAAATAAATAAATTAATTAAAAATATTAAACATCACAACAGTTTTCAACATTGATAATAACAAAATATGTTTATTGATCACGAAATCAGCATATTAGAATGATTTCTGAAGGATAATGTGACACTGGAGACTGGACCAGAAAATTCAGCTATTTATTCAGCTAGAATAAATTACATTTTAATATATAAAATTCTAAGATAGAAAACAGTTAGTTTGACCCTTAAACAATCTTTAGTGACCCAGGATGTCATTCACTACCCTCTTCCTTATTCATTTTTTTTTTTAAGTTAACATCAACCTTCTTAGTATTCCTCAATCAATTCATTATATAGGCTAACTAGAATAAATAATACAATTATAGAAGAATGCCTGTTTTCCCATTATTTTTGGGAACCTGAGGTGTGTAACAGTGTAAATATTTTTTTTTTCTTCTGCACAGCAATAATTGAATCTTTGATGACTGAATAAGTGCAATTCACCTTTATTCCACAAGGTGATCATGTCTGATACTCTTATCACAGGTAGAAAACAAAAGAATATAAAGTATCATCAGCAAAACTTTAAATGGCTCAGCAATTTACTGCAGAGTAAGTACTGAAAGAATCAAATATTAGTGTAACTGCCACTCGATGGTAGATGTGTTGAAAAAGCTGTCAGCGATAAAAATATTCAATTTGAAGATGTTAAAAAAATGATAGTTTTGAGAATATGTTTGAGATCGCGAATGTGAGCCAGATGCTGAATGTACTGGGAAATCCAACGCATTCTCACCCCAAGGCGTCACCTTTGACCATGCTTCAATATTTGACGTTTTAGGCGCCCTCTAGCGTCACTTACATGACGCGATCCTACGGCGTCATCTAACTGACGCTAAAGGAAAGCGTCGGTTAGAGGACGCGGTTAGGTTTAGGTGTGGGGTGGGGGTAGGGTACACGCGATCCTAGGGCGTCATCTAACTAAAGCGTCAGATATTGAAGCATGGTCAAATGCTTCCCAAGGCGTCAGTTAAGTGACGCCTTGGGGGTGAGAATGGGCTGGGGAAATCTCCATCTCCAGAGTTCAGCTCCCCATCCCATGCTGCAATAGACATACAATCCCCTGGAGGGACCCAAAATGAAACTCCTGGACGGTCCACTCTAGTGGGACCAGCAGATTCATTGGGGACCTCCACCGGTTGCGGAAGAAGAGTGAGGGATCCACGGGGAATTGCTGGGCCGATTACCCCTCACTGTGATCCTCAGATCACCCAGCTTGGATGGCACCCCAGTCTTCCTCTGGGAAGGTAACCCAGAAGAAAGACCAGGGCTGGGCCAAGAGGCGGTCTGTACTAAGATAAGTCTCTATCTCAACACCGAGATGTTCATATTCCCACAATGGGAACATGACTCATCCACAAGAGCTGCCTCAGCATGCTGTAAGCCCAAACATGCGACACAGCTTTTGTGACCGTGAGAGCGGGACAAGAACGACACACTCACCGACACACTCGCTCGTTGAAACCAACTGGACTCTTCACAGACATCCAAGCGATAGGCAACTAGTCTAGTGCGTGCATCCACTTCCGTATTTATACCCGCGCCGTGGGGCCGGAGTGTGTGATGTCATCACGCATGCCAATTTCATTGGCTGGTTCAATAGTACTCGAAGACGAGTGGCTCCCTAGCGTGATCCCCATTCAGTCGAATACGTTTGATGTTCTCGACTGAGAGTAAACTAAAGAAAAGGCTTATTTTACAAGCATTCAAAAAATCTTACCAACTCAAAACTTGAATGGTAATGTAAGTGAAAGTAATGCAAAAAATGTTCATATATGAGAAAACAATGTTTAAGAACACAAAGTTATCATATGTTATCAGATTACTTGGAATACAGCAGATGTGCCAAATTGACTGCATTTATTTTTATTTTTTGAATTTTCTTTAAGCTTGACAGAATATAGTCAAAACTATGTTAGAATGTATGGAAAGAACAGCTTGAACATTCTGCAAAGTATCTCCTTTTCTGTAAATAATACAGGTTTAGAATGATATGAGGGTGAATAAATTATGACATAGTTTATATTTTTGGGTGAACAATCTCTTTAAAAAGCATTGACAACTCTTTAAATAGCAGGTTTGAGCTTCCTCAAAGGTCTCTCGGGCATCGTGTTTTGTAGAGCTACAGAGAGCTCTGTTTGCCGCACCTCATTCTACTGATACTTTACAGCTCTTCCGTCTGGCTGCGTCATAAATGTTTGATGCTTTGTGCTGTGGTAAACATACAAAGTCATTTATACTGCAGGAGAAAGAGACAGAAAAAACATCGCATTTACATCAATGCCAGCCAAGAAATTAGTTTCTAGTCTTTTTTTTTATATAAGTTCACAATTTTTCTATAGCTTATTATTTGTATCATATGTCTTTGGCACCCCATGTATTCAAAGCATTATTTAATGAGTAAATGCATAATTTAACAGCTTCTGTGGCAGGTCAAGAAAAATAAACGGCACTGTAGTCTGCTTGACGGCAGACGGCATGAACAGGAAGAGTGAATCAGACAGATTTACCTCAGCTGACCACCTTAATCTCTGTTAAGACGATCACACCACTACATTTAGGGAAAGTAAAGTTAAATCCGATGACCTGACATTACTGTATCACTTGGGGCCATCCAGGTTTTCATCTGTAAAATCCAGTCATGATGCCAAATAAGAACATCAAATGCAGACAAAATATGCTATAATGAATGTACTAGAGAAGTTAAAAGACCATGCAGTAGGATTACCCAGTTCGTGAACACTGAGAAATCATTGCTAAAATGACTTCATGATCTTCGATCAAAATAACATATTTTAAAATTAAAAGATATGTGAAGAGTTCAGATGCAAAAGCCTCTAAATGCCATTTGAAATTTTCTTCTTTAATGACGATTTTTATCAAACTTGTATATTTAAGTTCAGTAATTTCACTTAAATGGCAATGATAATTACCTATTAATTGTTATTTAAGTGAAATTACTGAACTTAAATATACAAGTTTGATAAAAATCGTCATTAAAGAAGAAAATTTCAAATGGCATTTAGAGGCTTTTGCATCTGAACTCTTCATGTGTTGATAGTCTTGATGGAATATTATGAATATTAGGCCTACACTAAATTTTGAATAAAATCACAGCTAAAGGGCATTGCAACCCTTTCAGACATGACAATTTTCACAGTACAAAAATTGTTTTGATAAAACATTTACTACATAATAAAAATATTAAGGCACAATATTAAGCTCTGAGAGCTGGACAGTTTTTAATTTGACATCATGGCTTGAGACACTAGTGGCATCGATTATTTAATTAAAAACAAATCATGAATTGTATTAATATTAAAAAAAGTGCAGGTGTGTTTTTTTTTAAACAAAACACTTAACCTCTTTGTCAAACATTTTTGTCTATTCAATATTGCTCTGCTGTCGCACAATAAAATGCATCAACTTAATTGGACAGTTTTTAATTTGACATCATGGCTTGAGACACTAGTGACATCGATTATTTAATTAAAAACAAATAATGAATTGTATTAATATAAAAAAAAGTGCAGGTATGAATTTTTAAACAAAACACTTAACCTCTGTCAAACATTTTTGTCTATTCATTATTGCTCTGCTGTTGCACAATAAAATGCATCAACTTGATCTTTAATATCTCACAAGTATTGAAATATGAGATGCATATAACCAGTCAATTTTATTGATTAATCAAAATATCATGTAATTAATTTGTTAATATTACACAAACAGTAACATTTTGAGTTTTTCTTTTGATCTGTTTCTCTGTTTTGTTCATGTTTGAGTTTCTTTGGTAATCTTCAAGTCTGTTAATTAGTTCAGTTCTCCTCTGTTCTCTTCCTATTAGTCTCCATGGTTTCTAATTGATTGAGATCCTCTGAGTTCAGGTGTGTCTTTTTAGGCTATGTTTACATGGAAACGATTCTGAAGAGAAAACGCAAAAGTGCCGTCGCGTCATCACTTTTTATTCTGCGTTTAGACGAGCGTTTTGTGTGCGAAATCCGCGTGCAAATGGTGACGCAAAAGTGTGTGAAATTCAATGTAGTATGCACTTCAGGTGGCTAGGAGTGCGTACTACAAAAACACCAAGTCTACGCGCCTGCGTACAACCTGCACTGTCAAGCAGACTTTTGCGTTTTTACCGTTTACACGGGAACGCGGCGGTGGAGCGTTTTATAAGATTTCCACTCTGGAGGGTGGTTTCACTTTTTTGCGTTTTTAACCTCAAAAACGCCGTCGCCGTGTAAACGAAAGGCACATCCGATAAAATATTTTTACGTTTTCACCCGCGAGCGTTCTCGTGTAAACAGGGCCTTAGCTTCTCCCTTTGTCTGCTGTGTATAAGCCCTCAGTTTGAGTTAGTTCTTTGTTCTGGTATTTGCTGTTTACATGACACTGTTTTCAACTAAAAACGTAGAACATTTTATGCGTTTTGGCCGTTTGTTGACACGACAAAGGTGTTTTGGGTTCCTGAAAATGCATACAGTACTTTTGAAAATGACAAGTTTTTGACGGCCCCCGTGTAATCAACAAAAATGTTAATCTCTGAAGATTAATATATCATGCACATCTGTGTCACGTGTTTAATCTACAGTGTTTCATCGTCATCTAATGGCCTGGCAGTGGCAGCACACAGCCCATTCTCATCCCAAGGCGTCATCTAACTGACGCCTTGGGAAGCATTTTGACCATGCTTCAATATCTGACGCTTTAGGCACCCTTTAGCGTCAGTAACTGATAGGGCTGGGTAAAAAATATCGATTTCTCGATATTAATCGATTCTCATTTTTACGAACCAATATCGATTATTAAATCCCAAGAATCGATTAGTCTTCCTGTTTTCAGTTGATGAATGAATGGAGCATTGTATCGCACATCCCATCCAATAAATCGCAATAATATTTGTGCTTTGTGACTATTATTATGAAGTAAAGTCTCAAATTTCGAATTGCGTCTATTTTCTTACGAAATTCAAAAACATAAATACCGCTTTGGCGCTGTGGCGTGAGATCGCTCTGGCTGAGCTCTAGAGAAGCAGCAGCGCCTTCCGCCTTAATAATAGGCCTACCAGTTACAGCGCCAAATAAACATGAACGAGCATCTGAAAGTGTGTTAAACGATAAGAGTACAACTTATCGAAATCTGCATCATGTCACATGGAATCGCTCAATCAGTGTTTCATCCGTGGAAAGACGTCAGTAAAACAACTTGTAAACATGTAACGTCACATTTACCTCAGAAAACCATGTGACCATAAACTGGTTAGTCAGCTAGAAAAAATAACTCTAGAGAGGAGAATGTTGCCAAATACATGCATCATATTACATATTCATTATAATTTTAAATGTTCTTCAATATTTAATGCATGTTTGAATAAATCTGGCAAGTTTTCAATGACAACCACTGCATTTAAATGTTTATATTTCATATAACTTTCTTATTATAAAAATAAAAGTTTAATTTTAAGTGTTTGCATAGCTACAAATCAGTTAATTTTTATCTTCAACATTATAGTAGGCTAATGAAGCCTATAGGCTACAACTGACTCCCATAGTTTACAGTATTAGTTAAGAGATTTGTTTTCCTTGAGAAAAATTGCCATGTATTGTACCTGATATCCAACATAATCGATATTGAATCGAATCGAATCAAATTGGAAGCTTGTGAATCGAAATCGAATCGAATTGTGAAATTTGTGTCAATACCCAGCCCTAGTAACTGACGCTTTACCTTTAGCGTCAATTATATGACGCCCTAGGATCGCGTCATGTAACTGTCGCTAAAGGGTGCCTAAAGCTTCAGATATTGAAGCATGGTCAAAATTGTCAGTTAGATGACGCCTTGGGATGAAAATGCGTTGTTTTTTTAGTTGTTTTCGCGAATCCGTGTGAATGGGGATCGTTTTGACAATGGTGTCGTCTGTACGCGGAAAACTCAAAGGAAAAACTTCACAGTTTTAAGCATATTGTTGTCATGTAAACAAACCCTTAAGCTGTGTCTGAAACCGCTCACTCGTTCACTCATTCACTAATCCCTATATAGTGTATGGCATTTGAGTGCACTATATCTGCAAGGAGTGAACGAGATGAAGTGAGTGAATTCGGACGCTGACGTTTACACTGTGCGTCGGAGAGTTGGAGCTGTCGCAGAAAAGGCTTCGTCACGCGTACTGATAAAACTCCTTTTATCTTACATTGCCTACTTTATAAAATAATATTAACAACAATAACAATCATAATGACTTTATTTTGTAATTATACCTCCGTGCCAGCATTGTAGTTTCATCGACTGAAATTGTACATCAACTCTCACGTTCACAGATGACGTGTCGTCGAGCGCCCTCCGGCGACCGTTATTATGTTCAAAACGACGATTAACGGATATTTTTCAAATCCTCCAATGTTGCAATCAACTGTCCATGTAATGTAATCTCTGGTTTAAACTTGCTCGCGCCGAACTTTCATCCGCGCTCAGTTCTCTCCGCATTGGATTGTGGGAAATAGGGCTTCAGCGAGTGTACATCGAATGTACACTCGAATTCAGAGAGGATTGTGGGTAAAAGTAGTGAATGAATGTAGGGAATGATGTCGTTCACTCAGAATTCGGACACCACTACAAAATGGCCGACACCCGATATAGTGCACTATATAGTGGATAGGGAGCGATTTCAGACACAGCTTGAGTCTTGTGTAAGCCTTGTAGTCCTGTTATTTCTCCATCGATACTCTCGTGTTCTGTTTCTTAATTTAAATAAAACTTATGTTTTGATTTGAAATCCTGTAAGTGTTTAACTATACAGCATGATATACATATACAATTAAATGATAGCCAGTCCCTCCAGGATTTCACGATTTTTTTTGTGATTTTTGCGATCAAAATGACTGATTTTGTGGTGGTAATTTCCAAAAATTTGTGAAAAAATTTGCGATTTATATATAACATTTACCATAATAGTATTCAGTCCTTCCAGAAAAACGCGGAGTTTTTTTGTGATTGTTGCGGGCAAAAATTGATTGATTAGCCTACTCGGCCCGTTTTCTTTAAAAATGCGATGGAATATGCGGGATATTTATGCAATTTTATGCGATGAAATTGCAGGAATTTGCAAAAATTGAGAGAACTTGCAAAAATTGCGGTTTGATGAAAAAGATTTCTCTTTTTCAGTGATTCCCCCAACATCCTGTTCTCACTAGGCTAATGTAAGAGTCATTTCTTATTACTTCCTTTGATAAGCAAGCATACTGCATCATAGAAAGTGCTGGGAATATTTAATTTCTCATCTTGTTTTATTTCAGACTATAACGAGTGTAAATAAGGTGTGGCCCCTTTAAGAGCTGCGCGTTCCCTGTTGAACTCTCTGCAGTGTTATATGTGCGTCTCGAACACCCCATGTCTGTTTGATGCTACTTCTTTTATCTTATGTTGTTTATTAAGTAACGATGTGACGGTAGAACGTGTGACAGACAGTTATACGAGTTCGATTTGTGAGATGTCAATCGCCTCCGTGAGTCTGTCTGGCGTCTCGTAATTGCGTCACTTCATAACGTTCCCATGGAAACAGGGGGAAATGGCTGCTCTTGTGTGAAGCAAACGCAACATTTTTTTAACTTTCTACTAAAATACACGTGACTTTTTTTTGCAACGAAAATGCGAGGATTATGAAATTATGCAAACCCTGCATATTTTGCAAGGAAATTGTCAATTTATGCGGCGAAAGTGCGGCGTATTTGAAAAAATGCGGCCCCCGCATAAATATGCGGACTTTGGCTGATTTTGCATTGAATTCAGCGATCGCATAATCGCGTTTTTCTGGAGGGACTGGATAGCTGCAATATTGATATATAAATGCACAAAAAAACTCTACTGTTATCCTAAAAATTAAGGTTTTCCTGTGTTAAGCCATGAAATTAGACAGGTCTCATTCCTGCTAATACGGGTTAAAATCATTTAGCTGTTTAAGATATGACATTCATGAGTCATTTTTAGCGGGTGTCACATGTCAACACTCAAATGTGAGTCAGTCACATTAGTGCGACACATTAAGCTTCTGCCTGGTGGTTATATTCATGCTGTGGTGGTGTGATTAATGGCTGCTGGTTCTTCTACTCTGTAGTGACACTTCAAGGATAGAAGTCCATTACTCATCCTTTTAAATCTTTTCAAATAAAAGGAAGTCGCCACTCAGGACATGAGGTTCAACCTGCATAAAGGCAAAGGAGGAGCTTTCATTACCCAGTGACCTTTGCAGTCGTGCATATAAATACCTTGTCATTATCTCATTCACCGGCGCTGTCTGGAAATGTAGCTGTGCTAGTACTGTAATCATCAGAGTTTGAGGAGGACCCTAATGAGGAACGATCACTTCCTGTCCTTGTTCTGCTGCACACTTTTCCTATCAAGGCCGTTTTCGAGAAAGGGGATTTTAAAAGTCAGAATTATTGGACTTTAATTCCAGTCATGCCTGAGAGAGACAAAGATTGAGCTGCTCCATGTCTCCATGGTGATTCACAATGGAATGATGAATCTGGTATTTCAGTGGGGCATCCAGGGTCATCAAAAAAACTTTCTTCCCAGACATCAAAACAAAAACGCACAAGCACACACACGCACGTGCGCGCAATAAACAGCCTCAAGAAATGCACAAAAGCATGCCACTCATAATAATGAGGCTGTCCACTTATAATTTTCTGTAAACCTTGCCTGTGCAGACGTGTAACCTTGCGAGAATAAAATATGAGCATGCTCCGGGCTCAACAATAAGGTATTCCAGTTTGTAGTAACATATTTTGAAAGCTTTCGCATATTCAAATTCGAAATGTAAAGCATGTTTTCAAGAGCAAAAACGCATTCTGTCTGATCATCCCCTTCCACCTATAACTCGGAAGTAAAAAAAAAAAAAAGGAAAAGGAAACTAAAGTGATTCTCCTCATCCAGGCGGATGAAGAAAACGCCTCAAAGTCATTTCAGTCATTACCACTCATTTCCAATGATTGACATGACAGAGTATACCTATTGGTACTGATGATGTGTGAATTGTATCTTACCAGTAAAAGACGGAACACTGTTGCTTATGTGAAAAGCACATTTGTGTATTTACCCGAAAAATTGTTCTGGTAATTTTTCTGTAATTTACCAGGATTCCATTATTAAAAAATTTCAGAGATTTCAAATTCTCATTTTTGGATGACATATTATTTTAACTCATCATGACACAGACTACCTGGTCTCTTGGCATTGTCAGCATCCTTGAACTCAAATAAATAAAAAAGAATACAATAAAAAAACAAACTAAAAACCACAGGCAGCGTTGTGTCTCTGTCTTGCAGGTTAAGCTAAATGTCAGAGAATCCCAGCAACGCACACCTCTCTCTGACACACTCCTGTCCTCTACGGTGATGTGATCACACAGAGTCCTGCTTGTACAAAGGCATTTAGAGTCACCTTAAAGACCCTTCACTGTCCAGTCTCACCTGCTGTGAATAATCGTCCAGTCTATTAAACAACGAACCCGATTATTTAAATGTTGAGTAAGCAATCTAATTGACTGCAGGATATGTAGAGAGTGCGGTAATGATGTGATTGCTTGTAGATCACATATCAACCATCTCACAAACCCCAGACTTCTGAAAACCCCAATGCTTAGATGAATTAATTGGTTTGAGTAGCCAACTCAAATGAACTTTCTTTTTCTGTTGAGTTTAACAAAAACGGACACATTTTTAAGTAATCTGAATTGTTTCATTTGTTTTGTTTTATAAATCTTTTCTTTTAATTAGACAAGCTTAAATTTCTAATTCCCAGCATGCTTTGCCATAACAGTCAAAACGGAGAGTAAATGCTAAAATTAAGTGTTACATAATGTTTTTGGTTCAAGGTTAATGTGGGTTAAGTGTTAAGTTTTGCTAGTTTACAAGAGTTTCTGTTATGTTGTTTTTTTGTAGGGTTACCATTAGGGCTGGGTATTGAGACAAATTTCACAATTCGATTCAATTTCGATTCACAAGCTTGCAATTCGATTTGATTTCGATTACGATTCGATTCCATTCAATATCGATTATTTTGGATATCAGTTACAATAAATGGCCATTTTTCTCAAGGGAATCAAATCTCTTAAATGCTGTAAACTATGGGAGACTAGACATGCTTCAATATCTGACGCTTTAGGCGCCCTTTAGCGTCAGTTAGATGACGCCCTAGGATCGCGTGTACCCTACCCCCACCCCACACCTAAACCTAACCGCGTCCTCTAACAGACGCTTTCCTTTAGCGTCAGTAAGATGACGCCATAGGATCGCGTCATGTGAGTGACGCTAAAGGGCGCCTAAAACGTCAAATATTGAAGCATGGTCAAAGGTGACGCCTTGGGGTGAGAATGCGTTGATATTTAGCAAAATGTTCCTCTCTGGAGTTATTTTTTTCTAGCTGACTAACGAGTTTATGTGGGTTTTCTGAGGTAAATATGACGATACATGACATTGATGACAAGCTGTTTAACTGACGTCTTTCCACGGTTGAAACGCTGATTGAGCGAATCGATGTGACATGATACGGATTTCGATAAGTTGCACTCTATCTTTTAACACACTTTCAGATGCTCGTTCATCTTTCTTTCGCGCTGTGACTGGAATTATTAAGTTGGAAAAAAGATCAGCGCTGCTGCTTCTCTTCTTGAGCTGCGCCAGAGCGATCTCACGCCACAGCGCCAAAACACTATTTATGTTTTTGAATTTCTAAAGAAAATGGATGTAATTTGAAAATTGAGACTTTGTTTCATATCAATAGTAACAAAGGACAAAGATTATTGCGATTTTTTGGATGTGCGCAGCCAGGGGCGGAGTGGGACCAAAAAGTCTACCGGGAAATTTCGTAGACCACCGGCCCTCGTCGCCGGCACGATTAGCCTATAGCATTTACAGTTTTACTGATTTAAAGGGAACTTTGTTGTACTAGTATGCTGGAGTAAAGTTCACAAATGGTCGTTCTTTCCCATAGTACTTTCTAAAACTAGTTGGGTGGACTCTGTGCCTCTAGGGGGGTTCGGGGGCATGCTCCCCCGCAATAAAATTTTGGACATTTTAAGGTTATAATGCATCAATCTCATGCTCTCTGAGAGATCGAAATTAAGACCCATGAACTGCTCGTTGAACAAAGAAAAAACATTAATTTGTACCAGGACAATAAAGAGGGCTCAAATATTTTTTTAGTTATGAGAGTCTCAGTTTGCATTACATTATTAGTGGTGTTTTAGGATGCCAAACAATTATTATAATAATGTAATAATGATTTATAATTATTTCTATGACGTACTGTAAAATCCATTCATAGCCTATAAATGTGTAAATGAAAATGAGTATTTCAAAAGTATATTTTAACCTACATTACACTATAATACAGGAAAATTAAAATACTTTTGTCCTAATTTCTTCACTTGCAAAAAATAAACCCTTGAGCTTTTATTTAGGAGAAAACACCAGATGATCGCGAGAACAAAGTAATCACGCAGAACAAACTGGATGCTATTCTAATGTCAGTTATTATAATGGCGCAACGCCATATGGTTTAAATTTTAGTTTGTTGGCAAAATATAACGCTAGAGACCTTAATGTTAGGTTTTACATTTTACATCTTTACATATCTGTGTTGGGAAAAGGGAGAAGAGAGAATTCGGCAAGGCGGATTCGAACTCGCTTTCAGCAGCGCATCAAAAAGCTGCATTCAAACTCTTCACGCCCTACGACCTACGCCACTGAGGCTGTTCAATGACGGTTGTCGTTTTGCTGTAAAGACAGGCATTTAGTGCAAATATATGCTCCGTTATAAAAATGTAAAAAAAAAATGTTTTCTTCCCTTAGCTTGGGCCATGGCGAACTTCCAATAAATACATTTTATCAGACCGGGCCGGCCCTCGCGGCCTCGTAACACTACCGGCCCACCGGGAAAACTCCCGACTCTCCCGATTGCCACTCCGCTACTGTGCGCAGCTGCGATGCAATGTCCCATTCATTCAAATGAAACAGGATGACTAATTGATTCTTGAGATTTAAGAATCGATATCGGTTCGTAAAATGAGAATCGATTAATATCGAGAAATCGACATTTATTACCCAGCTCTAGTTACCATCATGGTGACGAGTGGAGCATGATCTTAGTTTAAGAAAAGGTAGATGTTAAATTAAATGTTTATTTATGTAACGGATTACCTATTTTTCTTTTTTTTTGCCAACATATTTGGGTTTACAGTGTACTTAAGTGTATTAAGCCATTTCTATGTGGAATATACGATTTTATGAACCCATTGAAGACCCTATTTGAATCAGTCAATGTTTAGTTGAATACAACATGGGCTAAAAAGTGGTTCCAGCACCCCTGCTGTTGCCTTGAATGTACCGTAAGCAGCACCAATCATAGCTCAAATTCAGTGACAACCGAACAACCACGCAGCCAAACATTAAAAGCTACAAATTTCAACAGCAACATCTCATTTCCTTTTAACACCCACTAATGAAAAGGCCATTCCTGCAAACACATTGAAAACAATTTCAGGCACCCCTGCTGTGAGCTTTGTTTCCCTTAGAGGAAAGTGATGGGAACAAAATTGACCATGGCAAAAAAAAAGTGAGGCTGTAAAAGTCGCCTACAGTTGTTTGTGAAGTTTGGAAGTTTAAGACAAATCAACACACTTTAAAAATAAGTTTATACACTAACTACATTTAGAAGACTTTGAAACTTAGATGTCATTGTGGTCCAGAGTTCATGACAGCCTAAAGTCTGCTAACGACACGTCCTCACACAATATATAGAGAAACCCACAAAACATATTGTTGTTTTACAGTCTGTGGATGATAAACATTAACAGGCATTCAGCGCATATCCAGCCCCTGGCGTTCACTGCCACTCTGAATAAACCAAACCTCAGGCAGTGAATAACCTTGTTTATGTAATTTATAAGGTAATAAGAGATGTGTATCTTTGCTGTACTATACTGTAATGGCCTTGCGTTTCCCTCCAGGTGTAAAAGTTGTAGAGGCGTGCTGGGCTGCATCCTAAAACCCAATACATATTTTTACTCTCTGATGAAAGCACATGAAATTATATCCGGATTCACTGCACTGTCAACATCTGTGTCGTTGCGTGTAATTTAATTTCTGAGTTGTGTAGCATGCGAGAAAGAGCGGCTGGTTCTCTCCAGACAGCAAACGTAAAACGGCTCTGTCAGATCAATCAAATAAAGATGCAGAAAGAGAGTGACAGCGCAGAACAAACCGATTATCCACAACAGCTGACTAACATGTTAACGGAGGGACATGTAAACAGGTGGGAGTCTAATCTCCCATTCAAAGTAATACAACACTATGAATACTTCAGATGAAGAATCCAAATGAGTTTAAAGAGTCCAGGCACACAGAGAATGAATGAACTGTCTAGTCGTATCTCAAACTTTTAGTCGTTTGGAACACACTTAATACATTTCAAATTACTGTTAATTGAAAAACAAATATTAAAAATTTAACATAATGTTAAAATGTAACATTCTTTTTTTATTTTAGTCTGTTTTTTTTTGTTTTTTTTTGTTTGTTTTAATTAAAAAATAATAATTTTCCTTTTTAACATTCATATTGGATATACCATACAAAAGTTTGGTTCAGTTATTCTCAGTTCAAATTCAAATTTATTAATGTAATTTATTCCTTTGATGCAAAGCTGAATTTTCAGCATCATTACTCCAGTCTTCAGTGTCACATGATTCAGTATATACATAGCCTGGACTCATTGTTAATACGTGTGTATTTTACATTTTTGCAAAGATAGAAAACGTACTTTTTGGTACGTTTGGATAGATGCTGAAACGTATAATATAAACGTATCTGCAACATTTAAACGTAACATTATTGCGTTTTTACAGCTACAAAACGTTAACTATTGACGTGTATTCTATATCATAAAGATATATGTAGAATTTCCCTTTTTACCATTTTATAGATAAATGTAAGATCCCTTAACCCTAATCCCAAACCTAAACATACCCATTTTATACATAATATAAAAAAGGATAAAATGTAATGTGTTGGGAAATGGCAGTTTTATCAACAATATAGCATTAAAATATATTTTCAGCCACCAATCCTACTCCTACCCCTAAACCTACCCATAACAATTCCTTAAAACAACCTAACAGACTACAATTATGAAGAAAAACATAACTAACAGACAAGTATAATCACAATAATTTATTTATTGTGAAAATGTCAAAACCGATACCAAAAGCCGTTCACATGATGAGGCGTTGCAGTCGCAGTCCTCTCTGGCAGTATTGTAATAGTTTTGTATGAAGTACAGAGCAGAAATTAAATTACTAATCAATGAAAATGTTAATCCGGCTTCGGTTCGCGCTTCTCCATTTCAAATGAACTAAACCAACATCACAGAGTATTTCATGTCGCAATCTGTGACGAAGCAGGGAAGAGCCAATGAACGTTTGATATCACTGCCATAAAACACGACATAAAGCTTCTCAAGGGCGCAATTTTTGAATTTGAATTCATCACCAGCGTGGGATTTGACATGTACGGTCGCTACTGATGGAGACGATCATGATTGGATAAAAGGCTGAATTAGGAGTTGTTTCTTGCAAACAACTATGGATTCTAAAGATTTGGATTACATCAAACTAATAAAATTGATGTCTTTTGTGAATTTTTGTTGTGTTTATATATATATATATATATATATATATTATATATATATATATATAATATATATATAAACACACACCACACACACACACATATATGTATGTATATATATATATATATATTTTTTTTTTTTTTCATCTTATGGGCCACTCAATTATCGTGTTAAATAATCATGATTACAATATTGACCAAAATAATCATGAATATGATTTTTGCCATAATAGAGCTGTGACATATTTTTTTCAGGATTGTTTTGATGAATAAGGTTCAAAGGTACAAATCCTTACGGAAACCCAGGGTTTCTAGGGTTATTCCAGGGTTTGTTCGAAATCATGTAAAAAAAATAAGTACAAAATATGACAGAAACCAATCACTGAACCTCCAAAATGTGCAGGTCTGTTATAAAAGTGAATCACAATTTGCACCAACGAATTGGTTACTGTCAAGGCTGTGTTCATGACTGTGTACTTACTGGAGGATCCTGATCTTCAGCAAACACAGTTGTGATGATTGTCCCCTTCTCTGCATTTGGAGCCACCAGCCCTTTATAAAGAGCCTGTCTGAAGACCGGGGAGAAATCATTCATATCCTGAAAAGAGCAGTGAGAGAGAGAGAGAGAATATGTATTAACAACAAATTCAAACAGGGCTGAGGTAAGCACTAAGCAGGGCCCGCTGGCAAAGTGATTCTGATCCGTCCTGCTGTCGTCCCCTTAGTGAGGAGTGACACAATAATAAATGGAGTAATCAGTTCATGGATGCTGATGTCTTTCACTGCTGTCCACTACCACTGTAAAATAGCACTTTACATTGTCTTTCGAGGTGTTTTAAAGTCAAAATTAAATCTATTACTTGTTTAATATGCATTGTCTTATTGAGCACAATTCATCAGTGCACGTTATTTCTAAGAAACACATTTCCTTTTTTGCCATAATATAATCCCCCACCCCCTAAAGATAGGTCCCAACCTCATGGATTTAATGAAATTCAGGTTTGTCCATTAAAGTTTTTTTTTTTTTTTTCCAAGTTGTCTTTTAAATGTGTGTTTAACAAGTCTCTTATGCTCACCGAGGCTGAATTTATTTGCTCAAAATTACAATATAAAACAGCAATTGTGAAATATTATTAAAATTTAAAATGACTGTTTTATAGGCTATTTTGATATATTTTAAAATACACTTTATTCCTGTGATGGAAAAGCTGAATTTTCAGCATCATTACTCTAGTCGCGTGTCATTCTAATACGCTGATTTGCTGCTAAAAAAAAAATAATAATAATAATAATAATAAAATAACATTTCTTATTATTTTCCATGTTGAAAAACAATGTTTTTTTTGTGGAAACTCACTATTCAAAAGTTTGGGGTATAAAATAATAATTAAAAACATAAATCACCAGCAATGCATTAAAGTGACAGTAAAGATATTTATAATGTTACAAAATATTTCTCTCAAATACATATTGTTCTTTTGACCTTTCTGTTTAAAAAATCCAAAAACAAAGTACCATGGAGTTGGGTACCGAAACTCGATGCCAATAGGGAACCGGTTCTGATGTAAACGGTACTAACCAGACCAAACGAAAATTTTGGTGCCTGAATTCGGTGCCTGAGTATCTGTGTCATGAGGCGCACACACGCAAGTTTTAACGAATTTTAACGAATTTGCGGTCACCAGGGAGCCGTTATCAATATGCGGGAGACTCCCGGAACGTCTGCTGATAGCGAGGGGATTAATGAAGATGCCAAAGACAAAACGCTCTAAGGTTCGGCTGCATTTCACCTGTAAACTTACGTGTCTGAACAATTGTCTGAAGCCCATATAGAATCACAATTCACACCGCCTTGACGCTCTTACGTCATCATATTATATTAGCGCGCGCATCATCTGCTCCTCAGATTTCTCTGCCGAAAAAAGAAGCTTGTCGAAAAGAAGCAGCGCCTCGTTCCCTATTCAGAGAACATGGGTTACACCAGTAACCAGAGACGTTCTCTTTCATAAGTTTACTCAAGGCTGCACAGCTAAGATGCTAAGAAGCAATGAAATACCAAACTCGCCAAGATAAGCGCTGCGCCAAGAAGCATCTCATCATTGGGAGTTGCCCACCTGAAAAGCCCATCGATACAACCTGACCTTTCGCCCCAGCATGAGCTCAAGTGGCTGAAACTACAGCAGAAGTGATAGGGATCTATATGCAGCGAGTCGCTCTTCTCACAGAGTCAAGGGGGATGAGGGCTGGAGACACGCACAAGATCGAAATAACCCTGAAACTCTTCAGAGGGGTCAAGTGACCCTTTCTGAATGTTCTTAGGGGTGTTGACCATGGATGATGTGCCCATACACACACTTTCCCAAATAGTCAGAGGAAAGAAAGAAAAAAAAAACAAGTGCTTAAAAATCTCCCATAAGCCGAGCTATGATGACTCTACCCTGACATTAATAATATTGCCTTCACCTCCTCAGCTCAAGCATCATTACAATTTGTTACACCATCTCCACTGCAGCACAACTAACAGGATGCAAACTTTGAAGATAAAGTTGAAGGTAAAAAGTTGAAGGTAAATATCTCAAGATTCAAGGCACATCTGAGGATAGCCACAGCACAAATACAATTCAAAGCTTGGTTTTTTCACACTACAACAAAACATTTGATCATGCAAAGATCATGAAAATCTCCAGGGTTCACATTTAATTTCATAAGAAGCAAGTCACCATGCATGATAAAAGCACACTGTAATATGAGAAACAATCTTAAATAAATAATTTTTATTATGGGCAAAAATTTCAACTTATAGTCTATAAACCAGACTTCCACCAAGTCTATCAATGACTTCCATCAATTATTGGAACTATTGTAATAATAAGCCATGGAAGGTCATGCAGTTTTGAATGTAAAAATATATATTTAAACTGCATCTAAAACCTTTTAAAAAGTTTACAACATTTTTTTATAATTTTGATTATTTAAATGATATAAATACATAAATCTTTATATTTATATATATAAATGTCAGTTATATTTAAAACTAAGTTAGGTGTCACAAAAAAGTTGCAGAGTGTACCTTTTAAGCTTTTCATTTAAACCATTTTTAATACACTCTGCAATTTTTTTGACAACTAACTTGATGTATATACAAAGTATTAATTGATGTATTAAAGTCCCACACAATACATATACATTAAAGTAGCCAGAGCAACTTTTCTCTACTTACGTAAATGAGTGACATGTATTTCCAACGCATTCTCACCCCAAGGCGTCACCTTTCACCATGCTTCAATATTTGACGTTTTAGGCGCCCTTTAGCGTCACTTACATGACGCGATCCTACGGCGTCATCTAACTGACGCTAAAGGAAAGCGTCAGTTAGAGGACGCGGTTAGGTTTAGGTGTGGGGTGGGGGTAGGGTACACGCGATCCTAGGGCGTCATCCAGGGTTCTCAAGTCTCACGCATTGGCTGTGAGACACACGCATTTCGACCGGTTCACACGCTCACACACCACACTGTGTATTTCTCACGCTGAAAAGGCAATGCCAACCAAGTTGTCCTGGCTGAAAGCTTTCTAACGTTGTATACGAGGCGCAGGCAAACAAAGTGAAGTTTCCTGCCGCCAGCGCGTATCTCCGCCAGATTGCGTTCGTTACTAGGCAACATATATGCGCGCTGCGTGCACCACTGATCTATACATGACATGTCATTCAGTAGCGCGAACACACGGAAAAGGACGGAACATCCTCGGCCACCGTACGTTCGTTACTAGGTAACCAACAACATCGCGCGAACACATGTGTCGTGATGGAGAAGAAGGTAAGTTGGAAGAAGCTTGTCTAACATTTTTTGGGCTAGAACATTTAATATGTAGCCCATCGTACATTATTATTGATGCAGTCAAAAACTCTACAACTACTTTGCAACCAGGCTCAGTTTGGCTATCTTACATTATCTGAAACTAAGAGAAATGTTAGTGGGTATGGAAAGGAATGAAGATTTACTGATTTTATTTTAAATTATATTATACTGTAATATTAATAGGCTTTCTAGTTACATTAAGGATGTATTACAGCAGATTGCTCTGGGTAATATTTAATCATTGTCATAATGTTGCATTTGTATTTTTCAAAGATGTCAGGAAAAAAGCAGAAAGATATTTTGTCATTTTGGGCACAAAAGGGTAAGCCCCCTAAAAAGGTTGCCAGATTAGAGGAGGAGACAGTGGAAGAGGTGGTGCACTCTAATCTGTCCATTTGTTCTCAATGTCCCACCACACAATAAATCATTCGTCTAGATAGAAGACGCATTCAAAAATCAAAATGCAATTTTTAAAGATTTGTTTGAAACTGTTTGGAGCAATTTGTTATATTTTTGGTTAGCTATATTTGTAATACTGCATTAAAGAGTATTTGATGTGATGAATTGCTCTGTCATTTATCAGATTTACTAATTGTTATAATTTTAATTTGTTCTGGTTAATTATGAACAATGGGTAAAATTGGGGGCAGGGATGGGTTGGGCGGGGCTTCATTATGGCTCCTCCCCTAACCGCGTGTGATCTCACTCCAAGCTTTTGCTCAAACTTGAGAACCCTGGCGTCATCTAACTGACGCTAAAGGGCGCCTAAAGCGTCAGATATTGAAGCATGTCCGAATGCTTCCCAAGGCGTCAGTTAAGTGACGCCTTGGGGGTGAGAATGGGCTGGTATTTCCCATGAGATTTCCCATGAAAACCATACTGACAGGTCTAAAATATATACACTTTTAACAGGCTTACCAATGTGAATCAGAGTCAAAGCCAGATTTTGGAAGAAGGACTGATGATGTATTTTCTCATTATTTAATTTATTTTATTTAAGTTACATAGTATAGTGTTCCTCTAAAATTTAAAACTGAAAATACACAAATAAAAGCTAAAATAGCATTATGACCAAAAATTTTAATAGTACATTTTTACACATCAAATCGACAAATTACTATCCCCTTAATTAAAATTAACACAAAGGAAGTTAACAAAGGAATGTTAAACTTGTTAAATTGCTTTCTTTTATAAACAAACTTTTTATATTAGCAGAGATTAGTTTTATAAATGCACGCGAGGTGGGTTGACACTCATTTGAATGTATTTGCTGTGAACTTCCCACAGTTAAGCATGCAAAGGCTGGAGTGATCAAAGGAAGCAAAGCTGATTTAATGAGCCATTTGCAGCTTTGGGTCAGTCGCTCTCTCTGGCCAAAACCAGGAAATGTGTGCATTGTGGGGCATTAAGGGCTAGATTTACTAACAGCTTGCACCTGCACAAACTCTCTTTTGGTGGTGAAAAATTAGCACTGAAAAGGCATTCTTTTTTGAGGCTTACGTTATTACATTTGCATTTGTTGGAGTTTCCCTTTCAGACGCAACAATTTAGAGGGGGGTATTTAAATGAATCAAGCAATGTGATTTACTAAGGATTGTGCTTGTCAATTTACTGGCGTTTGTACCATTATTCACCACCCCAAAAGAAGCATGTCTTAAACCAGATGCTAATTCGCACTGCTCTTGGTAGATTGTGTTGTCAATGGAAATAAAACGATTTTCTGTGTTCTTTAATTTGTGTGTCGTTAGTAGATCACACGCAGCACTCTTCACTCCCATCGGCCCTTTTTTTGGAATTGCTTTCCAAATCTGGCCTGTAAATCTGGCCCTAAGTACGTTTATATATATATATATATATATATATATATATATATATATATATATATATACTGTATATATATATATATATATATATATATATATATATATATATATATTAAAGTGTGTCAATTGGTCCACATTAATCACAGAAATTAACATTAATATAACATTACTTATTGTTTGCTCACAATGCAAACGTATATAGTAAACTTCCATAATTATAAATCTTAAAAATAGTCAAGACTGACCAAAACTCCAACATGCATGCTGTAATTGTATCGTCCATCGTAAGTTAGGGTTAGCTTTTGCCTTAACTAATGTATACATCGCTACTGAAAACCACAACATTTCCATGAGATTAATACAATTAGATTTTACACGAAGTTCACCAAGTTCAGTTTTCATCACACACACTCAAACTCACTCCAGCTGCTGTAAACTGGAGGAGGCTAATCCTTCTGTTCTGATCCCCCGGCTAATCTTCGGAGGCGCTGGAGAGTGCTCCCGTTAAAATCCTCACATAATTGCAGTCACAAAGCTAATGAGTCATTCAGGCCTGGAATAGCGGTGCCAGGCTAACATCAGAACCTGCGCAGAGCTTTGTCTGTCACTCCTGTCACCGTCAACCAGAAATATCACAACGAGAAAGTAGGAAACGCAGGCGAGGATCCAGTAAACAACGCCCACAATCCTGCCAACATACTGTAGGGGTTTCTTTTTCAAGACTAATTGAATTTAGAGATCAAATCTTTTGTAGGCATTCCTGGAACAGAGTCAACTGAGCTTCTGCGAGGAGCATTAGCATGTAGAAATTATGGACGAGCTTTGTAAGTTCTAATCCAATCACCGCCACTAGACCCGATGAAAATTTACGTCCATCCTCCCAAAGTTCAAACCATCTCCATCTGGAACCTGCTGAACTTTTAGAGTTCCAGCAGAGATCCTCATGCCGTTATTGAGACTGCCGTGATAAAACAGAATGCGCTCTTAGCTGCCTTACCGTGATTCTAACGATGACCGTAGCCGTTCCAGGAGGGAGGACTCCTCCGTGATCTAACGCCTCCACTTCAAACGTGTAGGTGCTGTTTCCTGCTTCCAAGTCCTCAAAGTCTAGCGCCTGCAGGACTGATACGGCGCCGGTCAGGCGGTTCACGCTGAAGAGCTGCCGAGCCGCTTCTGTTTTTATTCTGTAGGTCACGTTAGAGACGAGATCAGCATCCACCGCCTGAGAGACACAGAGGAACCGGAACAGACAGAATAAATGTTAAAAAGAGAGATAATTAATTATCCCACATTTTGCCAGGTACATTAAGAATAAAGTAGCCTAACAAATTCATTAAAAGGACAGTTCACCCAAATATGAACATTTTCTTATAATTTACTCATCCCTATGTTGCGCCAATTCTGTATGACTTACTTTCTTCTGTTCAATACAAAAGATGATATTTTCATACCCATCCAATGAAAAAGTCAGTAGGGTCCAATATTGTTTTGGACCTCATTGAAAAAAAACTAAACAAAAAAACAACAGAAACATTCTTCAAAATGAGGGTGAATAATACAAAACATGAATTTTCTTTCAGACCCTACACCTTTTTAATAATTTTGTGTGAAGCAATAAATCATATATTTTAAAAAGTTGGTTTAGATGGATTTTATCCATCTGCAACTAATTGGATCAGTGGCTTGATCAGATCACCTGAGAAATATTAAAACAGCAGTCTCATGATCAGCATGAAATTCGGTTCATAACTCATTTTAATTTTGTAATAAGGTTTATTTTTTTGTGTGGAACTGAATGTTCAAATAGATAAAAAGTAAGCGGGACTTGGGAATTGAGTGGATTGTGAAATGTTGCCGTTAAAATACCAGAATTGCATGTGGTTGGAGGAGATGGGATAAAGCAGTGAGAGGGATTTGTAATTTGTAAATCATTGTAATTAATCTGACTGGATTAGCAAAAATAGGCATTAGTGATAGTGGTGGGTGGGAAGTTGTTTCATCAGTGACTAAATATTCTAAAAACATTTTCGCTGATAAGTTTTTCCACAGGATAAATTGTTCATCTTTATTCGTTTATTGGAATTTAAAGTAACACCAGGTCAATTTTCAACCTTCATAATATATTTCCAAGTCTCTTGTGATGGTACATCGACTTACAACACGTTGAATGACATGTCTGCCATAGCCTGATGGGGCCTGTAGCATTTTTAATCATACTTTTAAACTTTGTGTTTCGGGTAGTAACCCGCGAACAAAGAGAACTGCAAAATTCGACTGCTTTGCGGCATATACGTCACTTTCACCACCACCCCCACTTCCTTAACATCGGACGTGCGAGCCAAATGTTATAGTCATACCCAAAGCAGCACAAAAAACCAAGAAAGCAAAGGTTTTATCGGAGCAAAGCAAAAAGAGAAAAAGACAAAGTGATTGCGTTAAAGGCAGAATGAGGATCAACATTGGGCCAGCTGGCGTGAGCCGAAGGAGGAGGAGGGGGGCGGCTGACCGATGCAGACTTGGCTGTCATGCTTTTGGACTAGTAAGTATATTGCTTGGATCTCTTTTTTTTTCTTTTGTCTGCCTGACAATGTTACGGGAGCTATCTTATCCTCTGTTTATCTTCATGAATCAAGTAATGATAGTAGAGTAGTGAATTATCAATCTGGTAACTAGTAAACGATATTCTAGTTTTTGAGGGTTAGCTATTGCTAGCATTCCCGTTCTGATTTGAACTTTGCAATCGATGAAATGCAAATAGCAAATGTTTGACCAAACAACCAATAGACTAGGCTACTACAGTATAATGATGCTTGCTTGTAAATGTGAGCATCACGATCATTTATCGTTAGAAAAAAATAAAAAATAACAGCCCATTCTCACCCCCAAGGCGTCACTTAACTGACACCTTGGGAAGCATTTGGACATGCTTCAATATCTGACGCTTTAGGCGCCCTTTAGCGTCAGTTAGATGACGCCCTAGGATCGCGTGCACCCTACCCCCACCCCACACCTAAACCTAACCGCGTCCTCTAACTGACGCTTTCCTTTAGCGTCAGTTAGATGACGCCGTAGGATCGCGTCATGTAAGTGACGCTAAAGGGCGCCTAAAACGTCAAATATTGAAGCATGGTCAAAAGTGACGCCTTGGGGTGAGAATGCGTTGAAAATAAAACCCATGAAATTATATTCATATGACATGCTGAAATATATGCCACTGTACCTGGGATGAAGACATTTCACACGCGACGCAAGCGGAACACCTGCATGTGAGAGTTTACGACAGTAGTAGTAGTAGAGGACAATACTGTTTCCCAACTGTAGAGGGACCCCGAGAGTAAAAGTTACCTGGTGTTACTTTATGTCTTGACAATAAAATAATAATAATAATGATGATAATAATAATAATAATAATAATAATAATAATAAACATTAATAAAAGATAACTATTTGCAATAATGTGCACTGGTGAACAATCAGACAGTCCCTCCAGGATTTCACGATTTTTTTTTTGTGATTTTTGCGATCAAAATGACTGATTTTGTGGTGGTAATTTCCAAAAATTTGTGAAAAAATTTGCGACAATTATATATAATATTTACCATAATAGTTTTCAGTCCTTCCAGAAAAACGCAGAGTTTTTTTGTGATTGTTGCGGGCAAAAATTGATTGATTACGCGGCCCGTTTTCTTTTAAAATGCAATGGAATATGCGGGATATTTATGCAATGAAATTGCAGGAATTTGCAAAAATTGAGGGAACTTGCAAAAATTGCGGTTTGATGAAAAAGAGAAAGAGAAAAAAAAGTGATTCCCCCAACATCATGTTCTCACTAGGCTAATGTAAGAGTCATTTCTTATTACTTCCTTTGATAAGCAAGCATACTACATTATAGAAAGTGCTGGGAATATTTAATTTCTCATCTTGTTTTATTTCAGACTGTAACGAGTGTAAATAAGGTGTGGCCCCTTTAAGAGCTGCGCGCTCCCTGTTGAACTCTCCGCAGTGTTATATGTGCGCCTCGAACAGCCCATGTGTGCGGGTAATTTCTGTTTGATGCTACACTTCTTTTATCTTATGTCGTTTATTAAGTAACGATGTGACGGTAGAACGTGTGACAGACAGTTATACGAGTTCGACTTGTGAGATGTCAATCGCCTCCGTGAGTCTGTCTGGCGTCGCGTAATTGCGTCACTTCATAACGTTCCCATGGAAACAGGGGTAAATGGCTGCTCTTGTGTGAAGCAAACGCAACATTTTTCAACTTTCTGCTAAGATACATGTGACTTTTTTTTGCAACGAAACTTTTTTTGCAGCGAGGATTATGAAATTATGCAAACCATATTTTGCACGGAAATCGGCAATTTATGCGGCGAAAGTGCGACGTATTTGAAAAAAATGCGGCCCCCGCATAAACATGCGGACTTTGGCTGATTTTGCATTGAATTCAGCGATCGCATAATCGCGTTTTTTCTGGAGGGACTGATCAGACCAAGAACACATATTAATAAAAAGTAAAAAGCATTAGTCAGTTCAACAAACTTTAATGATAGTAGAAGCAAAGATTCCCACTGGAATTTACAGGATACAGGACTTTATTTTTAGTTTGTCTTATTTTTAACATCAATGTATGGAAGGATTTCTTAAAAAGTGTGCTTGAGCTACCCTTTTTTAAAATAAATGCCACTTGGTTTGAAGAGTTGCTATACAACGCAATGACATTTATACATTTGTTAATGTGCCTCAGGTGTCCAAATATATTCTAGGGCCGCTGTGCATGCTTAGCACTCATAGCTGTTTTCCACATGTGTGAGCATCTGAAGCTGATTAGGAGTGAAAGCTGAGAAGAGGAGAGGAGACGAGAGGAGACGCGAGGAGAGATGCTGCTCTGTCTCAGTGGGTGGGGGAACCTTTCAGGTGTCTTTCTTTGATGTGGAAGCAGTGGTGGAATGTAACGAAGTACAAATACTTCGTTACTTTACTTAAGTACATTTTTCACGTATCTTTACTTTACTTAAGTAGAATAAATAGTGCATACTTTTTACTTTTACTTCGTTACATTTTGCAGCAATTATTATACTTTCTACTCCACTACATTTCTACAACTTCTGCTACATTTTCGTTACATTTTCTGATCAGTTTTTCCCCTGCCAAAACGTAATCTGACCGTCCGTTCGTTGCACGTTTGTCTCACCAGTGACGTTTGGTTGCCATAGATACATCAACTAAATGCGTCTCACACGCAGTGTGTTTATCATGCAACTCATACGCGAAAATTTGTTTTTATGTGCATAGGAAACACCCATGTGTAATATACGTTTGGTTAGGATTATGGCAAGCCAAGAGGTTCAGAATTACACCATAAATGAATCGCGTTTACTGCCAAACATAGTTATTAACATATAGTAAGGATAAGCATGATATTGCCTAATTGCAAGCTTGTTTCAGAAATGGTGACATTTTTTTCCATCATTATTGAACATCATTATAGGAGTATTAGGTTGAATGAGTTCGAATTAAATGTTTTATTAATCATTAAAAAAAATAGACATTAAGATAATAAATTGTTATGCAAGTACTTTTACTTTTAATACTTAAAGTACATTTAAAATAAAGTACTTTTTACTTTTTACTTAAGTATGGTTGTCATTGTGTTACTTCTACTTTTACTAAAGTAAATATTTATCTGGGTATTTGTACTTTTACTTAAGTACTGAGATTTAGTACTTCCTCCACCACTGTGTGGAAGGCACAAGGAATTAAATTCTACACTGATCTCAAAGGTTTCAGAAGTATATAAATAAAGCTTGGGAGCCCTAGAGGGAAGCAGCACAGGGAATCTGATTAGTTGATCAGCCCCGGACCAGATCCTGTCACCAGGACCCACAGCGCTCTGACACCAGTCAGTGCTGCAGGGACCCGAAGGTGTCAGACACACTGAGATAAAAATACAGCAGCAAGATCACCGTCTTCAAACAGTGTCGCTCATTTGCTCCTCAACCACCGACCAACAACCTTATTTCTCCTTCGGTCTAAAAGGGGAATTCACTTTTCAATTGTGCCTGCTGATGCTACTGTGTGAACACATATTGTTTTTCTGCAGTATATGAATGCAAATGTGGCCAGATATAGCATCGATTCAGTGAGATTTTTATTTTGACGGTGCTAAGAACATGGCAACACCTGAGCACACAGCTCTCATTCTCCGTATTCATTAGCTATGGTCTTTGTTTACCACTTTTGTTTAATGCATTAACTGTTAAACAAAGAAAGTAAACTGTCTATGAAAAAGTATACCATTTGCTTTTATATTATTTATCGTCCTTTATCTATTAAGTTCCGTATAGATTACAAAGTATTGCTACTGACCAATAAAACCCTAAACGGTTTAGCTCCTGTGTATTTAACCGATCTTCGATCGCCTGACAATCCATCACGCTCTTTAAGGTCACAAAACTCTGCACTCTTGGTTGTACCTAGGATATCTGAGTCCACTAAAGGAGGGAGAGTGTTTTCACATTTGGCTCCTAAACTCTGGAATAGCCTTCCTGATGATGTTCAGGGCTCAGAATCGCTCTCCCAGTTTAAATCTAGATTAAAGACGCATCTCTTCAAGGATTTACATTATGGACCTCATAACCTTGTACTCCAGTTTAAGATCAAATGCACATGATTATCTTTGCTTAATGTTATGAACAGCTGCTACGCTAACTACTCTTCATTTGCCTTTTTTGTTTTATCTCGGGATGCCCATCCAGAAGTCACTTGAGAGTACGCCAGTTCCAGTTTGGATCTAGCCTCTAATGGAGACTTTGGATGCCCCAACACCTGTGAAGAGACGGTGCCAACTCTGAATCAGCATGCGCCAATGCTACATTTTCTATATCATTATTCACAACTTGTGATAAAAAATATAAATGAGCTCATTGTTTTCGTAAATTAATACATTGCTAGCAATTCAGATCACTCTAAATTGTAATGTAGACACATGCACTTTCTCTAAAAGCAGAATTGTGAAAAGCACACTACAAATAAATGTGAATTCAATTATTAGTGACCAGTGTTGTGCAAGTTACTTCCAAACTGTAATACATTAGGTATTACTTGTTACTGTTATTTAAAAGTAATTCATTACCTTACAATATTACTGTCTCAGAACTGTAATGCGTTACATTACTCATGTATTACTTTTGAGTTACTTTCACCAAAATAACTAAGTAGTACTTAACTTTGGGGCTGTAACGATATGCAATATGAAACCGAAATCGCGATTCGCCACACGAACCTACAGAATCGCGACACACCTCTTCCAACTCCAGCGTTATTCTCCTTACCGTCCAGATCCAATGCTGCCTTATCTTTAAATTAGGCTATTAGTATTATTTGAAGCTAACATTATAAAATACGTAGACCTAGACCACAAAACTAGTTGAGGATAAATTATTTAAAATTGGGGAAGTCCAGCATTATGGACATGACATTTGCAGTCAAAACTTGAAATAAAAATTCTCAGAAAATACACGCATTGAAACATATATAGGCTACTTAAAAGACAGGCATTAGACAAATATCAGTCTATGTTTTATTTTTAATATTAGGGAAAAGACACACATTCATGCGTGACAAAAAAAAAATTGGAGGCAAAATATATTTTTTGTAATTCTGTTAATTACACTGCGCAAATCGGATGAGGAAGGGTTGGCATTTTAGTTTTCGTGTTCGCATTTATGAGGAAAAAACAATGTTACAGACGCGACCGCTCTGAACTGGCACAAAAAGACTGTTTTAAAACTTTCACATAGTCTGTTGCCTTTAAGAAGTAAAATACACTGTAATACAACTGTAATACAAGCCTGACTGAACATGTAACGAGTAAAATATTACTGAAAATTGATTAGTAATGCCTTACACTACTGCGTTACAGCACAAAGTAATATGTTACTGTAATGTATTACTTTTTTAATGCGTTACTCCCAACACTGAATAGTGACAGAGAGGCAAACACTGTTATACTTTCTCATTTGTCGTCTGCATTCAGCAAATATGCATTGAATATTTAATAAACATTTAATTTCACAAACCATGCAGACTAAAGGCCCATACACACCGGGACGAATATCAGCGCTTTATTCGTCAGCGTTTTTCAACGCGTTTTTTGTGTTCACACCCAAGCGTTTTTCGCTGACGATGAGCCGAGTGAACATGCAAATTCATTCCCTGACATTAGATGGCGCTTAATGTAAAACAGAAATAATAATAGAATACTATACTAGGGTGATCATATTCATGTCTCAATGTTTTATTATGACAGATTAAAAAAAACGAATGAAATAATGATAGAAATAATGTCTTCTGTATTAGAAAAATAAATATATAAATAATAAATAACTAAAAGAAATGCCTCCAAATGTAACAAAAATAGCTCTCACAAACTTACAAAAACGAACTAACAAAATCTTTAGTTTTCATCCTCTTTATCCTGTTTTTGTTCCTCATCCACCTTTGTTTGCCCATCTATATTTTGCTGTAGAACTGATCTTCCCCAGCATTTTTTTTTTTGAAAACCAGGACATTTTATCACTTACAAACAGCCAGGACATGTGAAGGACATGTGTAACGTAAAGTTGAGATGTTGCCCAGAAATAAAAACATAGCACTAGTTGTCGGATGAACAGATGCACGTCGTATTTCCCCGCGTTTAATAAAACCACTGAAACGTTACACTCGTCCTCATACATGGGGATCGTCGGATCGAGCGAGAGAAAAAAAAAACACAAACAAACATCTGGTCACAATAGAAAAATAAAATAAAAGAAAGAATACAAAGAGTCGGCAGAGCGGTTATCTCCTCTCCTCACTTGTCAAAATCTAACTGACACTAAGCACACTATGCGCAGTTCTCATCTCAACTCAGATTTCTATAAAGCACAAAGTGACCGTTTTACACGTGTCCTGGGAAAACAGGACTGTTCGTCACCCTATACTATAGTATTATTACAGAAATACTAAAATAAATATCATCATATAGCTCTTTATGCTCCGAGACCAGCAGCTCAACATTCATCTTGCCCATTTATCTTATCTCTTCTTCGCCGTATGTGTGCTCGGCAAGACCGTTTTGTGTTTGAGCGCCCCCAAGTTGTGTTTTACTGTAACTTCAGAAGTACCAGACACGTGAGCAAAACCGCCAATCTCGTTGGTCGGATAGGTTTAGGTTTTCAAACCAAAAAAACGAACCCGAGGCGTTTTTTTTTAAAATGACGCTTTTACACGTGGCGTTTTTCGCGTCGGTGTGAACACTCACATTAGCGCCCATTGTTTAGTCACGAGGCGTTAAACGTCGACGAATATCGCGCGCGAAATTCGTCCCGGTGTGAACAGGCCTTTAGGGGCCAAATTCTTTAAAACGGGTTTCAAAGTGCACACTTTTAGAAAGCGATACCGTTATTTTATAGGCGCGTAGTTTTTCTTTTAAAAGTGTTTCTTTACAAAGTAGTTATTTGATTATTCATCTAGTTCCGCTGTGGTCTAATTAGTTCTCCTTGTTTGTTACCTTGTTTCTGTGTTCCTTAACACACATGAGTTTGGTTATGGTTTTCTTTCATTGTAATAAAGTTTCCTTTGTGTTCACCTCCATCCGGTTGTCTGCCTACACCAATGCTTAGATTTCGTGAGAGGATCAGAAAAAAATCCCCCCAAAATGCCTGGCTAAAATGACTTTAGCCATCAACAAAATAAACCTCAGCTGACAGACATGAGAGTGGCAGATGAAAATGACAGAACTATCCCTTAAAAGTTGGACCGCCCGTGATATCAAAATAAGAGAGTTTTACACATTAAAGTGGCCTAACAGTTAGTGAGTTTGTCACTGACACTTTTTGCTGATTTTAGTCTCTAGTTTATTTAAAATTCATTGGTGATCGTGTTGTTGGCGTTCTGCTAAAACTCCCAAGAGCGTGATCGTTTAGAGGCACATTTACAACAAAACAGCATCGCCTCCTTTTCACACTGGGTCTGTCAAGCCTGTCAATATTTATCTAGTTAAATATGCAGCCGTCAGGAATAAACAGAGATGCTTTCCCCCACAATCTCAGGGGAAACTAAACACACATAATCAGCCAGTTACTGTCAGGCCAGAAGACACAACACAGACAGACAGACCCATAAATAAACACACACACCTACAAGCAATCTGTTTTTACTTCCTTTCTAAAAGTCACGTTAAAGATGCCTGGTCAAACTGAGGTTGACTGATGACGTAGAAATTTCACAGTTCACTGTTTATGAGTGAGCCACTCATCAACATCAACTCATGCAGTTTTAGATATGAGAGCACTACACAATGGGACTACTGAGCTATGGATGAGTCAAGCATAATGTGAGCAGAACGCTTACACTGAGTCTCAGGATGACGGTTCCAGCCGGGGTGTTCTCTGGGACGTTGACTGTGTAGGTGGGCAGGGAAAACACTGGGCTGTTGTCATTGATGTCTATCACCTCCACCAGCAGCGTGATGGTGGTCCTGCGGGGGTCAACCGCCCCATCTGACGCCTCCACGATCAGATCGTATCGGCTGCGAGTCTCTCTGTCCAACGGCACAGCTGTGAAGATGCTGCCCGTGGCGTTTATGGTGAACAGAGACACAAAGGTGAGCAGCCGGTATCGGACCTGACCGTTGAGTCCGGCATCAGGATCAGTGGCCTGAAAACAGAGACATGTGTTCATGATCATGGATTTTTATTTCATTCGGTATAAAGGGAAAAAATAAAAAATAAATAAAAGTAAATAAAATAATTGTACCATTCAAAAGTTACACCTACAAAAATTAAATTAACAAAATTAACACTTTTATTTAGTGATTTATTTGTAATGTAATCAAAGATTTATCCTATTTCAAATAAATGTTGTTATTCTGAACTTTCTATTCATTCATTTGAAGCAAATGTTTTCAACATCGATAATTATAAGAAATGTTTCTTGAGCAGCAAAACACCACTGAAGACTGGAGTAATGATGCTGAAAACACAGCTTTGCCTTCACATGACTAAATCAAATTTTGTAATCTATATTTAAAAAAATATAAATCACAAAAAAATATGTCACAATATTAGTGTTTATACTGTATTTTTGATCAAACATATACAGCCGCATAACATATACAGACTTCTTTCAAAAACTTTCAAAAAATCATACTGATCCCAAACTTTTGTATGGTACATACAATATGAATGTTAAAATGTTAAAAATTAAAAATTAAGTTTTGTTATTATAATATATATATATATATATATATATATATAGTAAGTAATATAATAAGTAGACTACATTTATTTTAAATTTTAATTTTGGGGTGTACTAATCCTTTAAAACCTCTAGAATTAATATAATTTGCCTTTACATAAAATAATAAAATATTGAATATTAAGGCTGCCAATACCAGTTGAATTTTATTAGTCATTTAGTCGCAAGAAAAAAAAGTTGTGTTTTTGTAAAATAATGACGCTTTCTGTCGTTTCGTTCTAGAACTTGCGAGCATCACATAATTGAAACGAAACTCAGCATATGCTTTCCTCACAGACATGAAAAATATAAAAATATATCTATTTAACATTTAAATGAACTTAAATATTCTCCGATTATGTAATCCGTATGAAACGTGCATATAGGCACGTGGAGATTATGAGTCAGTATTGTTGACTTAAAGGACAAGTTTGGTATTTTACACTTTGATTGTTTCTGATTAAATACAATGGTTAAGATTGAAATTTAGACACATGCTGCTGGCCCGAGGATTTTCGTTTTCTGTGGTTGCAGCTCCCCACCTCCACAATGGTTGCATAGGTGCACAGGAACAATCCTTATTTACGCATTAAACTTTAGTTTACAAAGATGTGAAACTCGCCGAGTGGTCTGGGGTGTTCTCTGATATGCTCATACAAAAATCGCAGCAAAAGATGCTTTCCAACAGGTTTTATCATATTTTTTTTTTCCAAGTCAAGTCAATGGAGTTGGACAAAAACTAAGATAAAATTTGTTAGAAACCTGTTTTCCCCTCAGAACAGTTTATATCTCACAATTCTGACTTTAAAACAGGCAATTGCGACTTTATATCAATCAGTTCTGACTTACCAGGGTATCTGCACATTTCTTAAAAGCAAATTCAATGACTTTTAAGACCTTTTTAAGTCCTCTAAAAGGCAAATTTAAGATTTACCAACTACGACAAAAAAGGAAAATGTTCAGAACGACACGACAATTTAATAATTTTGGCAGCCATTTTTGTTTTAGTCTTAGTCTTCAGATGAAAATGCTTATTGGTCTTAGTCACATTTTAGTCAGTAATTTTGTCTTTCATAGTTTTAGTCTAGTTTTAGTTGACAAAGTCATTGCATTTTATGTCAACTTTTATTCATTACTTTTAGTCAAACTTCAGTTACCGACATTAATTTTGGTAGCTATTTTATATGTAGTCTTTAGACAAAAAATTACATTATAATTTTTCAATTTAGGCCAACTCAATTAAGCTTATGAGACATTTGAATCAAGGAAACAGGCTGTATTGACAATGCACTATTTTGCAGTAGCACTTGTGCAATTCTATAGATCCCTGTTCCTTAATTCAGTGGTTCTCCAATTTTTTAAAGCATGAACGCTCGTAAACACGGTCTGTTAACAAAACAAAAAAATGGATGACGAGTTGGACAAGAAATTTAAGGTCCGTCCGTGAAATTTAAGACCTCCTTATCGGAAATTTCAGATATTGAGACATTTTCAGGCCTTAAAAAGTGAAAATTTTATTTAAGACTTTTTAAGGACCCACGGGGACCCTGTATACTGTATCTCGCAATTCTGACTTTATAACACGGAATTGCGACTTTATATCACACAATTATGACTTTATATCTCGCAATTCTGAGAAATAAAGTCAGAATTGCGAGATGCAAACTGCCGATTGTGAGGAAAAAAAGTCCGAATCGTGAGATAAAAAGTTGTTTTATTTTTCATTCTGTGTTGGAAACAAGCTTCCTAAGGGCAGCCCTATAAAATATATATAAAATACTAAAAATAATCACTGGCAGTCCTTTAGGGCAAAGAAATAAAGACTTGCTGAACTAATCCTATTCCTGTGTGGTTACAGCAGCTCATTTGTATGTGAGGAGGGAGCAGCGTTCGACTGTAATGGCTTCAGAGGTGCCTGCCATAATTCCTTCCTCTAGTAATTACAGATGCAGATGGGAAGAATAACTGGGTATGTGTGTGTGTGTGTGTGTGTGTGGGGGGGAAGCATGCAGGGTAACCAACATGAACGACAGAGACTCCAGGGGAAGAGAGGGAGAGATGAGATGAGATGAGGGACAGAAAGATGAGGGCCAAAATCCAAATGCGGCGAATGGAAATAAGTGAAATGAAAGGAGCATGTCTGAGCCTTGAGAAATTACAGGCACATCTGAGCGCTGAGGAATGAAAGTACTGCCCGTGGCCCTCTCATTAAACGTCCTGATAGCACACCTACATGGCATCTGTGCGCCTCGATAATTAACTAATGGAAGGGAATATGTAAACAGACCGATAAATAAACAAACAAACGCTACACAATACATAACCAAAAGCCGGTTTCCTAACATCACTGATGACTGCTATTCCGTGCCAGGAAATATTTCAACATTTCTTTTAAAGGTGCTATATGTATTTTTTAGCGGCCTCTATCGGTGATGTTTCAGATTGCAACCAATTTTTACAAAAGCGCTCGTGCTCTTGCGCATGCTCGAACACAAGAGCGAGCACTCATGGTACACGGCCGCACTGAGACTTTCAAAACACCGGAGAAAGCATCACACAACATGCAGGAAACTCATGTAAACTCCCACTGCAACATTACAATAGGCTACTTTTATCAGCTTGACGTCAGCTTAACTAATGCTCCATGCTCGTACCATGATAACGTTACATTTGTGGTGCTATCTAGCATAAGGCTAACTATTCGTGTATCTTTCACAATCAGCAATGTCAACATAGGTGAATGTATAATATGATAACGAAAACGGTTAGTGAACTAGACTGAACAATTTCAGTGTAACTGTAAGATCGTATAAAGTACCATTACTGTACTGAACGTGTCTGGAAATGTGTATTATAAACAATATGATAGTAGTGGGATGAGTGACGCTAGACAGTAGATCTAGTACATAAAATAAAAGTTACATCCTAAAAGCACCTACTTTTTATTATCTTGGAACAGTCTTTTGTATTCATGTTATGTCTCAAGTTTACCTTGCTATTTCATTACAGTTCACCATTATTTCAGCATATCTGAAAACTTGCAATTCATCACAATAAAAATAGTGGAGGTCTCTCCATAATTCAAATGCTCTGCCGATGTTGATCCATGTTTTCGTCATAAATCGACCCCACGTTATGTCAATCACGCTTGCACACAGCCTCCGAAACTTTCATCCATCATAAAAAAATTCGGATCGGGTTCGATTTTCTGCGTTTTTCGCATCCACAGCCAGCATTTTGAGAGGTTTTTTCGACAATTCAGGGCCGGGGGGAGCTCGTTACTGTCTATGGAGCTCGTTCCGCACATCATTGCACATGCGCAGTGCGATCAGTTTCAGTTTTCAATTCGATCAAGTGTTTATGTTCTCTTCTCTCGATTGGATTATGAAAGGAATAACCTCCCCTTTCAATCAGATTGAAATTTCGGATCGATTAATGCCAATTCGATAACTAATGTATTATTTGGGTACAATAACCTGTAGCCTATACAGCTGTTCTGTCTGCCCCGCGTGTGTGTGTGTGTGTTTCCATACCTTAGACATACTGACAGTCTATGTTCAGAATCGATTGGTTCAAGGAAATTGGTGATCTTGTTTTTAAAATGTGGCTCCAGAATCGCAAGCAAAGCATCAAACTCTTCCACTGACATTCTGAGGTAAATTTTGAATCGCTTGGGATAAATTCGCAACTACTTGATAAGGAGTTGCTTAGCGGAGGCGCAGTTTCAGGATTGTATGGACGTAATATTTTCTCTTTCTTCTCTTTTCAATAAGAGAGAGGACAACAAAATCATCCTCACTGCTTGACGAATCCATTTTGCATTTTTGTGTTTTTTCCCGCAAAGGTTTAATAAATACGCATCAGACTGAGTGTGCAAGGTTTCTCTGCATGACGAATTTTTAGGCTGACGAACACGAAAAAACGCATACGAAAATTTCGTACTCTGTGTGCAATGGCCTTAAAGGAGTAGTTCACTTTTAAAAAAAAATAAAACTTTTGCTGATAATTGACTCACCTCCAT
This sequence comes from Pimephales promelas, assembly GCF_016745375.1. The sequence continues at coordinate 2,801,524 of NW_024121432.1, forward strand.
GTCATCCAAGATGTCCATGTCTTTCTTTCTTCAGTCGAAAAAAAATTAAGGTTTTTGATGAAAACATTCCAGGATTTTCTTCAAATAATGGACTTCATTGGGAACCAAACGGTTCAAGATCCAAATTAGAGTTTAAGTGCAGCTTCAAAGGGCTTTAAACGACACCAGACGATGAATAAGGGTCTTCTCTAGCGAAACGATCTGTCATTTCAAAAATAAATAAAAAAGTTTAAGTTTTATAAGCACAAATGCTCGCCTTGCTCTGTTATGTTATGAGCGTTCGTGACTCTCCTGTTCAAACTCGTTCATCAAAATGAACAAATCTTTTTTCGAGTCATGACTCAAAGGGTCCTAGATAAGAACCTTATTCATCGTCTGGTGTTGTAGCCCTTTGAAGCTGCACTGAAACTCTCATTTGGATCTTGAACCATTTGGTTCCCAATGAAGTCAATTATATGGAGAAAATCCTAGAATGTTTTCATCAAAAACCTTAATTTCTTTTCGACTGAAGAAAGAAAGACATGGACATCTTGGATGACATGGGGGTGAGTAAATTATCAGCAAAAGTTTTTTTTAAAAGTGAACTACTCCTTTAAGTCGATCCGATTCACGTTTGGCCTGACGAGCTTCAGCAGATACATTTTTGTTTTGTTTTGTTTTTTTATATTTATGTGGAGTTTATGTTGGAGTGTGTGTTGTGCTGGAAGCAGGTCGTTTTTTAGTGTTATCAGACTCCATGTCGTTCTCTGCAGTGCCGTCACATAGACTTTACATAAAAAGGAGAGGCTCAGGAGCGCACCATGCACGTCACATCCGATGGATTTCGCAGAAAATCCGAGAGACTTCACAGTAAAATAGGAATACTAGCGTTCAGAGGTAATTGCAAAACCCGACAAGTGGATCATTATAATGTGTGATTACAACCCCTTCACACACAGGCAATAAAAAGTTACATATAGCACCTTTAAGTTTTAAATCACCTTCTTGCCTTCACTAGTTCATTTTAAATGACAAATTCATTTGTAACAGTGCATTTGTACATTTATAATCAGATAATACACAAACACTGATCCTAATAATTAGAAGAATTATGAAGTTTTAGGTACATAATCACAGGACATGCTAAAACGCACACACATATACTCACCAAAAGGATTATTAGGAACAACTGTGGAGAATGGGCCGACTGATTCAAGCTGATAGAAGAGCAACTTTGACTAAACTAACCACTTGTTACAATCATGGTATGCAAAACATTTGTGAAGCCACAACACACACACAACCTTGAGGCGGATGGGCTACAACAGCAGAAGTCCCCACCGGGTACCACTCATTTCCACTACAAATAGGAAAAAGATGCTACAATTTGCAAGAGCTCACCAACATTGGACAGTTGAAGACTGGAAAAATGTTGCCTGGTCTGATGAGTCTCAATTTCTGTTGAGACATTCAGATGGTAGAGTCAGAATTTGGCATAAAATGAATGAGAACAGGGATCCATCATGCCTTGTTACCACTGTGCAGGCTGGTGGTGGTGAAATGGTGTGGGGGATGTTTGGCACACTTTAGGCCTACCTGAGCATTGTTTCTGACCATGTCCATCCCTTTATGGCCACCATGTTCTCATCCTCTGATGGCTACTTCCAGCAGAATAATGCACCATGTCACAAAGCTTGAATCATTTCAAATTTTCAAGATCATGGCTTTACTAAAATTCACTGTACTAAAATGGCCCCCACAGTCACCAGATCTCAACCCAATAGAGCATATTTGGGATGTGGTGGAACGGGAGCTTCGTGCCCTGGATATGCATCCCACAAATCTCCATCAACTGCAAGATGCTATCCTATCAATATGGGCCAACATTTCTAAAGAATGCTTTCAGCACCTTGTTGAATCAATGCCACATAGAATTACGACAGTTCTGAAGGGGGTTGCGAAAGGCGGTCAAACACAGTATTACAGTTTTTCTCAATTGCTTTGGCTCAGTTCTCAAATGTTTTTTTTTTAATTTCCCAAAACATTAAGTTCAGATCTCTGAACAATTCGCTTCTTTTTCACATCAGATTGGAATTTCTTATTGATTTGAGCAAATTGCAAATGCTTTGGCACATGTGTGCAAAGAGTACATACAACTGTCTGCAATTTGGACAACAAAGAATTGCATATGGCTTGTTGATCAAAACTGATGACTCGATTCTCACTTACACTGTCAAACACTTCAGAACTTCTCAGACATTTTTTATTGTGTAAGCCATCACATTCAAAACGATCTATTCAATTATCATAATTAGTATACATGCATGTATATTCTAAAATATATCTGACATTGACATTGTTTGTAATGTTTGCTAAATTGGCACATGACTTCTAATTGCATTCGCAATCTAATTGCAAATTACCTCTAATATGAATCAACCATTTAACCATTTAACCAATCAACTTTGGGAGTATATATATATATATATATATATAGAATGGAGGACATTCACAACCCTGAACTGCAGCAACATGCTCATGGAAGAGCAATTGGAAGGCGTGTAAAAATACGTGGTGGTGGTAGAGGAAGAAATAATCGAGGAAGAGGTGGAAATAGAAGAGTCAGAGTCTCTGATGAAATCAGAGCCACACTTGTGGATCATGTCATAAATCTGACCATTGCAGGGGATGAGTGCGGCATTCAAAGAGATTTTTTCCACGGTGTGTGGCAATGGTAACATCAGATATGATGTTGATGAAAATATTTGGCCTGACCAACGTGAGCGACAAGATGTCCACCAAGAATAATTTGTTTCTTTTTTTTTCTTCATGAATGTTATTTGATGTTTGTGTATTTGTGGTAATACACAAATATGAAATGTAAAGTGGAATCTTGTTACTCTTGTCAGTTACTTTACATGTACAGTAAATACACTTGTATTGTGTATATACACATGAAGTACAAAAATAAACACTGTAAAAATTACAAATCTCAACAAATATGAGATTTCTTAACAGTAAACCCTTAATTTTCATGGTTGGCTGTTGTGGTGAAAAAACAACTAAACATTTTGACCAGTGTGGCTCACACAATGACAAAAATACTTTAGATTTTGGTGGCCTTGGCCAAATTATTGACAAAATAACTAGGTTTTGAAGCATGAATTAAATGTTTTGGGTGAGTAACTACATTTTGCAGACATGCTATAAAGTTTTGAAGTTCCTGCAAACAGTTGTGACTTTTGCACTCACAGTTTAGAGAATGTTAAGACTGTTTCGAAAAATGTGCCAAAGCAATTGAGAAAAACTGTAGTATGGTGTTCCTAATAATCCTAAATATATACAGTATATATACTGTATAATTAAAGTTTATTAAACACCATTTATTTAGATTTTTGTTTGTGTCCTTGCTGAATAAAATACCATTTTTATTTCATTGAAAACAACTTTAATGTATACCTTTGCCCAGTCATAAAAAGACAGAGAGAGAGACAGACAGACAGACAGACAGACAGATAATAGATAGATAGATAGATAGATAGATAGATAGATAGATAGATAGATAGATAGATAGATAGATAGATAGATAGATAGATAGATAGATAGATAGATAGATAGATAGATAGATAGATAGATAGATAGATAGATAGATAGATAGATAGATAGATAGATAGATAGATAGATACTGTAGATAGATAGATAGATAGATAGATAGATAGATAGATAGATAGATAGATAGATAGATAGATAGATAGATAGATAGATAGATAGATAGATAGATAGATAGATAGATAGATAGATAGATAGATAGATAGATAGATAGATTTCCCTGAGGTAAATAAGTCCATAAGAATTGGTTGCTCTGTTTTGTTAAAGGCTTGTTTGAAGCTCTCAGTGTGGATTCAAATTTTAAAGCCTTTGGACATATTAGCCTTTGGCAAACAACACGGCTGTAGTGTAGTGTGTTTGAAGTGCGGGAACACACTGACGTGCGTTTCCGATGTGTGAAGTGCCTGCCCGTATGTGTATGCCTGTTTGTTGTCACAGCACAATAAGGATCCAGGTGGTTTGGATCTCCACGGGGATCTGTGTGTGAATTTGAGAGCGAGGCCTCAAAAGTTTGGTGAGCACCTGCGTGTTGTGAACATGGCAGACTACACAGAACATGTCTCGACGATGAGAGGATGATGAAATGAAAAGAAAGCTGGATGGAAAGAGAGAGAACAGCTCTTAGACAGGCTTGAGCAACAGCGTCCATAACACTCATTTTTATATTTTTCAGTTTTTCAGACTACTAATTTAGATAATATGTAATGATAATTCAAAACATTTACAGTGGGGCCAAAAAGTATTTAGTCAGCCACTGATTGTGCAAGTTCTCCTACTTAGAATAATGAGAGAGGTCTGTAATTTTCATCATAGGTACACTTCAACTATGAGAGACAAAATGAAAAAAAAAAAAATCCAGGAAATCTAACACAGTCTCATCCCAAAAAGTCATATAACTGACGTCTTGGGGCGTATTTTGACCATACGTCAATATCCGCCTTTTTAGGGCCCCCTTAAACGTCGGTAGATGGCAATCCCGGGCCGTCATACAACTGACGCTTTAGCTTTAACGTCAGTTAGGTGACGGGTTAGGTTTAGGTATGGGGTAGAGTTAGGATCCCATAACCTCATCTACCGACGTTTAAGGGGGCCCTAAAAAGGCGAATATTGACGTATGGTCAAAAGACGTCCCAAAACGTCAGTTATATAGACCGGGTTGGGAAATCACATTGTAGGATTTTTAAAGAATTTATTTGTAAATTATGGTGGAATTTAAGTAGGTCACCCACAAACCAGCAAGATTTCTGGCTTTCACAGACCTGTAACTTCTTCTATAAGAAGCTCTTCTGTCCTCTACTTGTTAGCTGTATTATTGGAACCTGTTTGAACCCGTTATCTGTATAAAAGACACCTGTCCGCAGCCTCAAACAGTCACACTCCAAACTCAACCATGGCCAAGACCAAAGAGCTGTCAAAGGACACCAGGAAGAAAACTGTAGACCTGCACCAGGCTGGGAAGAGTGAATCTACAATAGGCAAGCAGCTTGGTGTGAAAAAAAAAAATCAACTGTGGGAGCAATTATAAGAAAATGGAAGACATACAAGACCACTGATAATCTCCCTCGATCTGGGGCTCCACGCAAGATCTCATCCCGTAGGGTCAAAATGATAATGAGAACGGTGAAAAAAAATCCCAGAACTATACAGATGGACCTGATGAATGACCTGCAGAGAGCTGGGACCAAAGTAATAAAGGCTACCATAAGTAACACACTACACCGAGAGGGACTCAAATACTGCAGTGCCAGGTGTGTCCCCCTGCTTAAGCCAGTACATGTCCAGGCCCGTCTGAAGTTTTTGCCAGAGAGCAAACTTCAATGAAGGAGTGGCTCCGCAAAAAGCATTTCAATGTCCTGGAGTGGTTTAGCCAGCCTCCAGACCTCAACCCCATAGAAAATTTGTGGAGAGAGTTGAACTTCTGTGTTGCCCAGCGACAGCCCCGAAACATCACTGCTCTAGGGGAGATCTGCATGGAGGAATGGGTCAAAATACCAGCTACAGTGTGTGCAGACCTTAAGACTTACGGGAAACGTTTGACCTCTGTCATTGCCAACAAAGGTTATGTTACAAAGTATTGAATTGAACTTTTGTTATTGAACAAATACTTATTTTCCACCATAATTTACAAATAAATTCTTTAAAAATCCTACAATGTGATTTCCTTCAATGTGATTTTTTTTTTCTCATTTTGTCTCTCACAGTTGAAGTGCACCTATGATGAAAATTACAGACCTCTCTCATTATTCTAAGTAGGAGAACTTGTACAATCAGTGGCTGACTAAATACTTTTTGGCCCCACTGTGTATAACGCTTTTCTCAGGACTCAAAGTGCTTTACATAGAACGAGGGGATCTCCTTAACCACCACCAGTGAGCAGCATCCACCTGGATGATGCGGCGGCAGCCATAGTGTGCCAGAATGCCCACACACACCAGCTTACTGGCCAATTGGTTAAAGCAAACCCATTTTAACAGTGTTATTTTTTTTATCGCGCGATTAACAATCTTTTTGTCCAAGCAAACTTTGTAGTTTTTTCAAATGCTTTTGCAACAGGATGCGGCATGCATCCTGATCCATTTCGGTGTCTTGCGCTCGTCATCCACTCAAAGCCGGCTCGCAAGCTGAAACGTGCATTTGCGGCGTGCCTGTTGTTTTGTTTCCGGTCTAGCTAGATCTGCTTGCGCTTTGGTCGAAGAAGCAACAAAACGTCCTCGTGCGGCGCAAGCCATTGAAATGAATGGGTTTCAGAGCGCAGAACGAGGACGCTTTGTACCGCACACACTCGTTTCGGCTTGCGAGCCGGCCAAATAGCAACGTTACGTTTTGAGTGGATGACGAGCGCGAGATGCCGAAAAGGATGCCCTAAGATTCTGAATGGAAAGTTTACTTTTAAAAAGTTGCCAAATTGTCCCATTGACAAGACCAAGTGATCTGTGTGTTTTGTCATTGTGAGCTGAGCTATCATCATCATAGCACGTCCAGTCTGAAACACCACTTGACGATGGCCAAGCACACACACACACACAGACACACACACACATGATGCGAATTCTCCACCCCCTCGTCAATATCAGGACCTCGTCAGTATTTCTTTCACCCTTTTATTGATAGACAGTGTTACATTGTGTGAGAGACTATTTATATATGTTAGTGTGAAATTGAACACTATTCCAATGTTATTTTCAATAATAATAAAAAAAAAACATTTGCACTAAACAAGCCAATCCACTTTTCCATGCTGATAAGAGCATTAAAATGAGAAAAAATAATGTAACAAAAAGAAATCAAAAGACATTTAGAATATTTAGAACATATATATATATATATATATATATATATATATATAAATCACACCACATGAGCTCAATACACTAAATTATCTCAATACCAGTTTTATTCAGGCACGAGGGAAACGTTGCGTCCTCTCTTCACTCCAGCCAATCACATTGACATCAAACTCAGTAATCAAGACATCACAGAGCAACAAAAGAGCGGCAAAGCGAAGCATGATGACAACACGACATTGTGAATGAAAGCCTCACGCATCTTCCATTGATTATCTTTCTAACCACAAAGCATGATTAATCAAACATGCTAATTAAACATTCAACCGATTGGCAGGGTGGAACAGAAGCAGTCATCAGCAACAGACTGTAAGGTGACTAATGACTCTAATTTACCACAACTTAATTGGGGGAACAAAAGAAAGGGCTGTTTGAACATGTGTGGCATGAAGAGGTGACAGGTGTGAATCTCACAGAGCCCTTAGAAAGGAAGAAATGTTGTGGAAAAAGACCCAAAGTAAAGATACTTTATTTCTTTTGTCATGGTACTTACCCTGACTTGACCCACAAACACATTGGCCTCTTCCTCCTTCACTGTCAGGTTTGTGGGCAAAGTGAGGTCAAAGGTGGGGTCGTTGTCATTAACATCTGTGACGACAATGCTGACGGTGGCAGTGGAAGTCTACAAATAAAGACATATTCATTAGATATCAGCAGGAATAAATTCAATATACATATGGAGAAGTTACAGGATCAGCATAGATGTTGGTTCTGAAACAAAAGTGTACCAATCTGTAATTATTTGATTTTTAGAGGTCATTCAGGGTTATAATTATTTAATAAGAATTGACCCTTTTAACATTCCAGGGGTCTTCATTATAGACTTTCCATGACTTTTCAAAAAAGTGAAAAAAAAAAAAAAAAAATATATATATATATACTGTATATATACAGTATATATATATTGATTACGTTTGTCAAAAGAGAAAAATATGTCAAATTTGCCATCACTCTCTCGGGCCATTGTATAAGAAAATATGGAAGCTTGTTTCCACCACGGAATAAGACAATTTAAAAATAATAGCAACTTTTTTTTTCTTCTTTTTTCTCAGAATTGCGAGTTTATGTCACGCAATTGGGACTTTATAACATGCAGTTGCAAGCTTATGGAATTCTGAGAAAAAAAATAATATTTGAGAGTTTATAACTCACAATTCAGGGTTTATGCAATTCAGACTATATCATGCAATTTTGATTTTATATCACGCAATTATGACTTTACATTACACAATTCTGACATTATATCACACAATTCTGAATTTATTTCACGCAATTATGACTTTATATATAACTCACAATTGTGAGTTTACATCTGAAATATTTTACATTCAAATATATTTAAATATATTTAATAAAAATTCTGAATTCTGAGATAAAGAGTCACAATTGGCTTTTTTATTTTGTATTCTGTGGCAGAAACAAGCTTCCGTAACACCCTCGCAGGAGCATTCATTGTTTTTTTGTGATTTACTGACAACACAATATAGCGTTACAAATGTGTATTTTTTTTTTAAATTGTTTAAAACTTTACTAGATTTGCAATGTTCTTAACTGTGAAAGTGCGTCATTATGGTTTGTGAAAAGGGTCCATATTGTTGAATGGCAAGAAGAATGTTGATCCATGATTATGGCAGTTTTAATAACTTTTTTTTTTTTTTTTTTTTTTTTACAAAAATCAGACCCCGAACCATTTGCAGAGTTCACTGACATTCACCCATCTGCCAGTCATTTTTTTTATTTATTTATTTTTAGCTTTTGTCTTCCCTAAAAAAAAAAAAATCGGTTACTCGGTTCTCTCTAGAAGGGGGAACGAGTATTGTGTAAGTTAGCTTACGCTAAAGGAAAGTTTCATCTTTTCGAAATATTGAAGCCAATAAATTTTCCTTAATTTTATATTCATTGTCAACACAGTGCAGCAGCTAGCAGACATAGAGCAGGGTGTGACAGCCCGGCGTGACGTCACGTCCAATGAAGGGCACTCGCGCACTCATCGCGTCATAGCCCGCCAGAATGGGCGTGGCTTAGCGTATATAAGCGTGGCTCGGAGGCTGTCTCCTTTGGTCCGTGGCATGAGCACAGCAGATTACTTAATACTCGTTCCCTCTTCTAGAGAGAACCGAGGTTACGTTAGGTAACGATACGTTCTCTTACGAGAGGTTCTCTCGTATTGCACAAGTTAGCTTACGCTACGGGAACCCTTTGTCAATGCCGTGCACGTCAAGCATCCACTCATGAATCTCAGGGAATCCCAGGAAGCCCAGATTAAGTAGGGAAATAAAGCAGCCAGCAACGCTGGCCGGCACAAGTACATAAGCACTCATAGGTAATACAGAATGGCGCAGCCGGTCCGTATGAGCATGTAGCATTTTAACCCAATATAGTGCAGCTCAACCAGGAGAGCTAAGTCACGTGAGAGTAGCCTGTGCACGATCTGATCTGGACAGAATGTACATCTCAATTATACTGACAGGAGTTTAGCCTGCAGAGCGAGAACTTCCAGGTTATAGAACCTAACAAAGTTGGACGGGGAGGCCCAGCCTGCTGCCACACATATGTCATGAATAGAAATTCCGCTGGACCATGACCACGACGTGGCCATTCCTCTAGTGAAGCCCTTATGCCCAAAGGGCATTGCAAACCTTTTGACACATAGGCAGCTGCAATAGCGTCCACTATCCATCTGGACAGGCTTTGTTTTGAGGTGGCCAGACCCTTGTTGCACCCACCGAACAAACAAAAAGCTGCTCCGAGCACCTGAAAGGGACGGAACGTGTAATGTAAGCCCTCAGCACCCTAACCGGGCAGAGGAGAATAACATCGCTCTCGCTATCGGATGCTGGCAGAGCCGATAGAAAAATGACCTGCGCTCTGAACGGAGTGCCAATCACTTTAGGGACATAGCCATGTCTAGGTTTGAATATGACTTTAAAGTCATTCGGTCCAAACTCAAGACACAGCACTGACAGACAGCGCATGTAACGCCGCCTTCACACTGGCAGTTGAAATCAGCTCCGATGCGGCTGCGAAACGACCGGAAGTCATTCATTTTCTTATGGAGATTCGCAGGCCGCATGCGAATGGGTCCGAAACGGGTCCGACCGAGTGCGGTGCGAAGAAAATCGTGTCCGTTGGTCATCCGGATGCGTTCAAAAATTTGAACTCGTGAGAAAATCTACGGACGGTTCCTATCCGACAATTCCAGCGGAAGTTGACCGTTGCTATGGTACTGATAAACAAACCTGAATTATTAACTTTTAATAAAATAAATAATGATTTTATAACGATAAGTTGTCATGTCATTTTTTATTTTCATGACTTTCTAACGTTTATAAGGGCAGTTAATACAATTAAATTGAAGGTAGACATTGAACTATTGACCACTATATCACATTTTTTAGCCGACCTGACATGTCAACGTCCTCAGCAACTTTCCTCACGCAGCATAACCCTCGAGAGATCATACAGAACTGACAGAATCAACTTTTAATCTCTCCGCCATTTTTGTTCTATTCGCGTCCGACGCTTTTCACTGTGTAGTACGACGTCCGTTGGGAACGTATTGCGTATTACGGAGCTGATTTAAACTGCCAGTGTGAAGGTGGCGTAAGACTCCCACACGTTTGACTGATGATAGAACAGTCAGAAAAACGGTTTTGAGTGATAGGTACTTAAGATTCACGGTATCTAATGGTTAAAAAGGATATGCTTTCAGGGCCTCGAGGACCTAAAAAAATCCCACATAGGAACCGACAGGGGGCGAGGGGATTTATTCTCCTAGATGCACTTTTGAGCGGGCACGGGAGTTACATTTGTATATGACGCACTGATCGCTTTGGATGGGGAGCGTTTTGTGACAACTTCGAGACACGTGGGTGGCGTCTGCAGAGAGGTGTGTGTTAATAAGCGTGTGCGCTAGTGAGCGGGCATGGGACTTATATTCATTCCCTGACCGTTATTGGGCAGTTTTGGCCATATGCAACAGCGGACAGAGAGTAGGCGTGGGCATGGGCTGAATGTACCAGCGTACGTCGTCGGGACTCAGCCGTCTTTTCCCTCTTGCTTCCGCTAGAAGAGCTGACTGAGCACGAGGGTGGGACAAAGGTGCGCTGCTACCGCTTCCTCCATAGGTGGGATAGAGGTGTATCCCTTCTCGGCGGTGCCGTCCACTTGGGAGAGCGACACGGAGATTTGAGATTGGAGCCTCGCAGAGAACCACGATTTTGCAGGCTCCGTGTGGAGTTCTGGCAGGAAAGGCAGGCCTGGATGCGGGCGGTTGACGGCGGATTTCAATTGGACTTCAATGGACTTCCATTTTCAGAAAAAGTGGTGTCGCAGCAGCGAACACACACAGGAGAATAATGCTCTGAGAAGAAAAGGATACATCGCCGGATAGCGTCGCTCCTCAGACGGTGGTGGCTTCTCTCGGAGTCCACCGATGCGGAGAGCTTCACTGAAGAGATGAAAATCAGGGAGACAGCCTCCGAGCCCCGCTTTTATACGCTAAGCCACGCTCATTCTGGACGTGACGTCCAGCGGACTCAGTGGTAGGCTGCTGCAATTGCCGCAGGGCAGCCAATGAGCACGCTAGACAGCCTGCTCTAGGTCTGCTAGCTGCTGCACTGCGTTGACAATGAATACAAAATTAAGAATAATGTTTTGGCTTCAATATCACGAAAAGATGGATCTTTCCCATGGTGTAAGCTAACTACGCAATATGAGAGAACCTCTCGTAAGAGAATATTTAGTTTCTGACTCTATTCTAGAAACACTATATTTGCAGATGTGTAATCAATTCATAAGCAATTGAGATCCTGGGGCTTAAAAGTTTAATAGCACACAGTGAGGAATATAAATTCAACCGATCAGTCAAGATCAGCATGTAGAGTTTAAATCCCAGTGGGATGTCTATGAAAAATTAATTCACAAAAAGGGGGGTGGGTTTTTAATTATATATTCACAGATGAAGTTTGTTGTTTACAGAGGTGCACTATAAAAGTGTGCTTTTTTGTGCTTTAATGAGACTCTAAGATCACATGCAAAGAGAGTACATTTCTGTCAAGAGGCTTCATCACCATCAAACACACACACGCACACACTACCTGCAAGACTAGTGCAAAACGAATCTGCTGAACCCAACTGAAGGCTGTTTGATCTCAAGAATGTGAGCTGCACTGAATATTTAATTTGATATCATTATCACGTTTTAAGAGGTGGAGGTCAGGTAAATGACATTGATTAATAAGCCGCATGGCACTTTCCGTGACCATGTTTTAAAACGTAAATGATTTAATGGACTTGTTTGACCAGATGAAAGTCAGTTATGTTGCACAGGGAGAGATTAAGGCACATCCCTCTGTCTCGAAATGCTTTTACTTTAACATGTCTGCCTCACTTCAAAAGTCCCTCTTCATCAGTTTTACATATACCAGCCCGTGCTTGAGAAATGAGCTTCATGCAGTCATTTAGCACACCAGCGTTTCCGTTCGCTGAAGTTCGCTCATTAGAGAAGCTAAGCTGATAAAAAGGTGAATGTGTAAACAGAATGGGTAACGAGTCTAATTACAGAACATCTTTAAGGAGTTTTTTGACAGTAATGACTGTGCAAAAGAAATAAAATAATTAATAGAAAATCATCGTCGCTGCCCGATGAAACTCACGTATGTCCAAAACGGTTACTTTTCAGGAAGTGAAAAAAAACCCATGTAATTTCAAAAGCAGCTGAACGTAGCGTTGTCATGCTTGGTACAACATCTTTAAATGTAACCATATTCTTGCCAGTGTCATGATATAATCCACATTTGATTTGACCCAAAATCGAGTTTAAATACGTGCATATTGTACAGTATCGGTGTTCGATACACGTTCTTCCGATCATTAATTAGAATGACCAAATCGCGTTTCATACTGACAGATGAATAGGATACGCTCAGTTTATTAAATAGCCAACATCTCAGTTTATCAAATACGCTCAGTTTATTAAATGTCTCTTGCAAACTGTGAAGAGACAATGAATCAATACACTGACATGGCGATGCTAGACTGCCTACCGTAATTTTGTCACTCCTCTCCACTATGTCTGGCATCAGGGGGGAAAACGTTTACCTCGATAAAGTTAGGCCTACTGTAAAGGACAGTCTTGAGAACAGTTGTCAAAAACAAAAGTTTGATGATACTTTACCTCACAGTGTTATTCGGCAATCTAATGCTGAGCTTGGCTGTTTACACCTGGCCACTTGACTTCATGTGTTTTCTCAGATCGGATAGTTATCTGATTTATCAAAACGATTCCATTTACACCTGGTCACATAAATGTGTTTTTGCGAAACGGATATAAATCCGATCTTCAATTCGCGCGCCTATATGCAGATTTAATGAAGTGCACGTCACCGAAAGCAACAGATATGACCCGAATTTTATTGATCATCGGCTAATTTCAAAAGACAGCAATAACAGAGCGGAAAAGATCATTTCGTTTCTTTAGGCTACTTTTAATGAAGATGGTAGTGTTAATCATCTGCGTCTTACTTTCACTTTGATTTGCGATAGATTGCGGTGCGTTGGCTTGATAGGCGTTCAGCCTCAGACAGCAAACTGACATTGAATCAACGTGGAAACGACGTCTCTCATGACATCGAAACAACGTTGATTTTGCTCATCGAATTAACGTTGAACCAACGTCAGATGCGGCATTCTTCAAAGCTAAATGAAAATCGAAAATTGGTTTGCTTTCATAACGTTGAAACAACGTTGATTTCAAGTTGATTTTCCGCTAGTTTTAAAAGAATGACGCATCTGACGTTGGTTCAACGTTAATTCGATGAGCAAAACAATGTCAGATCAACGTTGTTTCAATGTCATGTTTCCACGTTGATTCAATGTCAGTTTGCTATCTGGGGCTGCTCATCTGAGGTGATGCGTGTCGCAGTAGCGTCATCATATCTGACTAAAATAACATGACATATAGCCTATAATACGCTCTCACACATTTACTTTTTAGCATTTTTTTGGAAGGAGTAAAATTTACATATGTGGTTTCAACAACCAGATGTCCACTTTCTGGAATGGGGCCCAGACCACCTCCTGAAGTGGTTTGGGCGATCAGATTCTAATCCGTCTCAAATGCGTTTCGGGGGGGACATTTACACCTGGTCTTTTCACGATCGGATAGCTATCCGATCACAGAAAACGCACGAAGTGGTCAGGTGTTTGCTATTATGAAGCTTCATGAGACCAGCGAGATGCCTCCACAGGGCGGGGAAAAACGCTGCGTGATTGACAGCTTTGACAGCAAATGGATATACGTGAAAATCAGATGACATGATTTCACAGCTTTTCATTGGTCATTTAGATAATGTGAAGCATGCTGTATAGAAAGCCTAAGTCCCTCCCCTTCCGGTCGACCACCATGGGACCTTAATTCGGAAAAATATTGAATGGTAGTCAATGGCGAGAGACAACAAATATTTTGATCTCGTTTGAATTGTGCCCTGAATTACACATATGATGTTTTTCATTTTAAAGTAAAGAAAGTCGCAGTTTGATGTAAAACCGTTGAGGTATAAGACTGTGAAAATACGTAATTACAAAGACTACAAACCCCAAAGGCGCACATTTTCTCTCAATGAATGAAGCTAACTTTACTGAGGCTGTCTGTCATTGTTTCTACAGTCTTACGTTATAATCGTAACATTACGCCGTCCTACCTGAGTGTTTTGTACAAGACTGCACACACACGAGCAGCGGATCTCGTTTCGTTTACCGGGAGATGTATTTCACAGAGCGATTTTTACATAAAACTAAATGTTACTCTTCTGTTGTATGACAAACTGCGACGTTTTTGACTTTCAGAATTATCTTTTAAATTGACAAACATCATACGTGTAATTGAGAGCACAGTTCAGACGGAATAAAAAGATAAGTTGTCTCTCGCCATTGACTACCATTCATATTTTTTCCGAAATAAGGTCCCATGAGCCGGAAGCGGAGGGGCGGGACTTAGGCTCTCTATACGGAAATGAACCTGGACTTTCTATCCGTCGAAAAATCTCAAAACGGATTTCATCGGACAGCGACGTTATATAGGAACAGTTTTCTGCAGCTTTGTTTGTGGTTGTGCTGAAAGACCATAAAAGTGGAAGTTTGAAGCAAAAGGAACATTCATCAGCAAATATATGATAAAGAGAAGAAGCGAAGTGATTAGACATTTCACTCAGAACAGCTGTCAGTCAGCGGTGTAGTGCTGATATTGTGGGATGGATGGAGTCTCACCCCTCCTGGCTGGCCATCAGAAGCAGTGACGATCAGCCGATACTGGTCAATAGTCTCTCTGTCCAGAGGTTTGGCCAGCAGCAGGAGACCTATACTGAACAGACACAAAACACTCTTGTTAAAACTTTCTATTCAATTGATTACCACCATGTCCATTTGGCGGCTCTGTATGGTGACCAGAGACCATTAAGAAACATATACCTGTACAAATATTCAGATTAGATGTGTCAAATCAGTGATGTCAAACATAATTGATTCTCATAACCAGTTACGATGCACTAAATTTGAATGTGATTATAATTAAATAGCAGTCCAAATTAGTGCACAACATCTCTGAATCTCCGAAGAAGAGCTCTGAATCTTATGGACTATTCTTATAGTCCACGTAAGTATATTACACGTTTAAGGTGCCTTTATCATTTTTGGAGCTTGAAATCCTTACACTTTCATTATGTAGAAAGAAAAATCAGTATGAACAAAGGAAGTAAACCCATATAGGTTAGTAAATGATGACAGAATGTAAAAATGTGGGCTGAACTATCCATTTAAAGGCATAAATCTTTTCATAATTGTGAGAATTATTATGAGGTAGAACACATACGCCAACTCAGAACTGAAAGATCAGAAATTGTGCCATGGAAATTGTATTCAGGATAACATTTTAAGGTGTGTTCATAACCTGATTTGCATAATTCCTTTGGTGAGGAAAACAATGCAGACAGTAAATAATCATTGGTATCAATGGGTGCAATACAGCATATCTGTGATCGTTCACGCAGAACCACAGCCACAGGGACGACATAATCATCCAGAGACCAATAGGATTTCTGCAAATCATGGCTTCATCCAACAGTGCGCTCACATGTGTGTGTATCTATGGGGGTGTTGTTGGATGAGGATGGACAGACAGGTTCCTGTTAACATTGCAGTCACACACAGCAGAAAAAGCAGGCTGCTGTGCTGCTTGCTCGTGTGTGTGTGTGTGTGTGTCTGTCTGTGTAGAATTATATTCCTCCTCAGTTGACCCCTGCAAAAGCGATATTGAACGTGTCCTCTGAAGCCTGTGAAACAGGCGTATAAAACACTTCAGTGGCCGGGATTCTCTTTTCTTTCGGCATCACAAACCTTCTGTCAAGCACATAGCATTCACGGCAAAGTCTTTAAATTTTAACATCGTTTTTTTAATGACTCTTCAACTGTCTTTGCTGTTTCTTCAACAGGCAAAATCCTTTGGAAGACAAATCAATGAAGGAAGGTTTTATTTCAGCAGTCACCCCAGAAAACATCTCTGCAGCTTTTTCTATCAATGAGATTAAATGAGATGAGATGAGACAGAAAAAAGAGAAGAGATCAACTGAGACTAGATGAGAAATATGTGGTAAAATTAAGATGAGATGAAGCTAGACGAGGCAAGTGAAAGGAGAAGAGACAAAATGAGATGAGATAAGAAACATAATGAGAGAAAAGAGAAGAGAACACATGTTGAGAAGTGATGAGAAATGATGAGAAGATGCAATACGAAGAGATAACCAGATTCAATGGAATCAGATAAGGCATGCAGAGAAAGGTACAGATGTACAATCAATGTGCCATCAATGAACCATACAGTCCCGTCCCTAAAATCACGCCATTGGTTGAACCAATTTTCCTATGTTGGTCCAGTAAAGCAGTATGAACATATATAGCTGCGACCATGTCATAATAACAGTAATTACGAGATTTTTTTTGTGTTATATTTTAAGTGTGAATGCATTTTTAAAGGTGAAACTAATGTGTACGTTCATACAGAAACACTTAATGCGTTTTATTTAACTTATAAGTTTCGAAAACTTACGTTCGTGAAAGGTTGAAGACCTGCTGCGGATCACCGCTATCTATCTTGTAGGTGATCGGATCCAGCTCACGGTCTGTAGCCTGTGGAAATACAGCAAACCACACTCAGTTTACTCTGGTTGTTCAGACAAGTGCTGGTAGGTGAATCATAAAATCAATGAAACATAAAATCAATTGCAACACACTTATTCACAACCCGCTTAAGTGTGAAGGCCAAGTCTGTTTGAAGGGCATAATGAACAAGCAGAATTGGTGACTTTTAAAAACACGTATAAATGTATAACCCAAGACCTTTGCTAGACTTTCCAGGATACCTGTTGATAGTTATTATGCTATTTTCTAAGTCTGACAGCTTCACCTGTCTGTGCACTTGTCAAAAAACGTAAATTAATGTAATTATAAATCAATCATCTTAAAGTGCCCCTATTTTTCGAATAGTCCCTTTTCATGCAGTGTGTATAGCTGTCTGTGAATGTAAATGGTCTGCAAAGTTGTAAAGTTGAAAGTGTACGATAAATAAAGTTAATGTCTCCCAAAAGAAAGAATCGACTCTGAAACTTCCAAACGAGTTGCCAGGAATTCAAGTCTCACTTCCGTGACCTGGATGCATATAATGTTTGTACGCAGTAGATCAATCACAACAGACTGGGTCATCTGACCAATCAGAGCACAGTAGGCTCATGGAAAGGAGGAATTTAAAGACTGAATATTCTTTTTTTTTTTTTAACCTTGGATGCATATTAACCTGTTGTATGAGACCTCCTAAACCAAATTAGGAATCTTTAAAATAGCATAATCGGGGCACTTTAATTTCCTTAAATAAAATGTAATTATCTTAATTTTAAACCAAAGATTATGGTATTGATATGAAAAAAAGTGTGGCCATGTTCAGAATGGCTTACTGAACTCTAGTATGCAAATTTTCTGCATGCATAGAAAACCCAGAAGATCTACTACATTTATCAAAATGTGCAGTATACAAAAGGGCATACTGCGTGGGATTATGCATCCCACAATGCAGTGTGCTCAACTTGACCTTCCATTTCCAGCATATCTGCCAACATCTTTTTTGGGGGCTCATACTGTAATTTGATTGGACTTAAACATTTAAGACCATCATCTAACCCATCTATAAACTCATTACTGGTTAACAATTTTCATAAATCTTTTATAGATAATGTGAACACAAATATATATATATATATATATATATATATATATAAAAATTGTGTGTGTGTGTGTATATATATATATATATATATATATATTAGTGCTGTCAAACGATTCAAATATTTAATCACGATTAATCGTATTAATGTCATGGTTAACTCGCGATTAATCACAATTAATCACACATTTTTATCTATTCTAAATGTCTCATGATTTCTTTTTGTGCCATTATTTTTTCTCATTTTAATGCTCTTATCAATTTGGAAAAGTGGATCGGCTTGCTTTGTGCAAATGTTTTTTATTGACAACAACATTGCCATACTGTGTTCAAATTCACACTAGAATTCTCACTTGGAGCAAATTATCTCTCACACAGTGTAACACTGTCTATCAATAAAAGAGTGAAAGAAATACTGACGAGCAGTGTTGTAGTCGAGACCACCTCACTCGAGTCCGAGTCGACACCGAGACCAGAGAGAGTCGAGTCCGAGTCAAGACCGAGTCCATAGAGAGTCGAGTCCGAGTCGAGTCCGAGACCAGAAACGGTCGAGTCCGAGTCGAGACCGAGACCAGTGAGGGTTGATTACCTAATTTACTTTTATTTACTTAGAGAAATCCTTTTTTTTTTTTTTTTACTGAATTTACTTAGAGTTTAAAAAATATGATCAGTTTAGGGTAAAAAGGCCACATAGTAGGTGGTGTTAAAAGTAATTTTATTACAATTTGTCATGCGCAGTTGTCCACTAGAAAATCACCAATCACTGGGCGTGTCAATCAATTTAAAGAAATATTTTATTAACATACATTAATAATCATGAAAAATATTTTTAATTGAACTCGAGTGGACTCGGGAATAATTCCGAGTCCTAAGAAAAAAATGTTCGAGTACGAGTCAATTCCGAGTCCAAATGGACACGAGTCCATGACAAGACCAAGACCATTAAAATATGGTCTCGAGACCGAGTCCGAGACGAGTCCGAGTCTCGAGTACTACAACACTGCTGACGAGGTCCTGATATTGACGAGGGGCGGAGAATTCGCATCAGCTGTTTGTGTGTGTGTGTGAGTGTGTGTGTGTGACCATCATCAAGTGGTGTTTCAGACTGGGCGTGCAGCGATGATGATAGCTCAGTTCACAAAGACAAAACACACAGATCACTTGGTCTTGTCAATGGAACCATTTGGCAGCTTTTTAAAAGTAAACTTTCCATTCAGAATCTTATTGGCATCCATTTCGGCGTCTCACGATCGTCATCCACTCAAAACGTAACGTTAACCTACTATCAAGTGTGTGCGGTATGGCTGTTGTTTGTTTACGTTCTAGGTAGATATGCTTGCGCTTTGGTCGACGAAGCAACAAAATGTCCTCGCACGGCGCAAGCCAATGAAATGAGTGGGTTTCATAGCGCATCACGCACATGCCACGTCCTGTTGAAAAAGGACGTGAAAGAAAAATCTACAGTTTGCTAGGCCAAAAAGACCGCTAATCACGCGATAAAAAAAATGCCATTAAATTGGGCCATTAAATCATTAAATCATTATTAATGCCATTAAAATGGGTTTGGCGTTATTTTTTTATTTTTTATTTTTGCCCTTAATAACGCATTTAACTAACAGCCCCAATGTGTATATATATATATATATATATATATATATATATATATACACACACACACACAGTGTATATATATATATATATATATATATATATATATATATATATATATGAAGAGTTCAGATGCAAAAGCCTCTAAATGCCATTTGAAATTTTCTTCTAAAATGACCATTTTTATCAAGCTTGTATATTTAAGTTCAGTAATTTCACTTAAATGGCAATGAAGATTACCTATTAATTGTCATTTAAGTGAAATTACTGAACTTAAATATACAAGCTTGATAAAAATGATCATATTAGAAGAAAATTTCAAATGGCACTTAGAGGCTTTTGCATCTGAACTCTTCATATATATATATTATTTATTTATTTTTTATTTTTTAGCTGTGTATAGCTTCTATATGGACCTGCTGAATTGATTTGATTTAATCTGTATCTGGCATATGGCACAGCATGTGAGCACTTCTTACAACAAATTCTCAGTATTATGGGACAGCTTACAAATGTTATTATCGGCTAAAACTGTCACAGCAAACATTTGTCTCCCACTGCGCTCCTTTCAAAGGCTTTGAATAAAACAAGAGATTTAAACAATAAGACTAACCATGTTGAGCTCTATAACAGTGATAATTTTTCTGTCGATAAACTTATCCAAACAGTTTCTCACCTGACTAAAAACACACAAAATATATGAAAGCGTTTTTTGGTGTTTCCATGGTTTCTATAGAAGTAAAAATCGAGGGTATGGCGGATATGACGTCATTGACCGGTGAATGTTATTAATATCCATGATATTTCCAGTTCTAGAATCATATAATATTTACACATTATGCAAGACATATTTAAAAAAATGGGCAGTTTTTAGTGGATAGGCTACTGTGCAGTATGCAGTAAAGACACTTTTTTTTTTTCTTCATTCCAAGTAAAGTCTGTGTATGTACCTGTAGGTTTACCAGTATGGCTCCTATTCTCATGGCCTCACTGATCTCTAGGTTGTAGGTCTGTAGGGGAAATCGTGGGGGACTCTGATTGTTGGGCGGGAGAACCTCTATGTAGACCGTAGTTATGGAGCTCCTGCATGCACATAAAGGAAGAGTAACAAAGAAAATAAAAAACCAAAGACACAAGCAAACAATGAAAGATCAAACAGATGCAATGAAGTCATATCTGACCTCCTCTCTGAGTCCGGAGCATTGTCTGACGCTCTAACGGTCAGTGCGTAGGAACGGCCAACAGTCAGGGTGACCCCTGGTGCTAACGTGATCCGTCCAGTGCGGTTGCTGATTATGAAATGCCCCTGATCTCCAGCCAGGATGGCGTATGTGATGAGACCGTTTAAACCAGCGTCCGCATCCTGAGCCGTCAGCTGACAAAACACAGACATCAGAATTTTAAGCCAAGGTATTTTAATTTCCACTGTTCTTCATTGTTTGTGTGTCGCACTCAGTATGGTATTATTATTTCAAACATGCTAATGTACTCAGATTTTAATATTTTTGAGGGTTTTAATACTTTTGCATCAATTCTCTGTGTTTAAATATTCAATAAAAAGATTTAGTAAATAGAGCTTATAATAGTTTGTATGGAAGTTTGTTTGAAAAAAGGTTGTGGCTTTTTTTCTCGCAATTCTGACACAATTGCGAGTTTGAGGCAGAATTGTGAAATATAAATATTACCTTTTGTGAAATATTGAATATTGGTATTACATTTTTTTTTTTGAAATTACAATATTTTATTACAATATTTTTTTTTAAATATTACATTTTTATTTTATTTTTTTTTATTTAGTGACGGAAACAAGCTTCCATAGGTTTGTACAAGTAAATTGATCAAATAAAAAAAATAAAATAAAAAAAATATTATAATGTATTACCATATACCTTTCAATGGCATTCATATTCCTCTTTTTCACACACACACACACACACACACATTTTTTTTTCTTAATATCAATGTATCAAGGTTTGAAAATTCATATCCATTTATTCATTTATTTATTTGAAACAATTTCAGGCATATGATTATTTTAATTCAATGTGTTTCATTAATTCAGATCATGAATTGTGTCTGAGTGTACTTTATTGAATGCCATGGTATTGCTAAGGTTTAATCCAATCCAGTCCACCTTTATTTATGAAGCCCCTTAAAAACAACACTGTTGACCACAGTGCTGAACACAGTCTATAAATAAACAATAAAATACAACAGAGGCACAACAAAAGAAATAATTAAAAAAATACAACAGTAATACAAAACAGAAAGTCAATCCTCAAACTTAATTAAAAAGCCAAAGAGAATAAATGAGTTTTAAAATGGGATTTAAAAACAGAAAGAGACTCAGTCAATTTGATGTGCAAAGGCAGATCATTCCAGCGTTTTGGAGCTGCCACAGCAAACGCACGTCCATCTCTAGGCTTAAGGTCAAAAAGCCATGGTAGTACAACAGTACAAGGCCAAAAGCCTGGTACTTTTTTCTTGGTTGATACCATGGCGTATTCTCATTATATTAACGGATGAGGTGTTATGCCACATTCCAGGCAAACTGTAACCCGTGTTTTTCCAACCTTACACCCTGGAACTGCAGTCAAACCCATGACTTCCCACCCATGAACTTGAACTAGATCAATGTACTCCCAGTTACGAGCTCAGACGTCACATAGCCCGCAAAACAAAAACATAAAAAAACAACAATGGTTTGTTTATATCTAACTACCACAATTCCTTGCGCTCATGTAGTTTGGCGTGACTGGCCTGGGACGCTACAAAGTCATGAGTCGTGGTTTGAAGTCGTGATTTGAGTGCTCAAAACCTGACTGGAACGCAGCATTAGTTCTACTTGCTGATCTTTTTCTTTCTTTAAACTCTACACTCATTACTTCAAATCAACCATAACACGAAATCCATCCATCCATCCTTATTAAAATGCAGATTAGACTTTCAGTATTAATAAGGTTTAAAAGCAGCATATGATTATTCAGGATACATTCTCAAACACAAAGGTCCAGATCAAAGACAAAACACGTTTGATTAGTTTCAAAGACACGCATTTAGATGTAAACATATAATTCTGAACGTTATCATCTTTAAAAGCACCAGGGCAATAAATAGGTAATTAATCTTAATAATTAATTCAACGCCCTGCTAATAAGAAAGCGCCACCTCCATTCAAGGCTCTCATTATTGAGAAAACTCTCCAGATGCACTGATCCGTACCAACGTGCCTTTAGCTGCTTGGAGTGCTGAGGTAAGGAAAAAAAATTACACACACACACACACAATCCAGGGCAGCAAATATGGCTTATAAAACACATCCAAGTGGCCCGGGTGACCTAGCTGTGACCTGTGACCTCATTTCAGGAGGATCCAGGCAGCTTGTTATTTAAAGAGAAACGACAAGCCTTTTTCTTGTGTCTCTGATTTCCCTTTGAATTGTGACCCAGCCGTGACGGAATGAGACAAACACAGGCGGAACATGAGCAGAGTGCAAAAATAAAGCGGAGAGAATCGTTACTGAGAGAGAAAGTGAATATGCCATAGCCTGAGGGACAAAGATGCAAACATTACATTCACTTTATATCATTTTGTACCACTTTTTGTCAGCCCACTATGTCTACACAAGCCACTTTCACTATGCTGATGAATGCAGTTGTCATTTGTCTTTTGAGAGTTTAATCCTGATCTATACACACAGTTTGGTTATTTACTGGAGTGTCATCTGTGTTTTACAACCAAATACACAACTTGAATATTGTAGTAGATACAACAGGATTAATCAGCATAGCATAGTGTGCTCATACTAAACAGTTGAACTGAACTTCAATGCACTGATGTACTGATGCATTCGCCTCTCACAAACTGTGGTAAAAAAAAAAGGGACAGGCGGACAGGTCATCAGAACAAATCAGTGCTTGGGAAGTTACTCTGAAACTTAAAAATTTAAGGGGATTTAATTATAGAAAAGCTACTTTAAAAAAAAGCTTGGCTGAAGCTAAAAAATATATATATTTAGCTAGAAACACATTCCCCAGGTCTTTAGTGACCCAGGACATCATTCACCACCCTCCTCCTCATTCATTCTTCATTTTCCTCAGTTAATTCGAGAACAAATGTATAAAAGAATGTCTGTTTTCCCTTTCAATTTTGTAAAAAATAGTCAGTAGTGACTTGAGGTGCTGTTACACACCTCAAGTATTTTTTTCTACACAACAATAACTGATAGGGGTGGAACGGTACACATAAGTCACATGTCGGTTTGTACCTCGGTTCAAACTTTACGGTTCGGTACGATTTTGGTACAATGGAGGGAAAAGTAAAACAAAAATGCAGAATGCATTGTATTTTTTAAATAAGTTTTATTAATAAAGGCATATAACCAGTTTATTTGTAGTGCACTGACAATAGTTTTATATAATTAGTTGGTAACACTTTACAATAAGGTTCATTAGTTAACATTAGTTAATGTATTTACTAATGTAGAGAATCGAGGCGAATCAAACACAACTTAATCAAATTAATCTTTCATGGGATTAATTCACATGGCTTCAACACTCCAAGTTCTGGAGCCCACATTCCAGAGTCACGGAACGACTCCGTGCTGTCTGCAGATAAGGACTTTTATTGCCCCACAGGCCCAAGAGATGGGCACTAAACAGGACGAACGTGTCAATATGGTAATTTTAACTAAGACAAATCAGCTCCAAAATGGTGGAACGAGATCTCACATCAAAGACCCCTCTGATGCCCTGACAGAGATGTTCCACAGAACACCTTTGCCTCGTCCCCCTTCGAGTTGAACTCTCAGTAACCTTACGGTTGAGATCGAAGATCTCACACATAAAATAATATGAACTCACCACAGAACAATTCTTGGACCTATAACCAATCATAATTCTTGTTGTTCCTACACTTCATGTGTATTATGCTTAGATCACATAATAACCATGTAATTGTTGTTAACTATTAACTCTTGTAATTGTTATACAACCATTAGAAGTGTGAATGCCTCGTTTGCTCTTAAACGAACCGTATTCTCGTAATTCAAAAGATGGCTTGATTGAAATCTGCGTAAAAGGTTTTGTTTTATTATTATAATTATCATAAGGTTAAAACGATGGTCTTTTGTCTCTGCTAAGTGCTGGAGACCAGCTCACAGACCATGCATAAATTATGATAAAGCAAGAAGTAGATCAGCCTCCAATTGGCCAGAAGCTTCTTGGAGGTTGGACTAGAGTTTAAGTTAAAGATCCGAACAAAGGACCTCATGATCAGATTTTTGTAGATTTTAGAAGATTTCAGGTGATTTTTGTTCTGTTCTGTAACTGTTAAGTCCGTGCCTCTCTCTAAAACCAGCAAGAGAGTGTTCTGTTCGTGCTTATCTCTGAAACAAAGAACATGTCCACATGCTTCTACATCGACTAGACCAAATTCGACCAGCAGACGAATAACCCATCAAGATCAGGGTTACAATTCAGCTCAGTCAAGCCATCCGACTCGCCTTGCTTTCATTTCTTTCCTTTATTTCCTTTTTCGTAAAAGTCTCGTTTCAAAGTTAAGTTTGCAACGCGCTTCGAATTGGAAAAGACTCTCATTCGCTTGCTAATCACACGTGACCAGCGGTGAAACTTCCATCCCTGCACTTCAAAGACAACAAACCACGCAACGGACCCGGCCGGGAAACCCCCCTTCGACGCGACGCAGACAAAGGGAATTCCCTCAGCCACTACAAAGCGCAAGTACTCCAGGCTCTAACTGAACTGGTGCTTTGATGTTAATTGAATAACCTCTCTAAGAAATGAAGGTTCAAATTAATGCTTGGTGGTCCTTTCAGGTTATGTCTTACGTGCATATAGAAAGTTGACACTTTCTCTCTCACTCTTTCCAACTCACTCTTTCCCTTTCGCGACTGTATGAATGTGTGTGTGCGTGTGCGTGATTATGTTTAGACCTTAGTTTTGTGTTTAGAATAGCTAATAAAGTCTTGTCCATATATTTGAAAAGATAAATCTTCTTGTGTCGTGTTTGCACATTTAATGTCTTGTACTGTTCGATTTAAAGTTACCTTGCTAAGACATAGTGTTTCACTATAGATTTGGTTATAATTACGGCCCGTTCAAATGAACTCTAAGCGAGTCATTTGCTCGGTTCAGTGATTCGGTTCCATAGATTCATTGCAAATCAATGAATCATTTCCCTTTGAGCTAAATTGGCCTTCGGCCCCCTTTAATACATTTTATGTATATTATTATATGTTGCATTTGCTACATATTGGTGGAGAATGCGGGCAGTTCAACCTAAATTGTGAACATATATCAAGAAATTATCTTTTCATTTTTGGTTGCGGATGCGAGATCCGAACCTCCGCGAGTCTGTGTGTGACGTATGCGCCGCGCGCACGATTGAATGCTGCTGCTGCTGTTATCTGTGAGTGAAGCTCCCAGAGAAAGCTGAGAAGTCTAGTCTGTCGCCTATTTTGTTTTCTTTTATCTTTAACTAAGATATAAGATCTCACACTACAATAAGGTAGGAATTAAGCGTGTTCCTTATTTCCAGAGAAATGCCTCGTTATAGCTGAGATATCTGCGTGTTCCAGAGTCTTTCATAGAGCTATAACGTTGTGTGTGTGTGTTTATATAAGTCAGAGAAGCCGAACGAAATCAAACTGCAGTAATTAAAACTAACCCTGTAAGTTAAAATATTTTCCTGACAGAGCGTCAAGCGTGTTCCTTGTCGAATCTAGTCATAAAAGCCTTAAAGTTATTTATCTGATCGCAGTGCGTGTTCCATTGCTTCTCCGTGATAAATGCTTAATGCTTTCTGTTTATTTTATTTGATCGCAGTGCGTGTTCCATTGTGATCTCCGCGATACACACTTAATGCTTATCTGTTTATTTGTTTGATCGCAGTGCGTGTTCCATTGTGATAAACACTTAATGCTTATCTGTTTATTTGTTTGATCGCAGTGCGTGTTCCATTGTGATAAACACTTAATGCTTATCTGTTTATTTGTTTGATCGCAGTGCGTGTTCCATTGTGATAAACACTTAATGCTTATCTGTTTATTTTATTTGATCACCAGTGCGTGTCCCACTATCCGTGATGCCCGTGATAAACAGTTAACGTTAAAGTTAATGCTTTTCTGTGTATGTCTATTCAATTATTTATCTTGTAAACACTGCGCGTGTCCGAGTGTAATTGAATAGGACTTATTTTAAGTTTTGTCCAAGTAAAGCTTGTTTTGAAACTGAACCAAGTTAGACCCTGTTACTTTGTGTGAAACTAAACCTGCACAAAGACAGAGACGAGATCATCGTTCTCATACAGCGCACCGCCGCGTGCTTAAAGTTATCACTCTCAACAAACTGAGTGAAGCCCCATGTCGTAAACCCAGCTACGAGTGGTGTATTTTATTTGAACAGTGTGAAATGCGCCGACATTTCCCGTAATATGATCGTTGTTACTGTACATGTTCTGTGAACATGGAAATGCGCTCACATTGCATGGAACTCTAACAAACTGCTTACCAACTGCAATTCACGGTTCGCCCACTAGCGTTCGCTTGATCGTTTTAGTCGCTATCATGACACGGAAGTCTTAACCAACACTTCCGGGTGAACTCTGACCCCCTCGAACTTTGTAAACAAACCAAACAAACGCTACGCTAAGCTAAGCTAGGCTAAGCTAAAGCTGAGCGGTTGTTTGCATTGAGGCCTGTGCTAAAGCCTTTAGCATCAGTTACTATTATCAATACTAACCCCAGCGGTTAGCTATAGTGTCTGTTTGAACAACGTTAAAGCGTTTTAACCATTTAGACACCTATCGATCTTTTCTTGTTTCTTCTTTTAACTTTATCACACTTTTCTTTAAAGTTAACCATATTTTTCCTGAAAGGAAAATACTGATGTACCATTATTAATTGTTTTACCTGCATTTTACTTGAAAAAGAAAATTCTGGTTTATGATTATTAATTGTCAAATTTCGAATTTGATTTTAAAAGAACAAGAAATTGCAAAATTGAGATTCTACCTTTCTAAACAGATCATTTCTAATGATTTCTAGATTTATTTTTGTAATAATTCTAATTGCATAATTTTCATAATTTTTACATTTCTCTTTGAGATCTAATCACTATAGGTGAATTAGGTTTGAAACTTAAGAACTCCGAAAGTTAAAATTTGGAAAGTTGTTATTACTATTACAAAAATAGTGTTAGACTCAGATTTGCTTATTATCGTCATTGCGCTTTATCCTTTCGTCTGGTTGGTTATAAACTTAACCACTATATTGGAATAATTCATTTGCGTGACGCTTCAATAGGAGACATTACCATCTCAATACGAGTTTCAAATAAACCAGAGACAATCGTCTTTTACAAAGTTTATTTGTGTGTTTAGTTGTTCATCAACTATCAATTCTATACTCGTAGTAGATCTAAAGGTAGCGGGATCCAACCTCCTTGCTTCATTTCCTCCTCATCACATCTTTCCTGTTCTGTCCTGCTTTATTCCATCTAATTTTGCACATTTGTAGGGAACAAACCTGGAAGAACCATCAACCAACTCTAAAAGAGACAAAGATAATCTTTCCCAAACAGATTATTAGGTATTTGATTTTTAGTCAAACCCTCTTGTGTTCTTCTCACTCTCCCTGCATTTGTAAACGCAATTTAAACTTTGACATCTTATCCAAGCTTAATTAACAGAGACAAGTGTTGAGCAAACTCCGCCTTCAAAGCATCCCTGCTGTAAGCGGTCCAACCGAAGGTGTGTGTGTCAATCCTGTCAAACTCAGAAAAGAGGTATCAGCATTATTATTGTATTATTTTTCATTGCAAACATAATCAATAATATTGTTTACCTTTCTGGAAACAGATTGTCATTGATAGAAACATTTATGAGAAATTAATACTTTCCCTAGTTAATAATTTCCTTTTTGTTTCGTTTCTCTCTCATTTGAAATTGGTCGTTAACTTTTCTCTCTTCTTCTCTTACTCAGTTGAGTGACGAAGTCCTCACCTCACGAGTTGAAACCAGCTTTCCAGTGATAGAAAATATTCACACAAAAAAATATTTTCTCCCATTGAAACAAAAAGCTTTTTCCATTTGAGATTTGTTTTAACCTCTTTCTTTTTCTTTCCTTTACCCAGTTGAGTGACGAGATCTTCACATCCCTAGCCTCACTGTGTACACTTAGACCAACATTTAGTCATCACGACACTTCACTATTGGTGCACACTTACTGAAACTACACTCAGCCGTGCAACCACATATAGGCTTATACCACACAGATCTGTGTCAGTCTCTTCACCGAGCGTGCCAACATGTCGTGGACGACAAACCCCACTGCCCAACGGGAAGACATGGACGCCTGGCTCAGAGGCATTACAGACTGCCTCACACCAAAGACAATTGAACTGTTATTATTTTTAATAATAATCATAATTCTGAGAAGATTCCTGACACATGACTCAAGCCAAAACCAAAGCCATGTGGAACTAACCAAAATAACCTGTTCCTTAAGCAATGCCTTCACAGCCCAGCTAAACCTAAGCCACCAGCACGTCACCCACCTTCAGGAGGAGCTGACACGTGCCCAAAGCCGCATAGACAAGCTGGAAGTGAAAGTCCAGGACGACCTCAAGACCACCGGGTTCCTGAGAGAGCTGACGCACACTCAACACTGCAAAGACCAGCTCAAAGCGTCCGACGAAGCGGAGCATGAAACAAAGACCCAAGTTGACAAGCTCCAAGAAGCCCTTGCAGTCACTGAACGTGACAAACAAGAGTTAAAGACTGTCCAGAAGCACCTGGAAAACCAACTCCAGTTTGCTGAACATCAGCTAGAGAAAGCCAAAGCTGACATTGAAAGTAAGAACTCTAAACTCACTGCTCTGGAAGACCACCTGCGAAGGTGCAGCGTTGAAATTGACCATCTGACCCAACAGCGAGACGACGCCAACGACGAGCTCTACGCGGTCAGAAATGAACTCCAACATGTCTTTACACAGAAACCAGAGCCAAGAAGGGAGAGACCTCCCTCAGCATCATCACTGCTGAGCAGAACAGAGTCCTCCATCCAAGAACTGTCATCCTACGGAAGAAGTGAATGGCCACACCCCAAAACGTCACCGGCCTTCACCACAGAACTCTTCCCTGCCAACCAACAAAGAGAGATCATCCAGCCAGACTCCAAAGCTGCAACTGGAATGACCTTCAAAGATCTCAACCAGCTGGCTAAGAACATCACCCAGTTCGACCCGAACTCCACGGAGGGCCACTGCATCCAGGCCTACCTCCAAGATATCGACTTCCTCCTAGAGGTGAGACCACATATGACTGACAGAGACATTTTATACCTCCTCAGATCCACATCCAGTCAAGAGGTACGAAGCGTCCTAGACCGACAACCTGCTCATGTCAAGTCAAACTACCAGCTGCTACGTGAGATCCTGATTAAAGAATTTACAAGTCCAGAGTCAGAACACGGTGTGTTAGTCGCCTTGGAAACCAAACAAGGTCGTCAAGAGACTCCCCAAGCCTATTATCACCGTTTCCGACAAGCCTACTTCGGTGCACATAGCAAACCTGAATCTGAAGAGGATCTGAACTTCAAAACCCTCTTCCTGAGAAACCTGCATCCAGGACTGAGTCGTCATCTCGGCATCATGGCCTGTCCAGTCACCATGACGCTTCAACAGCTACGTGACCTAACACACAAGGCCTACATCAAACAAAAGATGATTTCAAAGAAAGGTTTGAAAACATCCACAGTGTCAAACTCCAGCAGCCAAGACACAAGCCTTGCACTGGAAGACACCCAGTGGCATGACAACGCCACAGTCCTTCATCAGGAGCACAGAGAATGTTACTCCCATGCTAACGACAGCTACCACTCCAACCACGTGGAAAAGTCATGGGACCCACCAGAAGGAAACAACTGGAATCAACGAGTGCATCCAAAAGCATTCTATGTGGGTAAGCGACAACGAAACCCACCTCCACACCACACTGAGTGTGTCCAAGAACACGACAGTCTCCCCTCAGAGGACATGGAGCGACTACTGAGTCGACTGCAAGTGTTCTTCAAAGACAAGCTGAACACAGAAGACCAGTGATCACCTTGCACACCTTCCTGAGACGTCCACCTGTTCTACAACAACACAGAACAAAGTGGCCTCTCACAGTCAACCACTGACAAACACCCAGAGGTACCAGAAAACACCATCCTGGTTACCCATCACACCACAAGCTCCAAACTCAAGAACCATCTGTGTGCTGCCGCAACACCAGTAAGCACAGAAGTCAGACTGTCTGTCACAACCAGAAGGCATCACAAGTGGAATGCAACAAGGAGACCACGTTTTGCACTACAGCTTCACGCATCCGTGCCAAACCACCTCCCAATGTCTGCCAGAGAACTTCCTGCCTTACGGGACTGACCCCCAGCAGATCACAGAAGATCCCTTTCCAAGGCAAAGATGCGACAAGCTCATCAAAGCTAAGCCATTAAGCAAAGGGGGAGCAAAACAGACTGAGACAGATCTGACATACATACAGCATACATACAGTACATGCACTACACTACACTGTACTGACATACACAAGTTAAACACATCTACCATGAAAACATTCAACAAACATGTTTTTCATTGTATTAGCTACCCTTTCCACCGGAAACATGTAGCGATACACCCAACAAGTATAACACCTCTCATCACATGTTGACACCTGTCACTGCATCACAGTACCCATACTGGAGTCACTCAACTGCTTTGTTTTGTTTTACCTCTTCCTTCCCTTCTTCTCTTATTAGGTAAAATCCCTTTTACCCCATAAGGGTCAAGGTTACAATATAAGGATTGACGCACCACGCCTGACGTTTGCAAGTCACCTTAGAACGAATGTTAGCCAGAGAACTCCCTGCATCATTCGAATCAAAATTTGGAAGGTAAATTGGTCTAAACCTAGAACAATTTAGAAGTGGATAAAACAAACAAATCAAATTTAGTCACAAAGTTGATCAATCACCGTTTAACACAAACTAGAATAACGGTCCTAAAATTGAACTAAACTTTTTCCACATAATTGACTATATTGAGAGAGTGAACTCGTTAGGCCTAGATAACCTAATGCCCTGCACCAGTAAAGTGACCAGTCATGGAGGAGTTGCCTTGTTGTTTGCTGTGTGTGTTTGCTTCTTCTTCTTCTGTTTCTCCAGCGTTCAATGATGTCTTCTTCTCAACCCATCATCGATCGAGGGGGGATATGTAGAGAATCGAGGCGAATCAAACACAACTTAATCAAATTAATCTCTCATGGGATTAATTCACATGGCTTCAACACTCCAAGTTCTGGAGCCCACATTCCAGAGTCACGGAACGACTCCGTGCTGTCTGCAGATAAGGACTTTTATTGCCCCACAGGCCCAAGAGATGGGCACTAAACAGGACGAACGTGTCAATATGGTAATTTTAACTAAGACAAATCAGCTCCAAAATGGTGGAACGAGATCTCACATCAAAGACCCCTCTGATGCCCTGACAGAGATGTTCCACAGAACACCTTTGCCTCGTCCCCCTTCGAGTTGAACTCTCAGTAACCTTACGGTTGAGATCGGAGATCTCACACATAAAATCATATAAACTCACCACAGAACAATTCTTGGACCTATAACCAATCATAATTCTTGTTGTTCCTACACTTCATGTGTATTATGCTTAGATCACATAATAACCATGTAATTGTTGTTAACTATTAACTCTTGTAATTGTTATACAACCATTAGAAGTGTGAATGCCTCGTTTGCTCTTAAACGAACCGTATTCTCGTAATTCAAAAGATGGCTTGATTGAAATCTGCGTAAAAGGTTTTGTTTTTTATTATAATTATCATAAGGTTAAAACGATGGTCTTTTGTCTCTGCTAAGTGCTGGAGACCAGCTCACAGACCATGCATAAATTATGATAAAGCAAGAAGTAGATCCGCCTCCAATTGGCCAGAAGCTTCTTGGAGGTTGGACTAGAGTTTAAGTTAAAGATCCGAACAAAGGACCTCATGATCAGATTTTTTGTAGATTTTAGAAGATTTCAGGTGATTTTTGTTCTGTTCTGTAACTGTTAAGTCCGTGCCTCTCTCTAAAACCAGCAAGAGAGTGTTCTGTTCGTGCTTATCTCTGAAACAAAGAACATGTCCACATGCTTCTACATCGACTAGACCAAATTCGACCAGCAGACGAATAACCCATCAAGATCAGGGTTACAATTCAGCTCAGTCAAGCCATCCGACTCGCCTTGCTTTCATTTCTTTCCTTTATTTCTTTTTCGTAAAAGTCTCGTTTCAAAGTTAAGTTTGCAACGCGCTTCGAACTGGAAAAGACTCTCATTCGCTTGCTAATCACACGTGACCAGCGGCGAAACTTCCATCCCTGCACTTCAAAGACAACAAACCACGCAACGGACCCGGCCGGGAAACCCCCCTTCGACGCGACGCAGACAAAGGGAATTCCCTCAGCCACTACAAAGCGCAAGTACTCCAGGCTCTAACTGAACTGGTGCTTTAATGTTAATTGAATAACCTCTCTAAGAAATGAAGGTTCAAATTAATGCTTGGTGGTCCTTTCAGGTTATGTCTTACGTGCATATAGAAAGTTGAAAACTTTCTCTCTCACTCTTTCCAACTCACTCTTTCCCTTTCGCGACTGTATGAATGTGTGTGTGCGTGTGCGTGATTATGTTTAGACCTTAGTTTTGTGTTTAGAATAGCTAATAAAGTCTTGTCCATATATTTGAAAAGATAAATCTTCTTGTGTCGTGTTTGCACATTTAATGTCTTGTACTGTTCGATTTAAAGTTACCTTGCTAAGACATAGTGTTTCACTATAGATTTGGTTATAATTACGGCCCGTTCAAATGAACTCTAAGCGAGTCATTTGCTCGGTTCAGTGATTCGGTTCCATAGATTCATTGCAAATCAATGAATCATTTCCCTTTGAGCTAAATTGGCCTTCGGCCCCTTTAATACATTTTATGTATATTATTATATGTTGCATTTGCTACACTAA